>CM022946.1:139074863-139578411 GCA_012931725.1 Litsea cubeba | reverse complement strand
CCAACTCTTCAAGAGCCGATGTGGAGATAAGGTTGAGTGCAGAACCTGGGTCGATCTGAACTCTATGCATAGGCATTTCCTTGATATACCCGTGAAGTACAGGGTCGTTATGCCTGGTTTCGCCAAGTAGGAGGTCGTCCTCTGTGAAGGCGATGGTTGCACTGGCTGCTTTTTTAACCGAGAGGCATTCAATGCATGACCCTTCAGTTTTTCTTCTTTTCTCCCTTTGAGGAGGCTTCTGAGTTTTTGACCCGGTAATCCATTTCAATTTGGAGGACTTGCGGGCATGTTTGTCGACATACTCATTCAGCTTTTGTAATTCTGAGATGAGATTATCACGAGTGTGCGGAGACATTCGCAACAAATCTAGGATGTGCAGACGTGCAGGTATGTGCTTGAAGTGTTCAATCAAGTCATACTTGAAAGCCTCCTTAGGGCCTGCATGTTCATCATTGTTGCCACTAGGGGCGCTTACAACATCTTTTCCCGAAGGATTTACATATGTAAAGGAAGATTGGTTGTAATTTTTGTGGATAGTCCCGGCCAGAGCGGGTGCCTCTACCAACTTCGAGAGCTTCTTGAGAAGGGTCTTCGTTTGGAAGATTGTCTTCAGGATCAAGAGGCTGTCGTTTTTTCATTTGCTGAGGATGCATCAGCAGCAGAGTTTTACCATCCTCAGTGATTGTGTTGCATGGAGCATTTTCCGGGAACAAGTCCTGAACAGCATCCAGCAATCTTTCTTCTTCGTTGACTAATTCATCGTCCCAAGCATCAATGGCTGGGGAATTCTTCAGTCAGGAAGGGTGTGAACTTTGAAGTCACAGTCTCAGGAGAAGAAACCTGAGAGGGTGTCATCTCAGTGAAAGTCACGTGAGACGAGGTGGCTCCAGAAGATACATTGCTAGGCGTCGCCGGAGTGTAAGTGCTCTCATCAGACGATGCTTCGGAAGAGCTATAATCCCGAATTATTCACATTACAGGAAGCTCTGACGGGAGACGTTGCCTGATCGGAGTCAGACTCATCCTCGGATGTGAGAGGATCGTCTATCCCAGCAATTTTCTCCATTTTCAGGAGTTAAGGGAGGATGTACCTGATGGTCTTCAGGGACTTCAGGCTCTGGATTGCGAGGAGGCTCGTTGACGCGTTCTTGCTCTTGTTCTAGAGCGAGTCGCTGCAAGATCCTTGCATATTCTTCAAGATCAGGCATAGGAGCCGAATCTTCTTCTTCATCATCTCTTTGTGGCTCAACATTGTTGATTTCCACTGGAGTGATGAGAGGTGCTGGGTCAGCAGCATTTTCTTGTACAGCCTCTTGGTCTTCTTCATCATCAGACCAGGATCCTTGTGGCTGTAGTGGGGTTATACCAGATTACTGGCATAAGATGAGACTCAGGAACCCATTCTTCATCGGAGAGATATTCTCCTGTTTCAAGGGACTCCTCCCACTCATCTGTGTAGTTGGATTCGAATCCATCATCGGTGTCGCTGGACTCGTATCCATCAATGGAGAATCCAACTACCGAATTGCAAGAGTATGATGTCTCCTGCATGGCTTCTCTGAATTGAGGTGGCATGAAATCACTGAGAGTGAATTTCCTTACCCCCTTTGAAGTCTCTGGAAGGGATGTTTTTGTTACCTCCAGTGAAGCGGTAGAGGAAGCCTCTGCCTTTTCTTTGACCTCTAGTTTTTGCTGGGTTTTCTCTTGCCGTTTGAGCTTGAGGAGATGTTTCCTAGCTTGCCTTCGCTGTTGAGCTGTAGGCTTTATTTTCACGACCTCCCAATTTTCATCTTCCAGGAGATCGGGATGTACCCATATCGGTTGTCCGTCTGGTGTCGGGTAAGGAACCAGTTCTTCGGACGCTTCGATTGAGTTTATCACCTTGAAGGAAGTAGTGATCTTCTTCTTCGGTGATCTTGATGTTTGTCCACATGTCACCATGTTGACGGAGGCAGACCCATAGTTTTTATCAAAGGTGATGACTCCGTTTTTCCACATCTCATTTATTTTCTCTCTCACAACGAAGCATTGATTGAGAGGATGCGAGATCATCTGGTGGTATGGACAGTACCGAGGATCGTTGGTTTTTGCCAACATCACCCGGTCTTTTTGGTTCAGGCAAGGTGAGCTTGCCGTTTGCCACAAGAGCTCCGAAGATTTCATCAACATCTTCATCAAACGGGTATTTCTTCTCTACTCGTTCTTTGAAGGCATCAGAGAGTTCAGGTCTCTTACCAGCAGCTTTGTTTTCAGCTTTCTTTGGTGGCTGAGGAGCTGGCTTGGTCTGCACATTGAGGACCTCTTTCTTCTTTGGTTTAGAGGTTGCAATGGCGGTTGGCTCTTTTCTTGATGATTTCTGACTGTTGAGGTCTTTAATCACCGTTTCAGCTTCCATGGAAGCTTCTAGGAGTTCTCCCAGGTTTTTTGATTTGTTGCCGATGATCATGGAGCGGATTCTGGCTCTCATGTTGTTTCGGCAGATGTCGACTAGCGACGCTTGTGGCAATACATCAGAGCATTTGTATGCCATTGCTTTCCACTTGTGAATGAAGTCATATGTTGATTCATTCTCCCCCTGTTTTAGGCTGCACAGCTGAGCCATAGTAGCGGGATGATCTTCACCTTTGAAGTGAGTGAGGAAGCGTGTCTCTAGCATGGCCCAGTTTTGGATTGAGTCCTCCGGCAGAGTGGAGTACCAATCGAAGGCCGTACCTTTTAGGGTACTTGCAAAGAGGCGGATCTTGAGTGCATCTTGATCCGCGATAGCTCCCGTCAAGATCTTGAAGTGGATGACGTGCTGTCTGGCTGATCCTTTCCCCGTATATGTTTGGAGAGTAGGATGCTTGAATTTGGTGGGGAACGGGACCCGAGTCCATCCATAAGGGATATGGTGGCTTGATCCCATGCTCCTTGAGTATATCCTCTTCTTTTGCTTTGGCGAGGATACCGTCTACGTCCTTTTTGGTAAGGGCGCGTGACTCATTTTCTTCTCTATTTACCTCGTCGTCTTGATGATTCGGAGGAGGTTCATTGTTCGCCTGATTTTGGAAGGCGAGGAGAAGGTTTTCCATCAGAGTTTCAATCCTCTGCTGGCCCTGTTCCAACTGCTGGATGCGGGTAATCGCATCTTCTGGAGGTGGATTGTGGGGTGGTGGCTCAGAATTTGTAGCCAAGACATTCATCCTTCGTGATTCGAACGAAGAAACTGTCCTGGTGACTGAGCTGGGGCTCATTCTTTTTGAAGAGGAGCTTGAGGAAGGATCACTCTGCTGTCCTTTGCTTGAAGGAGCAGGGGATTCTTCTGAATGTCTTCTTGTCCTTGAGACGCTGCGGGTCATTGGACGTCGGACATGGATTTTTGTTGCTGATTTTTGGCGCCTTCTGGTTTTTCCAACCATATGGACGGCAGCAACTTGGTTGGGCCTTTCTTTTTCGACCCATTTGGGAGAGACTTGAAGTGTGGGAGGCTGAGTCCTTTGCTTCTGTAGTCTCTTTTGTCGGTACGACGCGCGGCGGCGTATACGACGAGCAATTTGAGCTTCGGTCAGCTCTGACTGGGCTTTGACAATGAAGGATGTGCTTCCTCGGGCGCAGCAGCCGAGTCTGTCTTCTTTGTAGCTGGGCAAGGACAGGATGCGAACCCTATCCTTCGCCAGTTGCAGCGAAGCTTTGAACTTGTGAAGTTCGGCCCCTGTAGATATGAAGGGTCGAACTGCAGATTTGTAGGCCTTAGCAGATGCTTGTGGAGGCCTTGTGATGCATGACTTGATTTTGGGCTTGTAAGAACAAGCCGGCTCATGCTGGGATGACTTTGAAGTCAGGTTGGAGATGGGTTTCTCCTCTTTCATGTAAGCAAGAGGATAGAACTGGTTCTCCTTGAGTGGGGCCAGGAATGCTGGCTTAGTGGATGCCTGGGACCTTCTTTGTTTTGGTGAAGGTCTTGGGGACCAAGTCTTGGGGTAGACCTGGTTGTTTGCAGGTTGAGGCTTCGTGGTGCTGCCACGGGCTTCAGGCCTTCTTGTACTCGCCTTTGGTGTCACGGTAGTGACACGTTGAGAGGCGAGTTTCTGCTTCTTGGAGGGAGCAGCTTGTTCCTCAGGAAGTGGGAATGGTCCCAGCGTCCCGAAGACGATAGTCCGGGGAGTCGAGGTCGACCCGGAGTTCACAGAGTTGCCGAGGGAGTTGACACTTCGGCAGCTGATGGGGCGCTTGTAGGTGCGCGTGGTTTGCTTCTGTTGAAGCATGAGTTGGTGCTTGCTTTCGTCGAAAGTAATGGTTAGTGAAGCTGCCATTGTTAGTTTTTTTTCGAAAATTTCTGAAACAAGACCACATCCATTAGTAATCACAAGAATATAATGATCATAAATGGGAAGTTCTATGGTTTCGTCTTTTCAAATTGCTCGAGGTAGATGACCCAAACAATATGAGGAAGGCAAAATGCCATAGAGGGTACAATTGTTCTGATCGCAGGTGTGGTAAGCCCGGAATGGGCATCCCAGTGACTGCTAGAAGCAATTGTGAACTTAAATTCGACTTATCGAGAAGCAGAGCTTGCTCGAGGTAAGAAGAATATAAAGTTGGAGTTACAGATGTGCCGGTCGCAATACAGTAGACCCTGAAAGGGCGTACTAGTACCGCTAGACACAAATGTTTTGAGACCGCATCTATGAGATGAGATTCTCTGTTTTGAAAGGTCAAGATTGGATTCATCAAAGAGAGCAGATGGTATTCCAATCTGAACACGGGCTCAGCGATTTCCGCGAGCGCCAGTGCTCAGAAAGAAATGAACCATGATTTCTCGGATCTGAATCTAAAAATGACGAGTTTTCTTTTGAAAGGCCAATATCGGGTTCATCAAAGAGAGCAAAAGGCACTCCAATCTGAACACGGGCTCAGCGATTTCCGCGAGCGCCAGTGCTCAGAAAGAAGAAGACCAAGATTTCTCCAATCTAAACCCAAAATGACGGAAGTTTTTTTTTTTTTTTTTTTTTTTTTTTTTGAAGATTTTTTTTTTTTTTTTTTTTAAAAAAAATCTTTTTTTTTATTTTTTTTTATTTATATTTTTTTAAGATTTTTTTTTTTGAAAATTTTTTTTATTTTTTATTTTTTATTTTAAAATTTTTATATTTTTTTTTATTTTTTTTTTATTTAAAAGACGAGAGAGTACACATAGGCCTCCTAACCCGGTCTTATGAAATCTTGATTGATAGAATTGCCCCCAGGTAAGGGTAGGATTACTTAATGAACCCGTTTGGAGGACCCTTGCCTAGAACAGTCAAGCTGTCTCCACACTCTGGACAAGGCTTTTCTTTGAATCAACCATGATCAAAGAACACAGTTGGTTTAACCTCAGTGGTCTATGTCTTTTTTTTTTTATATATTTTTTTTATTTTTTATTTTTATGAATTCATCGAAGAGAAACCATGGCCCAAAACCTTAGTCGAACAGGCTCAACATTTCTGCAAGCGCGATGAACGATAGGAACAGATCAAGGTTTCTCAATTTTGAATCCAAATTGAGAAATCCAAAAAATTTTTTTTTTTTTTTTATATATATATATATATATTTTTTTATTTTTGATGAACTCATCGAAGAGAAACCATGGCCCAAAACCTTAGTCGAACAGGCTCAACATTTCTGCAAGCGCGATGAACGATAGGAACGGATCAAGGTTTCTCAATTTTGAATCCAAATTGAGAAATCCAAAATTTTTTTTTTTATATATATATATATATATTTTTTTTGATTTTTGATGAACTCATCGAAGAGAAACCATGGCCCAAAACCTTAGTCGAACAGGCTCAACATTTCTGCAAGCGCGATGAACGATAGGAACGGATCAGGGCTTCTCAATTTTGAATCCAAATTGAGAAATCTAAAAATTTTTTTTTTTTATATATATATATATATATATTTTTTTTGATTTTTGATGAACTCATCGAAGAGAAACCATGGCCCAAAACCTTAGTCGAACAGGCTCAACATTTCTGCAAGCGCGATGAACGATAGGAACGGATCAAGGTTTCTCAATTTGAATCCAAAAATGACAAATCTGATTTTTTTTTGTTTTTTTTTTAAATTTTTTTTTTTTTTGAAAAGAGAAAGAATGGAAATAAATTCAAAGAATTAAAAATTTCCAAACAAAAAATCTCATCTCATTTTTTTTTTGCAGAATTCAACATAGGCCACCAATTATAAAGTAGCCAAGGAATCGAGAAAAGAAATATAAGCATAGAGCAAAATATATGATATGCAAATATTTCATTTCTAGCATCGTGTTCTCAAATAAACGAGTCCCACCGGGTGTGCCAGCTTGATGGACCGCGCTCCCGATGCCCGGGTTCCTACCGAGGTCGGCGGACGTGGGAGTCCATTTGGTTCCGACCCTTTCGTAACCGGGGGGCAAAAGGGCGTGCATCAACATTTCTTTTTTTTTTGTGGGTGTGCCAGATTTTCTATTTTTACTTGGAATTGCAAGTGGTGATCCGGAGATCAACCTTCGCAAGTAAAAAGGAAATCAACTTCTTTCAAGTTTTTCATTGCACATATATTTAAGAAAAGAGACATTTTTCTTGATTTGCCGTGAAAGGCGATTTTTTGGCATTTATAGCCGATTTTGGCGTTTATAGCCGATTTTTGGCGTTTATAGCCGATTTACAATCCTTATCAACAATGAAAGACAAGAATTGTGATTTTGTCTCTTTTAAAAAAATACAAACTACAATGAAAAGCAAGAAAAGGAGGATCTAACTTCTCAGGAGATTGTGGAGGACTCGTTTAGATTGACGGTCGCAAGCCATATGTGGGCTTCGCCATCATCCATGCAGATGAGAACAGAGGATGCTATTTGATTCACTTGGCTTGGCTATAACCTCGGGTTTTTAGAAGACAAAGACCAAAGGAAGGTCCTATGTCCAATAAAAAACCGAGTAGACGGGCTGAAAAGCCACATCTAAGCCATTGGAGGCAGGAGGAGAAGGCAAGGACCTTGGGGGGGGTACCCCCCAAGGGACTTTTGTCACCTTGTTGCGGTGGCCGGTGTAGAACTTCCGCAGAGTTTTCTCTCTTTTTCTTTTCTCTGGATTTCTGACTGCTGTCTGATGTTTGTTGTGTGTTTTTTCTGATGATCTGGATTCCTTTGGAGTGCTCTCCTATTTATAGGCTCTTGGTAGCCATTTAGGAGAGCTTATGGGCTTTTAATGTCATTAAGCCACATAATGGAAGGAGTTACAAAATTGAATTGTTTATTTTGTAACTCCTTTTTCTTGGCTTCTGATTGGCCGGAGGAGATTGAGGGCATTTAATCGCCTTTAATCGCCATGATGGGAGGAGTTTCATGGGTTAAATGCCATGAATCTCTTGACTTGTAACTCCCAAATGCTTGCTTCTGATTGGGCCGTCCAAAGAAATGGATTAATGACTGTAATAAAGCTAGTCAATTAATCGCATTAAGTGGCCGCCGAGTAGCTGAAGAGTCGCGGGCCGTGCCACGTCTTTTGGAATTCTTCTGTCGATGATCATCGATGGATCTTTATGTAGATCGACATCAGATGACCATGTAATTTCAGGTGTTTGTTGCCAACAGCAGGTCGGTGCCATCTGTCCTGTCGATTTCTCGATCGGTCGGGTGGAAAGCACACTTTTTTGGTTGACCGGGTGGCGATCAATACTGTCTTTGATACTCTTGATGATTTACCCGTGTTTTGGACGGATGTCAGAGGACTTGGTGTCTCAAAAGCATGAATTTTGGAAAGTACCAGAGGCTGGGCATCTCGAATCGCGAAAAAACGGCGAAAACCGGGGTTTCCGGGGCTTTCCCGGCGACCCCGGGGTCCATGGTCGCCGGCGACCCTGGCCCAGGGTCGCAGGGGTCTGCGACCCTGGGGGGGTTTTCCCCCTTTCTGGTCCCGTTTTGCGTCCGTTTTTGCTCTTTTTTGATTCTTTTTTCTTCTGTACTTTTCTTTGACATTTTGATCATTTATTGGCCTGATTTCTTTGTAGGAAACCTGATGAGAATCCTTGCATTTTATTTTGCAAAGTTTCCAATTTCCTGAGAAAGCCGAAGACTTTGTCGCGCAGAGCTGCCGATTTTCCGTCAGAAGCTGAAACTGGGTCAAACGATGTCGGAATGACCTGAAATTTGGTGTGAAGCCTCTTGAGCAATAAATAAGACCAACCATAGGCTTTTGTTTGAGTTTTGAAGCCGTTTGGGGTCCTATCACCTGTAGACTTGCTTTTTATCGCGATGAAGATGTCGCGGTTTGATGTGCGGTCAACCGATGTCCGATTGACTTGAAATTTGACAGGGAACCTATTGGAGTCATTTTAAGATGATCCATAGGTTCTGTCTTGGAAACCATGGTCCCGGAGAGCTTTACCGCCGAGAGGCTTGATTTGGCTGTTGGAGAAGCGAAGTTAGGCCAAATGATCTTGAAATGGCTTGAAACTTCTTGTGTACTCCTCTTTTGGCTGTCTGGATGAATCTTGCAGTTTTTGTTTGATTCTGACAAGATTCGATTTTTGGAAGCAGCATTGCCTATTTATGGCAGGTTGCGACTTCATGTAGCTCTTTGGATCTTGAAAAGGCAAAGTGACATTTTTGGTGTCAACAGGGCGCAGAACCATTTCAGAGGGAGGTCACCCAAACTAGAAGAAAAGATTTTATAGTTAAGGTGCTCGTGCCCCTCGTCTCCCCAAATAGACATCCTTTGGGAGAAGTGTCGAAGGTGAGCGGCGGGGTCTGACACTCTGTCGTAGAGGACGAATCTCGGAATGGAGAACTTCTTGGGCAGGGAGGAACCTTTAATCTCTCGAGTGAACGGAGAAACACCCAGATCGGCGGGGCCACACACATCCTGCTGATCTCGGGCGAGTCCGGCCATCTCTAAGTTGCGCTGAACCGCCAGCTTGATGCATTGTCGAGCCATTCTTGCTTGTCGTCCTTCTCTGGTGACAATGTTTCTGACTTTCTCTTCGAGTGGCCCCGACTGTGATGGTCGCGAGCTCGACTGTCTCGGCCGCGATGGCTTCGACTATTACTTGAGCCTTCGTCGTTGGCCCGACCGCACTTTTCATCTAGATAAGTTCTCAAATCCTTGTGGGAGGAGGGGATCGCCCTGCTTTGGGTGGCCCTCCTCTCGCCTTGGCGTCCAGAAGGTTGCCTTAACGAGGTCGCTCATTCGGCTCTTAGCTGCTGCTGGAGCTGGCGGATCAACTTCTCTTGCTCCTGGATGAGGATGTTTTGAGCCGCGACACCCCCACCGCCAGTAAAATGACGTGAATGGTGGGACTTGCTGACTGCTACGGATTTGTCCCTCTATGGACGCTCCTGTCGCCGTTCATCCCGCCGGGGAGGCATAACTTCCTCGCCCGGGGATGAATCCTCGACTCGCTCTGGGAATGAAATCTGGACGAAGAGGCGTGTGTCCGGACGCTCTTCGACTGCAGCTGCGCCAGGTCCTGCCCCGAATCGTCTCTGAGGAGGGGCGTCCGGCAACGGGCCCGGAGGTGACGGCAGCTGGACCACCGCTCTCGAAGATTCTCCGCCTTTCTTAGCTTTCGGAGGCATGATACTTGGGAAGATTGGGTTAATACTTTCACACAGACGGCGCCAATTGTAAGTGCAAAAATTATGACTCATAAGATTATGGGGTGCCTGGTAGGACTTATCCAAACATATGATAAAGGTCAGCTACCATTTAGCCTGAAAGGGGATGAACAAACGATCAGAGGACCCTGGCCTGGGTGGCGCAAGGCTCTCCGATGCCTAAGTTAGTATATGAACTAAACAGAGGTAGAAGAGGAAGAAGAGAGACAGGGTAACGGCTCAAGAGGGGATGTGTATGCATACCTTTGTTATGGAACATCATCCTATTTATAAAGGATTCTACCTGATAGCTTGGAGTGGGCCCCTAGATTTGATAAAAATGATCTTGTTAGCCCACAAAGTAATAAATGAGGGTCCATCATAGCCCATCAAGCATTTATTGCCAGTCCGATCAGCCCACATCGCATTAAATGCTTGTCATGTTGGGCCCGATCGTATCTCAGGTCTTTGGTGATTGAGATCCCATCGGATCTATCCTCAGGCTCTCTACAACAGCTGGATGCCGCCTTGTCAGGGATCTGGCGAAGATTGTGGGCGGTTAGGATGACCCATCTGTCTCATTCGTGCATGCTCGTACTCAACCACGTGGCTGATGACGTAGCAGAAGTAGGAAGGCGGTCACGACGCTTCTCAACTGGCAACCCGGCTCCTTCGGCCGGGGTCAGAAGGCGTAGCAGAGGTCAAAGTGTGCAGCCGGGGCGAGTTTGGCTTCGGCCAACGTTCTGACTTCCACGCCGAGATGTACCTGGGTGGCACGTGGGCGCGCTTAATCGGTGTCTTTCCGCCGAAGTTAACATAATCTTGGTGTCTTTGAAAACCACCCCACAAAGTGGTAACAAAGCCATTGTCCATATCAGGGAGCCATGGGTCCTTACCAATTAAAATATGTTGCCCACTTCCAATTTGGATTCTGCTACCTTGAATAACCACATGCTTCGCTTCCATGATAGAACACCAACGTAGCTTGGATTGTAACCCAAACTAGCTTCAACAAAAGAAGTTCTTGGAAAGTAGCGAGCCTTGAACACTTTGGCAACAAGTTATTCCGGATTCGTTAGAAGTCTCCAACCTTGTTTGCCCAACATTGCAATATTGAAGGCATGTAATTGTTTAAATCCAATACCCCCAAATTCCTTCGGTTTACACAAGAAATCCCATCTCAACCAATTGATGCCGCCAACCCCATTGCGCTTGTTTCCCCACCAAAAGGAGTTCATCATAATTTCCAGCTCTCTACACAATTGAAGTGGAAGAAGATAAACGTTCATAGCATAGTTGGGCATCGCTTGGGCCACCGTTTTCAGCAAAATTTCTTTCCCTGCTCTAGAAAGCATCCTTTTATTCCATCCTTGTAATCTCTTCCAAACTTTAGCTCTAATAAAGATAAATACATCTTTCTTCCTCCTACCAACAAAAGACGGGAGACCAAGGTAGGCTTAATTAAGAAACAAATGTGAAGATCCAAGAATGATGGTTGTAGGTGCAGAAAATTATGACCCACAATAAGAGGGAGCCTTAGAGGACTTATCCGAGAAGATGGTGGTTGTTGTGTGTGACTGGATGCCGTCCGGAAGCCTGAAAGGGAATAGCAAACGGTCAGAGGACCCTGGCCTGGGCGGCGCAAGGCTCTCCGATGCCAAAGTCAGTATAGGAACTGGAACAATGGGAGGAGAGGGAGAAGAGAGACAGAGTAAGGGCTCTGTGTATGAGATTATCCGTACCTTGCATGTTGCATGGAGTTCTATTTATAGGGGTTTGGATCGTATCTTTCAGAGGATATCTTGGTGTGGGTCCCATGATTCGACTGGGAAGTCATGATCAGCCCACATAGTAATAAATGCAGTCTAATCCGGCCCACTCAGCATTTAATGCTAGTCGGGTCAGCCCACAATGCATTAAATGCATGTCTTGTTGGGCCAGGTTGTGTTGGGCGCCTTTGGCGGTTAGAGTACCAGTGGATCTACCCTCGGGCCTTGCCCTGATGTGGCCTCAGCCGCTGGATGTCGTATCTGTCCCACCAGTACGTGACCCTATCCCTCCGCGCGCCTGATGACGTGGGGGATGAGGGGCGCGAGTGAAGGTTTGTTCTTGCTTCGGCTGCTGTCCTGGCTTCTTCAGCCGAGATAGCTTCAGCCGAGATAGAGCTTTCTGCCGAGATGGCACTGGGGCGGCCCAGCCGGGGTGGACTCCTTGCCGAGATGACGCCCGAGGCGGGCCAGTTCGGCGCTAAGGGCCCGGAGCTGCCTGACTTCGGCAGGGCCTCCTGTCCTGGTAGCCGGGGTGAGATTGGTGCCACGTAGATGGCACGAGGATGGCACGTGAGAATGCTTGACCCCATCTGATGGCTGTGATTAGCTTAATCCTGTTGTTCTGGAAATCTCCCCGCACAATTGCCCCCTAGCTTCTGATCTCGCGTAGAACACCAGTGCCGTGAGGTCGGGAGCTATGTGCCGGGTCTATCTGGAGGAGAGAGCCCCTTTCGGCCCTGACTCGTTGTCGCTTTGGATGTTCGAGGTAGTAAATGGCGTCTCCCATTCAATGTTGAAGACAGGTTGACGGCTCCACGCGTCATCTCCTGACTGGTTGTCTGTCTCCTCGAGGTCGTACGCGCCGTTTCGTCAGGGGCGTAATCAATTTTTGAAATGATTCGCGCGAAATCCCAGGGGGGCGCCCCTTGGCACGCCCAATTAGGGCTTCAGGAAAGGGGGGCCTCTCTGCTATATATAGGGCAGTCGAGGTCCGCTCTACCCTTCGTTTGCGATTCTGAATCAGAGGCTAGCGTCAGAGGTGGGCAAGCTACTGTGAGGGAGCTTCATCTGAGAAGTGGTGCGGTGCTGAAGTTGAGTCTCTTTTTGCTGCCCAGTATCTTCGTTCTGCTTCCGTAAGTTCCTTCTGCCCTGCCTCTTCCTTCTGCGGGTTCTCTGTTTTTAGATTGGGATAGGAATGGGGATTTATAGCCACTGGTTAGAGGGCGAGGCAGCGATCGAGGGTTTCAGGTCGGCCTTTAGGATCCCTGCCGATGTCCAAGTCAGGGGTGCTGAACCCCGTGGCTACAACTCTCGTGACTTTTCGGGAGGCTGGATGCCTTTTCCACTAGTGGCCGTGATAGAAGGCGGGGTCCGATTCCCCCTTCACCCTCTTCTCAGGAGGTGCCTTAGTCGGTGGCGTCTCTGCCCTTGCCAACTGCTGCCGAATGCCTTCAAGATCGTGATGGGCACGGTCAAATTGAATGAGGTCCTGGGCACCGACTTCGGCGTCTTCGACCTTGAGGATGTCTATGACATATGCAAGTCCGGAGATTCTTATTATCTCCGGGCTAAGCCAGGCCGGGACGGCTTCGTCCGATACTTGGAGGATTCGAGCAAGTATGCCGGGGACGATCTTCTGTACGTCTCGGGGAACTGGGAGTTCGGGGAGGCCGACACCGATAGAGGCTACCAGGTCCCTCGCCACTTCGGTACCATTCCAAGTAAACACCCTTCGTTTCTTCTCTTTTTTCATGAGTTTTGTTTTGTTCTGCCGCGCTTATGCTTCTGATTGTTGCAGCTTTGAAGGAGAGAAAACGGGCGGCCAGATACATTTGGAGGAGGAACGATGCCTGGCTTCGCCTGGTGAAGCGATACAGCGGTCATGACGGCAGGGCGGCCTGGTCGCTGCTAGGGTACAGGCCGAAGTACCGCGGGTATTTAAGGGGTACTGTAGAGCCGATCCAGGGTGAAGGTGCTGGACTCGAGGTCGGGCAGGAGCAGGCCGGTCCGGAGGTCGCAGAGCCCTCGCGGGCGTCGTCTTCCGCTAGGGTCACGTCTGGAACCCTAGCTTCCACACCGGGATCGAGACTTCCCCCGGTCTCAGGAAGGGAATCGAGTCAACCTGCCCGATCTCCCTCGCCGGGCTCCGAGATGAGGCGCGCCAGGCGCTTGTCCTTCGAGGACCTCGAGGCTTTGGCGCTTGGAGCGGAGGATGCCCGGGCCCCCCAGGAGCCGGTGAATTCCCCGGAGCATCCATCTCCGAGGGCTCGGGTAGTCTCTCTTGCAGAGGTAACGGAGGTTCCTGCACCCCCCAGCCCTGTTGATCCAGAGGTACGCCTGTCCCCGGCTGAGGTTGAGCAGGAGGAGACCCGGCCGCTGAAAATGCCGAGGACCGACGCGGGTCCCAGCTCGGCTGCTGCCTTGTTGCCCCAAGGGCCGCCGTTGTGGGAGCCGAGCTTCATGCTTGGGCCAGGGAGGCCGATGACGATGGAGGATTGCATCCTTCACAAGATCGATCTTCCGGTCCTCGAGGCTTTGGGGCGAGCCTGCGCCCTTCCCCCGGACATGGAGCGGCTGGACAAGTACAGCGATCAGAAGCTGATCCTGTCGATGTTGCAGTCCAACTTCGCGGTAAATCTTCGTTTCCCTTCGTCAAACCAGCAATTTAGCGTCTGACGCTCTTTGGATCTAACACGTACACCCTATTTCTTTGACAGGCGGCACAGAAGTCCATGGCCGTTGCTGATCGGATCCGCAGGTATAGCATGGACGTTGCCGAGCTGACCGTGGAAAAGAACGGCCTGCAGGAATCCCTGGACGCCGTTAGCCAGAAGTTAGCCAGGGTGGAAGAGGAATACGCGGCGAAGCTCGAGCAGGCGAGGGAAGAAGCCGAAACGGAGAGGTCCAAGTCGGTCGAGCTTGAGGTCTCCATTTTGAAGATGGGAGACGATTACGCGGCCCTGCTTCAAGCCGAGTCCAAGAGGGCGGATGAAGCCGAGGCGAAGCTCGAATCCGAGTCCAAGAGGGCGGATGATGCCGAGGCGAAGCTTGAGTCCGAGTGCGATGCTGCGTTCGAGGATGCCAAAGTGCAGGTTACCGCCCACTATAAGGAAAGGGTTCTTGTGGTGAGGGATAAGGCCTGGGCGAAAGGGTGGCTTGCCGGCCTGAAGGAGGTCGGGATCTCGGAGGGTCACCCCTCCTTTCGGGAGCCTCCTCCGTACACGCTTCCGGTGCCGTCCTCTGCCCGTTCATCCGGCGAAGCCTCTGGCGCCGCAGCCCGTGCAACTGACCGGCCATGACCTCGGGGCCTCGGGACCTCGGGATATTCGCTCTTACTTTATGCTTCGTAATTTTCTTCAATTTGTATTTGCTGAACGCTGTAATGAGTGAGATTTTAATACAATTGAAAGTTTCTTGAAATACTCGTACTTCTGTCTCTTTTAAGCTTGGTACTTCGATTGCTTGAGTTCGGCAGAGTGCTCCTTGTGGCGAAACGTTAGTACTGAGTGTCGAGTGGTCCTCTTGGACGCTAGTGTCGGCGTTCCATACCTTAGGTGATCTTCTTTGGTATTCGCGCTGATCTTCCGTATCATAGGTGATCTTGAATAGCAATAAACATGGTGGCGCGGCTGACGAGGGAATCTGACGGATGCGTCCACGTGGCGCCATAGGGATCACTGGTCGACAGTCGCGCATTCCCATTAACGCGTGGGAGACTTCGCCCCATAACTCCTTTTGGAGACTGAGCCTTTCTCCATCCTATAAGTAGGGGGAGCAGGCTCGCCATGGGAGAAGGAAGGAACATAGTTGTAGGAACCATGTCTGGGAGGTGTCCGAAGTTATTTGATCCAGGGGGAACCCTGCGCCGTCGGACGGCTATCCCCGAGGGGGGAATGCTATCGTGGTCTGCGCACTCTCTGAAGGAACTCCCCGTGGGCCACGCGCTCTCTGAACGCGGGTTCATGGCCAAATGCCCTTGGCCAGACAGAGTGAGGATGCGCTGCAGGGGGACGGTGGCGCATTCTTGTCCCACACGGCCCTGTGCGCCCGTCGTACGGAAGGCGGGATGAGGCCCCGCTGGACCGGGAGGCTTCTTCAGGCTCGGCTGGTCCCACTGGCAGCCGAGGGTGTTGCAGAGCCCAGCGAGGTCCAGGATCGCTCAGGATCTCCAGGCGGCGATCCGGCGTCCTCGAGCCTTCTGCCTGAAGAGTCGGTGAAGATCAGGGTCTCCCAGCCTCTCTCTATTTTCTGTTTTTAGAGGACTGTGGTCCTCCTTTCTGTACTTTGCTTTCTGTTCTGTATTATTTGTAACGCAGCAGTTTGTAATGGATAAAAAAGGAATTCTCTGATTACCCAAACTGTGTACAGTGCTTTTGAGTTCTTTTTCTCATTTCTTTGCGCTGTTCCGGGATGCTTGGATTTGTGTTTGAATATTGGCACTGACCTCGGCCGAAAGGGCTGCTCTGGCCGAGACGATCTGCACTGTGCCGAAGTAGACCCATTCCGTTGGCCTCGGCTAGGCGAGAGTGAGTTCGGCAATGGCCTTCTGAGGGGTTTATGAACCCAAACTTTAGAAAACGGCTGAGTGTAGGAACTCTAGACCATTCCCAAGGCGTGGAGCCTTAGTGTGTCCAAGACACGGGGCTTTAGGAAAGGCTGAGTGTAGGAACTCTTCTATGCCGTTTCCAGGGCGTAGAGCCCGAGTGTGTCCAAGACACGGGGCTTTAGGAAAGGCTGAGTGTAGGAACTCTTCTATGCCGTTTCCAGGGCGTAGAGCCCGAGTGTGTCCAAGACACGGGGCTTTAGGAAAGGCTGAGTGTAGGAACTCTTCTATGCCGTTTCCAGGGCGTAGAGCCCGTGCTGCCGGAGTCGACCAGGGAGACAGATTGATGTCAAGGCAAAGGCTGCTTTTATTGATTCTGAAGTTCATTACATCTTTAGAAATAAAATTTCTTCAGGTGGGATGCATTCCACGGTCTCGGCAGCGGCTTGCCATCCAAGTCTTCGAGCTTGTAGGCTGACTTTCCTGCCAGTGAAACTACTCTGAACGGGCCATGCCAGTTCGGGGCAAGCTTCCCCTCGTTTGGTTCTCTGTCAGCTGGCAGGGTCTTCTTTAAAACGAGCTCTCCCGTGGTGAACCTTCTTCCCTTGACATTCTGATTGTATGCCCTGGCTAACCGCTGCTGATAATCGGTTAGTCTCAGGGCTGCTGCTTCTCGTCGTTCATCTGCCAGCTCCAGCTCCATCGCCAGGTTCGTCTCATTTCGGCCTTGGTCGACCAGCTCTGTCCTCAGGGTAGGAAGGCCGATTTCCAAGGGAATGACCGCCTCCATCCCGTAGGCCAGAGAGAAAGGTGTTGCCGAGGTGGACCTCCTTGGAGTTGTTCTGTATGCCCACAGCACGCTCGGAAGCTCCTCTGTCCATCTGCCCTTTGCCTTGTCCAGTCGCTTTTTCAGGCCGTCCAGGATCACTTTGTTGGAGATTTCTGCCTGGCCATTACTCTGTGGATATGCCGGGGTGGAGTAATGGTTTCTGATGCCGTGCTCTTGGCAGAAGTCTCTGAAGGATTTGGAATCGAACTGAGTCCCGTTGTCCGAGATCAGGGTCCGGGGGATGCCGAACCTCGTAAGGATGTTTTTCCAAACGAAGTTCCTGGAGTCCCGGTCCGTGATGGAGGACAACGGTTCAGCCTCTATCCACTTTGTGAAGTAGTCCGTAGCCACTATCAGCCATCTCTTGTTCCCTGGAGCTCGGTGAAGGGGCCCCACAATGTCCAGGCCCCATTGAGCGAAGGGCCATGGACTGGAGAGGGGGCTCAGATCCTGCGCTGGCTGATGGAGGGAGTGGGAGAACTTCTGGCATTTCTCGCATTTTCTGGCGTAGACCTGGGCGTCCTTCTGCATGTAGGGCCACCAGTAACCCTGGCTGATTGCTCTGTAGGCCAATGACCGACCCCCTATATGGCTGCCGCAGATTCCTTCGTGAATCTCATACAGGAAGTCGTCCACCTTGGTCGGGTGGACGCATTGGAGGTATGGACCTGTGAAGGACTTCCTGTAGAGTTTGCCTTCTGGAGAGAGCCAGAACCGAGTTGCCTTAAGCCTGATCTTGTGGGCTTCGGTCTTGTCTTCGGGGAGCTGGTCGTCCTTCAAGTAGGCGACGATTGGATCCATCCAGCTGGGGCCGAGGTCAGCACAGAGGACAAGCCGAGATGAATGGAGTTCTAGACTTGACCTTGATACTGACCCGACCTCGATGGTCCTCTTCTTTCCTGCTTCGACGACGGAGGCCAGGTTTGCAAGCGCATCTGCATGCGTGTTGGTATCTCTGGATATTTGTCTGACCTCGGCTTTCTGGAATTGGGAGAGTAGTTTTTTCGCAAGGGCCAAGTAGGCCGCCATCCTGTCGTCCCTAGCCTGGTAGTCCCCAGCGAGCTGGCTAGTTACCAGTTGAGAGTCGCTGAAGATCTCCAGATGCTGGGCTCCGAGGATTCGGGCGCTGTTCAACCCTGCAAGCATTGCTTCGTACTCTGCCTCATTGTTCGTCGCTTTGAAGTCCAAGGTGAAGGCTTGCTCTATGACCAGTCCCTCTGGCGATTGGAGAACTATGCCGAGGCCAGCTCTCTTCGAGGTGGACGACCCGTCGACAAAGATCTTCCATGCCGAGGTGGGAGACTGCTGGACTTCTGCTTCTACTGGCTCTTGCCCTGTGCCCCCCAGTGCCGTGCCGAGCTGGGTCGGAGCCGGGCTGAGGGAGGCGAATTCGACAATGAAGTCTGCCAGGATCTGGGCTTTGATCGCAGTTCGGGGTCGGTACTGTATGTCATACTGCCCCAATTCAACTGCCCACTTGGATATGCGCCCTGAAAAGTCAGCTTTCTTGAACAATGAACGGAGAGGATGCTCCGTGATCACCACAATAGTGTGGGATTGAAAATAATGGGAGAGCTTGCGGGAGGCGGTGACAAGAGCCAACGCAAGCTTCTCCAACAGGAGGTATCTGGTCTCGGCATCGAGCAGGGTCTTGCTCGTGTAATAGATTGGCTTTTGAACTCCCTCGTCCTCCCTGATGAGGACGGAGCTTACTGCGTGATCCGAGACCGCAAGGTACAAATACAGAATCTCCCCCCGAGTTGGGGTGGAGAGTAATGGGGGTGACATCAAATAAGTTTTGAGTGCGGCCAATGCCTGGTCGCACTCTGGGGTCCATTGGAACTTCAAACTTTTTCTTAGAAGTTGAAAGAAATGCCTGCACTTATGTGACGAGCGGCTGATGAAGCGATTGAGTGCTGCGGCCATTCCTGTAAGCTTCTGAACCTCCTTCGTGGTGGAGGGACTCTGGATGCCCTGGATGGCAGCGATTTGTTCCGGATTGGCCTCGATCCCCCTCCGCGTCACCAAGCTGCCGAGGAACTTGCCAGAGGCTACGCCGAAGGCGCACTTGGAAGCGTTGAGCTTGAGCTTGTAGGCGCGAAGGATGCCGAAGATTTGGCCGAGATCCGTCAGGTGGTCGCTGGACCGCACAGATTTGACGACCGTGTCGTCGATGTACACCTCTACCGATCGGCCGAGCTGGGCCTGGAACATCTTTGTGACGAGGCGCTGATAGGTCGCCCCCGCGTTCTTCAGCCCGAAGGGCATCACCTTATAGCAGTAAGTGCCGCGGGGGGTGATGAACGATGTTTTCTCCTCGTCGGGCCCGTAGAGCGGGATCTGATGATAGCCTCGGTAGGCGTCAAGGAAGCTCATTCGGTCGTGACCAGCGGTGGCGTCGATCAGTTGGTCAATCTTTGGGAGGGGAAAACTGTCCTTAGGGCAAGCCCTGTTCAGGTCGGTGAAGTCCACGCACACCCTCCACTTCCCAGTTTTCTTCTTGACCACCACCGTGTTGGCCAGCCATACCGGGTACTGGACTTCCCGGATGGCCCCTGCTTTCAGCAGGTTGTCGACCTCTTCGACGACCGCATCTGTCTGCTGCAGCCCGGTCCTGCGGGCCTTCTGCACTACCGGCTTGTGGTCGGGGTCGACGTTGAGCTTGTGGCACATGACCTCGGGGTCGACCCCGGGCATTTCACTTGGGTTCCAAGCGAAGACGTCCACATTCTGCATCAAGAACCGAGAGAGTTCGGCCCTTTCTTCGTCTGACAGCTGGGTGCCAATCAGGAAGAAACGGTCTGGGTCTGCCTGGTCTCGCCTGACCTCGGCCAGGTCCTCGATGCTCTTCTTCTCAGGGTCCCGGCCGATCTCATCGAGGCCCTTCTCGAACTCGGCCAGGTTGACGCGCTCTGGCTCCTTCACTGCTGGGACGGCGGCCAGCATGCACTGCCTGGCCTGCTGTTGGTCTCCTTTCACTGTGACTACTTCCATCTTGCCTTCCTCGTTCTCGCGGACGAATTCCAGCTTTTGGTGGAGGGAAGATGGAACTGCCTCTAGCTTGTGGAGCCATGTTCTGCCCAGAATGACATTGTAGGGAGAAGGGGCGTCCACAACCAGAAAGTCGGCCGACACGGAGGCTCCGCCAACTCGGGTTTCCAAGGTAATTCTACCCTTTGGGTAGACTGGTGTGGCGGACAACCCTAGCAGGGGTGCTCGGACCTCCGTAAGGTCTGCTTCGGAGAGCTTCATCCTCTTGAAGCAGTCGTAGTAGAGGACCTCGGAGGAGCTGCCGGAGTCGACGAGGATCCTCTTTACGGTGAAGTCTCTCAGCTTCATGGTGAGGAGCAGGGGATCGTTGTGAGGGACCTGGACTCCCTCTAGATCTTGCTCTGAGAACGAGATGGCCGGTCTGTCGCGGCGGGCTTTCTTGGATGCCGGAGCCAGGTCGGCTTTCATTACTTCTTTCTCGTGCGAAGTCCGCCTGGCTTCGGCACGGGTCTGGGAGCTTCCCCGGGATGAGGAAGCGGGAGCTGAGGACGCCAGATGGATCACGTTGATGATCTTTTCTGAGTCCTCGCTGTCTGGAGCCTGGGCCGTGCTCTGGTGAACTCGGCCCTCGCTGCCGCCGGCATCTCCTGCCTTGACGAACTCTGGGATGTGGCCCTGCTCGGCCAGCTTCTCCAGATACCCTTGCAAAGTCCTGCATTCTTCAGTCCTGTGCCCGTTGCCCTTATGGAAGGCGCAATAGAGCTTGCTCCGGGAGCCTTCGGTGGGTTCATTCTTCATGGGCGGAGGGTACTTGAAGAACGGCTTGGATTTGATCTTGGCCAGGATGCGGTAGATCGGCTCCTTGAAGACGACGCTGACGCTCTGACTGGCGCTGGAGGGAGGTCTGGGCTTATAAGTGCCCCCAGACCTGGACGACGAAGGCTTCGCCGAACTGGAGACCCAGGCCCGCTTGGGCTCCTGCCTCTGGGAGGGCCTCCCACCTCTCTGCCGAGGTTGGTCATTCTTCTGTTCGGGCTCCGGATGCCCGTCCTGATCCTTAGCTCGGATCTCGTCTTCCTCCCGGGCGATGAAGCGCTTCACCCGGGACATCAATTCTGACATGGACTCCGGGGTGTCCCCGGCCAAGTCCTTTCGCAAGTCGCTGCCGGGGATCAGGGCATGCTGGAAGGCGTAGATGGTTATCCCCTCCCTCGCGCCCTCTATCTGGCTGTAAACCGCCCAGAATCGGTGGGTGAACTTGGCGAGAGTTTCGCCCTGCTTCATTCTCAGGGCGATGAGGTCTCCTTCCTTCTTGGGGACGACGGTGTAAGCTTGGAACTTCTTCAGGAAGGAGAGCTGGAGCTCCTTCCAACTGGAAACCGACTGCTCCGGGAGGGAGCAGAACCACTTCAGGGGGAGGTCACCCAAACTGGAGGAGAAGATTTTGCAGTTTAGGTGACCCTCGTTTCCCCAGATGGACATCTTCTGGGAGAAGTGTCGGAGGTGTGCGGACGGGTCGGACAGTCCGTCATAGGGGACGAACCGCGGGACGGAGAACTTTCTGGGCAAGGGGGTGCGCTCGATCTCTTTTGTGAAGGGAGAGCCCCCTAGATCAATGTGACCACAGATCTGCTTCTGGTCCCGCATGTCCAAGTTGTGCTGGAGAGCCAATCTGACACGTTTGTCAAATCGCTCTTGCTCGTTGTCCTTCTCTGGAGTCTGAGCTCGGGGCTTTCGCTTGTGATGGCTCGGGCTGCGACGGCTATGAGTTCGGCCATCGCGGCTATGGTGACTTCGGCTGTTGCTTGAGCCTTCGTCACGGATCTGGCTCCGTTTCTGGTCCAGATGGTGCCTGAGGTCCTCACGAGGAGGCTGGGCTGCCCCACCGGGAGCGTCCCTCTTTTTCCTTTGAGGCTTAGAGACCGGCCTCAAGGAGGCAGTTTGCACTGCCCTCAACTGCTGCTGGAGCTCGCGAATCAGCTGCCCTTGCTTCTGGAGTTGCTTCTGGAGGAGAGCAGCTTCAGGAACCTCTCCAGTGGCAGGGGGTTGGACGTGGCGCGTCTCTCCTACGGCCACGGCTTTGTCCTTCCGGGGACGCTCGTGCTGACGCTCATTGCGTCTGGGTGGCGCGACTTCTTCTGACGAGGTCGAGGCCTCGAGTCCCTCCTGGAGTGGGAACTCGATAAAGAGCTGAGAGCCCAGGCGGCCCTCGCCTACAGTCGTGCCACGCACCGTACGAGAGCGTCCTTGGGGAGGGACGTCCGTTGGCGGTGGTGGCAGCTCGAGCGCTGCTCTTGAGGATTCGACGCCCTTCTTAGCTTTCGGAGGCATGGCTTCTGAGAGGTTGAGGTTAAGAAGGTTGGGAAGGTTTTGAGAGGTTGGGATATTACTTCCCCACAGACGGCGCCAATTGTAGGTGCAGAAAATTATGACCCACAATAAGAGGGAGCCTTAGAGGACTTATCCGAGAAGATGGTGGTTGCTGTGTGTGACTGGATGCCGTCCGGAAGCCTGAAAGGGAATAGCAAACGGTCAGAGGACCCTGGCCTGGGCGGCGCAAGGCTCTCCGATGCCAAAGTCAGTATAGGAACTGGAACAATGGGAGGAGAGGGAGAAGAGAGACAGAGTAAGGGCTCTGTGTATGAGATTATCCATACCTTGCATGTTGCATGGAGTTCTATTTATAGGGGTTTGGATCGTATCTTTCAGAGGATATCTTGGTGTGGGTCCCATGATTCGACTGGGAAGTCATGATCAGCCCACATAGTAATAAATGCAGTCTAATCCGGCCCACTCAGCATTTAATGCTAGTCGGGTCAGCCCACAATGCATTAAATGCATGTCTTGTTGGGCCAGGTTGTGTTGGGCGCCTTTGGCGGTTAGAGTACCAGTGGATCTACCCTCGGGCCTTGCCCTGATGTGGCCTCAGCCGCTGGATGTCGTATCTGTCCCACCAGTACGTGACCCTATCCCTCCGCGCGCCTGATGACGTGGGGGATGAGGGGCGCGAGTGAAGGTTTGTTCTTGCTTCGGCTGCTGTCCTGGCTTCTTCAGCCGAGATAGCTTCAGCCGAGATAGAGCTTTCTGCCGAGATGGCACTGGGGCGGCCCAGCCGGGGTGGACTCCTTGCCGAGATGACGCCCGAGGCGGGCCAGTTCGGCGCTAAGGGCCCGGAGCTGCCTGACTTCGGCAGGGCCTCCTGTCCTGGTAGCCGGGGTGAGATTGGTGCCACGTAGATGGCACGAGGATGGCACGTGAGAATGCTTGACCCCATCTGATGGCTGTGATTAGCTTAATCCTGTTGTTCTGGAAATCTCCCCGCACAATGGTCAAATAATCTCAAGAAAAATGAATAAAGGGGAGATGAAAAAAATGAATATCCAATGTGACCTCAAGTGCTTGAACAGTTACCAACACCCATAAAAGAATTCAAATCCAGGTTACAAGAGAATTGATCCACAATTATAGTTATAGTCCACCCATTATGTCGATCGAATCCACTTTGGCTCCCTATATGCATGATCGATGATTGCGTTATGGCTACAAGCAAAGCACCAACAAACAAAAAAGCAAAGGTATTGGTAGAGCTGAGCTATATACTTTCCAGCAGTTTTATCAAATGAAGGGTTGAATCTTTGGGAGACCTTTCAAATCCAAAATATCAATCAATGGTCTGAATCACTAGACCAGTGGGCCTCAATCATATAATCTGAAGGCTTAAGATTAATGTTAGAAACCCAAAATGATTAAATAGATCAGAGGAGATCCCTTACCTTCAACAATATATATGGCACTACACCCAACAACAGAGGGAAGTGGATAGACTTGGACATAATGTGGATGGGGTCCTATTTGTAGCATCTGTTACTTAATGCTAGAAGCTAAGATCTCATCCTGGCTGTATAAAATATAGAAATTCATTCTTTCTTCAAACATGACAAAACAAAAGGAATCAAAGGTCATTAATGTCAGCACTTAAGAAGGAATTGATTCTTTCTCACTGATAGATAATTGCAATAACATTACAGGGCATCAGATCAATGTAAGTCACTTAGCCCATAAGACTCGACCAGATTTCTGAGGACTCGGATGGGAACTTGGAAATCTCGACCCAGTAAAATATTGATAAAGCTCAACTGCTCAAGGCAATGTTTCTTCAGATTCTGTTCTAATCTTATTATATTTACAAGATCCAACAAAGAGTTGGCCTCGAGTTGACTCGGATAGAGTTTTGAGTGACCCAGTTGGAATCTTAGCAAATGTTCTAAGATGGTAAGACTCAGTAAAGTCATTAACCAAAGCTTAAATGCCTCATTTGCAATTGAGTTCTTATACAAATGCTTTATGAGCAATAAAGAAAGGATCCTTTGATTGGTGTGCCTAGAAATGTGAGTAGGGCTGTTAATGGGTGGGGTTTGTGCTAACCTACCGGGGCCTGGTCTGGGTCCAACATTGACAGTAGACCCTGGTTCAAGAGACCTCTAGATAAGAAATATAGGTGGCTCAAACCCACTTGTTAAAAGCCCTGAAACTGAGTGAGGTCTGAATGGAATCAAGGCCTGAGTCTAGTAAAGGCCCTTTTTGGATCAAAGATCTCCATTACACTATTCAATTAGAAACTTGAAAAGTCCTCTCAGTTGGTTTGGGACAATTTTGTGTGAGTGCTTGAGTTTGAATCCCCCATCCAGCAAATAAAAATAACAATAACAACAACAAAAATAAAAACAATAATAACAATAATAATCAACGGCAGAGGGAGGGGGTCGAGAGGCGCCCTTCCCTCCTCTCCCCCCAAAATTTTCTTCCATGAATATATGGGCAGAGCTCACCTGAGCTGTAGCTTACAGTGAAAGTAAGCTGTACCGTGCGAAATTAACGTGTGGCGAACTTTTTTCAAGTGTATTATATATGAGGTTCTTTTTTCAAATGACTGGTCTCAGTAGAGAGAGAGCGAGCAAGCTGACAGAGAGTGCGAGAGAGAGACGATCGCTGGGGAGAGAGTGGCGAGAGAGAGGGGCGATCACTGGGAGAGATGCAGAGAAGCGATCACTGCAGAGGATCGCTGAGAGAGAGAGAGAGAGAGAGAGAGAGAGAGAGAGAGAGAGAGAGAGAGAGATGCACGATTTCTGGATTTAGGAATCCAAGAAGAGGGAAATGAAAAACGAGCAGGCCATAAAAAAAATCCATCAAACACTAGGCCACACGTTAATTTCGCATGGTGCAGCTTACTTTTACTGTAAGCTGCAGCTCAGGTGAGCTCTCCCCTATATGTATATATATATATATATATTTCTCTTGCCCTTCCTCATCTCTTCTTTTTCTTTATAAGTGAAGAGAGATTTTTCTATCTCATGGAAACGTGAGTAGAGTGAAACTCCACGGTGAGGCCCACCTATTAAAATCCAAACCCTCAAAATGATTGCCATCCACTCTAGTTGAACGCCCCCAAATTTAAACCCAATAGGATCTCGTCCCACCTTAAGATTGAATATATTCATGTTATGAATCATATGCTCTATCTTATAGTAAGATAAGCTAAAAGTAAATTTTGGAGGCCATCCCACAAAAGGGGAGGGAGTTTATTATGAGGAGTTTAGATTTATGTGCGTGGGCCTTAAGATGGAGTTCCACTCCCTTCTTTCAAGCCTAACTAAGGCAATCCAAAGTCCTCTTTCACTCAACAGAAGTTTCAATCTCCTCCTAAAATGGAGTTCCAATCTCCTCCTAAACTGGTACTGCTTCCTCTAACTCCAGTGTCTTCTTCTTTTTCTTTTTCCTCTTCATGTGGAGTTCCAAATCCAAATCCAAATCCTTACCCCTGGGCCCGTTTGGCACTTTACTAGAATAGTAAAGTCAAGTAAAGCCTCCATTTTTCAGGCAATAAGTCACATCAAAATCACTTTAATTCAAAATTCTCTCAATCTTTTAAAAAAATAGTAAAAAAACAACCACATTTATCCACTAAAGGACAAAAAAAAATTTACTTTTTTATACAAAAGATAAAAAAAATTTCATACAAAATAACTAAAAATAAAATACTACCATAAATTACTTATATTTTATTCCCTCTTGATTTGGTGCTTTACTTCACTTCATTTCACTTGATTTTAAAAGTAAAATTATCAAATGGGCCCTAATAAATAAGAATATGCTGAGGCTAGTGAGTGAGTGAGGCTCTCTTTAGCAAAATGAAAATGACCCCAAAATGCAGATCCTGCTCCTAAGGCCCCACTTAAGAAAAAATGAAACGGCCCCGCTTAAGAAAAATCTAAATCCTACAAAAAAATAAAAATAAAAATATCACGCTTTGTATGAAAATTTAACTTTAATACCATCAAGTCCACTGCCATATATATCTATTTGAAACATTTGGATTCTTTATTATTTTATTCGAGTATTTTAAAAGAATCGGTCTAATGGTAAGTAAGCCATTGAGTGAGATTTGATAAGGACTATGTATAAGAGATTGAGAGGAAGAGCATATTTTCATTGATTTTAGGTTTTTCATATGTGGAACCCATGAGTTGCCTCACCTATTACTTGTGAGGATCTTTCGTGATTATTTGTTTTCTCCTCTTTTTTGTTCTTGTATCTACTGTACAGAAACATTTGGGGGCCTTGAAATCATCAATGAGCCACCGAAGAAATGCATGCTCTTCTATGAAACTGTATTTTACAATCTGCATGGGTACATTGTCAAATTCTTTTTCTTCATCATTTTCAATGGAAAATTAAGTGTTGCATATTTGATATTATTGGTCGACCATCGCTTTCCCCCAAGAAAAATCTTGGTTCCGCCACTTATCACAAAGACGACGACTTAGATATTAGATTATTCATATTTCTGTAAATACTTAAAATTCATGTAAAATTAGAGTCCAATGGGGCAGAGTCCAAAAAACGAGTATGGCCCGGTAAGTAATCTGGACCCTAAACTTAGGCACGGGCTCAGCTGACTTTACCCACTGTTCAGTTCTCAACTCCTCATCCTCAATTATCAGACTTGGGCTGGGGCCAATTCAGTCTGCACCTGGGTCCATTGACACCTCTAAATGTGGGGGTCAGGAGTTTGAACAGTTGGCATCTAACCAAAGTCGTTTTGGGCAAATTACTGTTTTCTCAGACAACCTCAGGCCGAAGCTCAGCTAGGTGCACAAATACACTTGTCTGTCCTGACGTTGTGTTCTTTTTTCTTTTTTTTCGAAATTTTTCGAAAAAAACACCTGAGATGTCCGATGCACCAAAAAACACCATCATAGTTTCTCCGTAACATTAAAAACCTTCAGCCATTTTTCACTTTTGTTTGAAGGTGGTTCATTTCACTTGATGAAGAGGAGTTGCGGCTCAACCAAAAGTGAAGATTGCCGAGAAGGCCTTTAATGTTAGAAAGGAACTAAAAGGGTCTTTTTGGTGCACCGAACATTTGAGGTGATTTTTTCGGTAAATTCTTTTATTTTCTTGAATTAATAGAATTCTTTAGTATATTTTAGATGCAGTTTTTCTTCAATGTTGCATACTAATCATAACTTTATTTAGATTTTTTAGAATTTAAATCAAAAGTTGTATTGAAAATTCATTGCATTAAATGCATATTATCCACAATTATCATTGTACACCTCCCAATTTCCATCCCCTGCTCGTTTGTAGGCATCCATCTAGGTGATTTCAAGATAAATTTGGGTTTAAGATATTTTAAAAGAGTAAATCCAGGTCTTTAACACCCATTTTGGTTCTCAAGCTATAGCTCAGCTGGTTAAGAAACGTGTGTTAGTTGCATGATTTGATATCCTGCAAGATTCTACCAACATGCATGGGATGATATAGGCATAGACATAACTAATATTGTGCAACATTTCTTCAAGAATAAGTTTCCTCCCGATAAATTTAATAGAACTTTTCTTATCCTCATTTCTGAAAAGAATTTGGCTAAATGTATTAATGACTTCAAACCTATCAGTCCATGTAATTAATGTTAAATATAAAAGGGGTTTTTACCTAAAAAGTGTTTCTATACACAAATACAACGGATTTAATCAGAAATACATGAAAATGCCCTCTTTGGTGTTCGTACGATGATTTTTTACTCTTTTGCCCTCCATTTATCGAACGATATCGTTTTCAATCCCACCATTTTACCCTAAAAGCATCGAATGATTTCCTTCTCCTTTCTTCCCCAAACAAAATGTCCGAGGATGTCGATTCCGGCGATCACATTCATCTTATCCGGTCAAATTCGTCAAACTCCGAACCGGATTTGGAAGCTCCAGGATCTAAGAAGAGCGGGATCACGGGTCTGTTGAAACAGTTGGATCGAAGGCTGGGATTTCTTCCTTCCTTTCTTCCTTTTCTAATCGAAATCTGGGATTTCTTCGGTTTTCGTTTGATGGGGTGGTTTCAAAATGAAATCTTTTCATTTGGAGCTAGATGGGACTGGGTATTTTCATATCTATTCAAACGGAGTTGATGTTGTTGTTCAACCACATCTTTGGGGGTTTTGTAATGGTGGGGGGATATTTGTTGGTAAAGGAAGAATATTTGTTGATAAAGGAAGAATCTTGCAGGTTGAATTGAATTCCTCGGGTCATTTGATGGGGTGGTTTAAAAATGGGAATTTTCATTTGGGGTTTGATGGGTTAGGGTATTTTTGGATTGATTCACAAGGATTCGATGTTGTTCAGCCGCATTTTGGGTTTTTTTTTAAAATAGTATCAGACCTAGTGAAGACATTGTGTCGTTGGATGCTTTAGCACAATATTCCTTTTATGGTTATGCTATCAAATTATGGTTTGTTTATTTATGAGATTTATATGGATAAATCATGAACTTAGAGGCTTTTTTGTTTTCAATTTGTTTTTTTAGAAAAAGGGAGTTGTTTCAAGACCTTGCTCCAATGTTATGGCATTTTATTGGCACTATTGCTGCTCTCTTATAGGTTTGCTTTCTTTCTCATTGCTCCTCCAGATTTGAAAAAAAGAGGATATTCCATAATGTAACGTAGAAGTGATGGCCATTGTAATTATTTTCTTCCTGCAGCTGTTATCATAACTATTACAAACGAAACTTGATATTTTCAAATCCAATGGCATGTTTGTACTTGACACTTTTCCCTGTAGTTGTTATGAAGCGAATTGTTTCTTGTGCTTAAGTTATTTTCTTATCATTGAGAAAGTTTGGAATTTTGTTAGCGTTCACTCCCAAACTCTATATACAATGCAATTTTCCTCAAAACAATCAGTTGTTGTACATTTTTCTTTATACAATAAGGATTCATGTTTCAATGTATTGAGGCAAACCGAGAAAATCATGTGTTGTTCTCCTGTTTATGAAACTTGACTGTGTTTGCATTACTGTTTGCCTATACATTTAATCTTCCCATAATTCTAAGTTATTATTTGATCATCACATGGGCTCAAGAGCCTTTGAACTACCAGGCCATGTTATGATGTTTTTTATACTGTACTATGTTCTTTATTTGGGCATGGATTTCAAAGGCAATGGAGCCCACATCTACTTATCTTAGTGTCCATTTATTTATATTGTAAAAGATTTCTATTTTCACTAAGATAAGTAGATGTGGGCTCCATTGCCTTTGAAATCATACTCTTGTAATGTATTGGCATGGTTACGGGGAGATGAGCTTTTGAAGGAAAAAATGTATATAAACGGTGCCTTCTACATGCTTGTATAACAGAGAATAAAAGTTCGGGGAAGTTGAAGAGAAAATGCATTTCAAGAATGTCGAAACAGCTTTAGATAAACAAGCGCCCATTTTGTATCCCATCCACATGCATATGGAAAGACCCACACCAATTTGATATTGAGCTCTAAAAAACCACCCTCTTGATCTGTTTTGCTCATTTGCAATTTGCATGATACTTTTGGACCGGCTATCTGAGGGTCTTTTTGGATGATAAGAAGTTGATTAATTGATGGAGAAATGGAGAAAGTTGTCCTCTGTTCAAACCTGTTTTGCTCATTTGCTTTGATCATTTTTCTTTCTTCGTTGGTTAATTCTGATTTGGTGTCAGTCAGATGCTGCCAACTTCTTGATATATCTATATGGTAACTTGTAATTACTTTTGTTAAAATCCTCATCTAAATGCCCACCTATTTTAAAGACTATAATAATGTTTGTTCAAATGTTAGTGGATCATGTCCTATTTTACCATACACTCAGTGTAAGAAATTCTTTAAAGATGAACCATTAGTAAATGTTGTTGCTCATAATTCAGTTTCTATAAGTCATTTCAATAATACAGTTGCATAAGATGCACACATATTCTAATATGTTAGCTATCTACTTCCAGTTCATCCTCTAAAGTATGTTAAAATGGCACCTTGAGGCGGGTACTTTAGTAAGTTCTAGTCTTATGTTTCTTTGGCAGGTCCCTAAGCTTCTATTGCACAGAATTTTTTCCAGTGCCCGGTTCTCTATATGGATTGATGGAAAGCTTGAACTTGTAGTGGATCCATATCAAATTCTAGAAAGGTACATTTTGCAAAAGATCTTTTTTTTTTCCTAGAAACCTTGTATGAATTTCATGTATTTCAATATTGTAGTGTTTTAGTGATTTAAATGAAAGCAGAACTACCATATGGCCCTAATAATGTGTTGCAGACACATGTTAAAGAAAGCCCACCTTCCATTAATTATACTGGGTCTCACTTTCTCATCGGAAACACCCCGCCTACTCTTTTTTTTCTCGCTGTTGCTGCTGGTTTTTGTGTGTGTGTTGGGGGTTGGGGCGTAGTGTTTTATTGGTATTTGGTATACCTAACTTATCCTAGCCTACCCTTAGGCTATTTTTTTTCCTATTAGGGACTGGATTTGATACCCCTTGTGGACTGAGTTTCGGCTAGATTTATTAATTCAATTGCCTTTGGCTTGAGGGCCCTCCAATTTGCATCAGAATGCATGAAGAAAGTAGGGTTGGTAGGTGATTCTTTCAGAAATGAGGAGCATTATGCGAAATAGATGTATGAAATGTGGAAGGTCGGGTTGGCTACTTGTTTGGTTACAAGATAAGATTTCATGGGGTTTGCATTTTGGATGTCTTAACCGAGTGGGTATGGTGGCTGGCAAGTTTGAGCAAAAACCTATTTGTAGAGTAGTGACTTTTATTTAGATTTGACTGTTACGATTACTCTCTATAGACTATCTTTGATACATTTTTTTGTTACGATTACTGGTTTATATTTTAATCCTTTACATCAAATCGCTGAGGAAAGTAACTTTTGAAAGTTTTTTCCTCTCACTGCCTCCCTCTATAACCTTTCTTATATCCTTTCTCCACCATTTATAGTTGTATGCAAGCCATCTCTATGACCATTTGACAAAGTCCACAGCATAATGTCACAACAAAAATATTCTCTGTAACCAAATCAGTGCAATAATTAGTAGTTACTCATTATAAGTACCGCATGCATTTCAAAATGGTTTAACTTAAACATGAGTTCAACAAATTTCAATCCATAGCCTTATGTAATAACTAGGTTTACTCAACTTAAGTACCGCGTGCATTTGAAAATGATCTAACTTCAATGCCAGTTCAAGAAACTTCAATTTATTGCCTCATGTAATAACTAGGCTTAATGACATTGGATTATAAATTCCTTTGGAGGTGGGTTTAGTTTGATCAATTTGTGTTAGTTCCTATGTTAGTCAACAAATTTCAATCCATTGCCTTATGTAATAACTAGGTTTACTCAACTTAAGTACTGCGTGCATTTGAAAATGATCTAACTTCAATGCCAGTTCAAGAAACTTCAATTTATTGCCTCATGTAATAACTAGGCTTAATGACATTGGATTATAAATTCCTTTGGAGGTGGGTTTAGTTTGATCAATTTGTGTTAGTTCCTATGTTAGAAAACAGCTCAGTAGATGGTAACTGAATTTTATTTTTGATAAAGCTTTTCATTGTTCTTTTTCGAAAATAAAATTGTTGCCTTTTTCTTGGTTTTACGTCCTCTTTTTTTTTTTTTAAGAAAATGGTGACTGAAATTCTTGGTTTTACATCTTCGCCCGAATCAAGTAACATAAGCTTAGAAAAAACATAGTAAAAAAGTGACGAATTGTTTGCCTTTGTTATACTCACAATTTTATCTGTTTCTATTCTAGCCATTATAATTTCAAGTATCCATTGGTAATTGGACTTTTTTATTTGTTATAAGATTGAGTGTTGGGAAGTCTGTTTTCCCAATTTATTTTGTTTTACCTTTAGGCTCTAATCTTTGTCCCTAGGCAATGTGGCACCAAGTGATGACTAAATTTGAGGAAAAAAGATTTGTCTTCATGGAAAATACAATTCTTATCCTTCAGAGGATAATTCACCCTTGTTAGAGCTACTCTTTCCAATTTACCTATGTCTTCTTTCTTTATGGTCTCATTCTAGATGCTTTAGTTGCAAGACAATTGTAGGGATTTTAAAAAAAAATTCATATGCGAAGGTACTTACGAGAAAGTAACTTCTTACGAGTTGAAAAAGACAGGAGAAACCAAAGAGGAAAAGGTGTTGGGGGTAGGGAATTTGTGTAAAGATACACAAATTGGGCATTGCCAAGTTAATGGTGTTGGAGATTTGGAGAACAGAAAACAGCATGTTGGAGAAAGGTTTCTGCTTGTAAATATGGGGGGAGACTGCGAGAGAGGAGTTCGGGACAAAGAGGGAGAAGGTGAAATGTGCTCACAGTATTGCATCCCATTACCAGGATGGGATGAGTTATGTATGTTGGGTGTTAGGTTTAAGATAGGGCTGAGGAATATAGTACTTATCTAGAATGGCTTGATTGTAGTGGAGGGGTGTTCGAGTTAAGATTTTAGTGTTATTTTAGAGCTCTTGCTAAGACAAAGTTTTCAGTGAGCAAGTGCTGTGAATGGTTAGAACTTAGAAGGGAAGCTGTTTTGTTGTCCATAATGAGACTACTGTTGGTTTACTCTAGAATTATGGGTACAATGTTATCATAGACCATACACATTCTATGTTCCTAGTGATCTTGTTGACTGACCGAGTGTCAGGACCAGTGGAGCTACCAAAAGGAGCTATCTTCCCTTCTTCACTTTGATTTTTTTTCTTTCTTGCTACCAAGTTCATATTAATAAAAAAATAATCTTTTTTAGAATTACTTTGGTGGATAGTGCATGACTTGTAGATGACCCAATCAAAGAGGAGAGCCTTAATATGATAAATCCTTCTTTACTGATTGCGTGGGGCAAGATCTACTTAATTATATAGTGTCTTAGAGGTATGGTTCACTTCTTTGAATTGGAATCTTTAGTGATTGAGTGGGACAAGATGAGCAATACAATAGACTGCTAAACTACAAGTATTGAATTTGTTTTCAGTTATAGTGATTACAATAGACTGTTGGATAAGACCCTTTGATTTTTTAAGTGATTACAAAGGCAGTGCATTGCTTATTGTAACATCATCTTGGAACACCTCTTTTTAATGGTGCCACCTGTATTGATTATCTTTTTCTATCTTTTAATTTGCATCTCAGCCAATTTTGATTCTTGAACTAGTTTTGGCAGGATTATCATTGTTCCGGCTGATGTCACTTCTAATGGTCAAGTTATGGATATGAATAGAGGATAATGAAGTAACAAGTAACATGCTTCCATTGCAAGAAGCATGGTCATAATAGACAGACATGTAGAGATCCACCTCCAAGAGGATGAATCATCATTTTCCTCTTTTTTGGGATGAGATATAACTTCAACTTGTCCACATTGTTATTTAGATTTGAAATGTTGAAGCTGACATATGGAAGCAGATCAAGCGGTCCTTATCGGGTATCATTTGTATGAGGGATGAATTGCTCTCTGTTTGAAGTCAATCTACTTGTAAATGGTGTATGACCTTCGTGTGCTAGAATAATTTTTGGGTTCCAAGCATTCCATAATTTTGTAAGCATATTATCTAACAATTTGAAATGAAATAAAGGCCATTTGAGTCTACCCTCTTCAACTCCATGTTTCCAACCCATTTGTCATGTGAAGTTCACGATATCTTCTCTTGAATGACAGCTTGCAAACACAATAATCACTTAAAAGTAGCCACCCAATGGTTTCCAACAGTACATATTCTATGGACTCAAACTCAAAAAAAGGAAACAGGTCAAAGAAGAATGGAGACAACCACACTAACTACATGCAAGTGGTCAACCAGGGGTTTGCATACACACACACACACTAAGAAAGAGGGTTTGCATACACAGACAAAAACCGTAAAAAAAGGTGGAACATTACAGTACAAAATCACAAAGACATGATGGGTGTCATCTCTCACCGACCGTAAAAAACATGACTAGGAAACAAAAGAATAGGGGATAAATCAGCGTATTAAGGTAAAATCATAGGCCCAACATTATATGAACTTGAATCCCTACTCATACGAACTTGAATTTTGTGCCCGACATTATTTTTTGATAACGATATCGTTACAATTATTTATTAGTTTCTCTATCCATTTTTTTTTCCAACAAGAAAATAATGGTGACTTTTTATTGAGATGCATAAACAATGAGAAAGGCTCACGAATTTGGCTAAAAAAATGCATTCTCCTAATAGGTGAAGTGAAGGTTCGAACCCTCCAAACGAGGGTTCAAACCTTCGGACTCTGGAATTTGGCCCAGGAAGGCAGTGAAGTGAAGGTTCGAACCCTCGTTTTGAGGGTTCGAACCTTTACTTCACCTATTAGGAAAATGCATTTCTGAGCCAAATCCGTGAGCCTTTCTCATTGTTTATGCACCCCATTATCAATTCTGAGTTATTTGGTTATTGGAGACAAAAAATGGGCGAAGATCTAATAAATAATTGTAACGATATCGCTATCAGAAAATTTTTTAAAATTAGATTTTGAGTGAAATCGTGGGTCTTTCTTATTGTTTATGCATCTCAATATAAATTCACTATTATTTTCTTGTTGGACACAAAAAATGGATGAAGGAACTATAAAAGATGGTAATGATATCATTATAAAAAAACAATGCCAGGCACAAAATTCATGTTTGTATGAGTAGGAATTTAAGTTCTTAAAGATTTTCCCCCATAAAAACCATCTATAGATCATCCCATCTGCACTTATAATTTTTTTTCTTATGTTTGTTGCTATTCTTAACCTTACTTATGGGATCTATGAACTAATTGGTTCATCGTTAATGTTGTTTATCATAATGTTTTTATGTTTGTTGACCCATCATGTCTTCGTAATTTTGTACTGTAATGCTCCACGTTTTTTTTATTAAAGTGAAATCCTAAAATTATGTATGGGGTACTTGATTGATTGGTGATAACAAAAGAAGATGACAAGTACCATTGACCATTTGCCTTTCTTTTTCACATTAAACACAATTTACTATTATTTCATTTTCAATTCCTATATATCATATTTGATCTTTTTTTGTGTGTGTGTGTGATTGGAGGCCAGAGTCTGAGAGCTTCAGGGATGAAGGCATGGGTCTAGTTCCTTCAAAGTGGAAAGGAATCTGTCAGAATAACACCGAAGCTGGAGTTAGTTACAATGTCTTTCTGTAAAACCGGCTGACATCACCTTTGAATGGTTCTTTTTGTTCATAGAAGTGAAGGTTCGAACCCATAACGAGGGTTCAAACCTTCGGGCTCTTTGGAATTTGGCACATTAAGGTAGAACTTGAAGGTTCCAATATTTATGGGTCTCCATAGTTCTATTGAAGCATAAAAGTTCCTCATTCCAATGCTATATACAATACGAACAATACGAACATTCAAAACATAGCAGAAAATGGACATATACATTCATTACTATATACACTTCTTTCTTAGACTCTCCCCAATTAGAAGATACTTCAGTAGTATAGAATCAGTTTGGACAGAAACTCTCTTTCATGAACCGCACTTGGTTGAAAAAGTGCACGAGTACAAAACTATCCAAACACGATTGTTTCCGTCCAAAAAAGTGCACGAGTACAAAACTACCCAATCGCGTTTGGTTAGTTTTGCAGTGGCGCACTTTTTCAACCAACTGGGTTAAGATCTGCTGTTTTCTTGAAAACATGTCCGAGTATGCATTTTTGAGCCAAATCCGTGAGCCTTTCTAATTGTTTATGGTTCTCAATATAAAGTCATTGTCATTTTGTTGTTGGAGACAAAAAATGAGCGAAGAACCTATAAATAATTGTAACGATATCGTTGTCAGAAAAATTTTGAAAACTAGATTTTGAGTGAAATCGTGAGCCTTTCTCATTGTTTATGCATCTCAATATAAATTCACAATTATTTTCTTGTTGGACACAAAAAATGGATGAAGAAATTATAAATGATGGTAACGATATCGTTATCAAAAAATAATGTCGGGCAAAAAATTCAAGTTTATATGAGTAGGAATTCAAATTCATATAATGTTAGGCCTATGATTTTACCTTTCTAAGCTGATTTATCTCCTTGCGTTAGTTACTCATATCAGTACAGTTATTGGGCATATGTTGTCATATGTTGAACAAGAACTCGTGCATTGGGCTAGTCCCTAGTAAGGCACTGTAAAGTTACTCATATCAAAAACCTTTAAATCATTGATGAGAGAAGTGACCCAATAGTTACTCAATAACATTAACAAGAGATATTTTTTTCTAAATTTTTGAATGAAAGAGTAAGTTGAAGGGGAATAATACCGTTTGATTGTGTCCTTGTTTATGCTTCTCAGTACAAAGGCATTGTAATTTGGTTGTCTATCACAAAAAAACCAACGAATATGCTATAAATAATGGTAACGATATCGTTACCATTATTTATAGATTCTTCATCAATTTTTTATGTCGAACAACCAAATGACAATGACTTTATATTGAGAACATAAACAAGGAGAGACTAACGAATCTCATCCAGAATTTTATTTTCATCATATTTTTATAACGAAACCATTACTATTATTTATAGATTTTTGGTCCTTTTTTTGTGTGCAGCGGCCAAATGGCAATGACTTTATAACGAGATATATAAATAATGAGAAAGACTCGCGAAATTCACCCAAAATTGTATTGTGTGAGTGTGGCCAAATATAATTGTGTAAGTGCTCCCTTTCTTCCAACCTTCCTGCACTTCATAGGCATTGCTTTTGTATTCAAGAGTTTTTCTTCTTCTTTTTTTGAGTATTTTTTGTATCTTGTTCAAAACTTGGATTTGTTGAATGGAGTTTTTCGGTGGAAGCTATCATGTTTTGGCTTATGATATAACCTTCATGATAAACGAGCTCTACATGATAGACTTGTCATTTCAAAAAAATGGCTATGGTATAAAACTGAAACCTATATTCCATTCCCCTCTAAATCATGACACGACAATTGGATACAAAGTGTTATGTCCAGTCCAACATACAACCCATTCATAACGTCCACAATGCATACATCATACATTCCAGATATTTACTGAACTCCACAATGCATTTATTCCATTCCATAACCTTCCCATTTCAGTACATTGCATTCCATTCATTTATTTCCAATCCAAAATGAATACAACTCTTTACAACGTAAGACGGTTACATTAATTTCACAACACTAAATCTCAGTGTGTACACTAAATTCACAACACTAAACCCGGGACAGCTAGCATTTCACCATCAGGACTCCAACTCACTATATTTAAAACAGAGTCATCAGAACCAGAATCAGGGGCGATGCCTTTAAGGGTGTGTATCGGTTTTCCTGAAGAGAGCTCCCAATATATGACTGTTCCAATCCCATCTACAGATGCCAAGTACTCACCGGTAGGATCAAATGCTAAGCCAGTGACAGGCCCTTTGTGACCCTTTAGCACTCTTGAGATTGAACCATCGATTGTAGTAATTAATTTAATGCCCTCATCATCACCAGCGGCAGCCAACAAGGTACCAGACTTGTTAAAAGCAAGAGAGCGAATAGGCAAGGTGAACCTAGTTACATTGTGCTAAAAATCACCACCTGAGCAAAGTAGTAAATCAATTCAAGATGTAAAAGAATAAATAAATAAATAATTCAGTGAAGAATAGATTCAAATTAATAATTTTTTTGGAAAAAGGAAAATATACATTATACAATGCCAACCATGAGAAATAACCTTTTTTTATAACTGTTTAAAAAGATTTACATCTTTCTTTTATTGCCAAACATTTTGTAGGGGTAAAGCTCCACCTTTCAGCTTTCCTAGAATCCACAATGTATGGCAATGACTACCATATCATTTCCCTTGTGCCCAACATACAACAGACTCTCAAACAACGTCAATGAATAAGACAATGGGCTTGCTCAAGTATATATATCATCTCAAGGAAAGTAACTACTGCATGAAATATTATTTGTTCTGAAACACTTCCTCTGAAATTAACTGCTTTATGGTTCTAGAATTTATAAATAAAAAAATTGCTTTGCCTTTAGAATTCTTTCAAATGTTCTGAAGAAAATACATTATACCAGCTTAAACTCTTTAAGTTGTCCAAGAAACAAGCTGTGTAAATGTAATGTTAAGCTACATCAAATGATTAAAGCAGGAAAAAAGAGAGCTGTCTTGGTTTCTGCAGACTAGGAACACTATCTATTTGTGGAATCCTCAAAAATGGAAAGGGTGAAGATGGAATTTTCCTGGGAAAATATGCAATTAGTTCACTAGCAAAATGAACAAGTGAAAATTCAGTCTCCAGCTGACCTTTCCCAAATGGGTGAAAAATATAAAGCCCGAGTGTCTAATACATATGTATTCTACGATTTTCTAGGCAAAATGCTGCTATCACCGAGGCTAAGATGAAGGGTTGAAGGTGAAGAAGTTAAAGAAAACCATCAAAATGATTGCACACATTCTACCCTAGGACATTGAAATTCTCCTTAGATCACCACCCTTAAGCATTCATTCCTCGCCCTCTTCAACACCCCATATATAAAAGCCCCTTGTGAATCAGTAGGAACTAGTGAAAATTAAAGCAATAGCCCCTAAGGACCAGCTTGCATACTGCGTGCTGAATTCCTAGTAACACATAGTAAAGGTGATTTTTCCATTCTTGAGAATTCCTTTTGACTTTAGCCTTGCCTCATTTAAGCGGAAAATGAAAATTGTTTCCAAGGATGGTGATTTTTTAACCTGAAGACTTCATTTTCTATATCTCCATTTTCTAATGTTAGTTGTAGCAAAACATCTTCTGCAGTGGAAAAATGTTTCCACCTCTTGCGCCAAAAAAAAAAAAAAAAACAATAGAAGAAAAAAAAAATGAAAACCTCCTAAAATCATTCTCCTGCAGAAACCATTTTCATTTTCAGCGTAAAATTCTCCACGCAAACATATCCAAATTAACAAAGAGAGAGAGAAAAAAAAAGACAGAACAGATCAGAGAGGAATATACTTGGGAATTTGTAGAGCTTGATGCAATGGTCGACAGAGCCGGAAGCGAGGCAGGTGGAATTGGGGCTGAGGGCAACGGCGGCGACACCTTCTTTGTGATGGCGAAGGGTCTTTGGTGGTTTTGGGTTCTGGGGAAGGAGGTCGTGGATGAAGATGGAGAAATTGGATAGGGAGAGAGAAAGCGACGAGCAGCGGAGGAGAAAGAGAGAAATGGGCGGAGAGGAAAAGAGGAGAGGAGAACGTATGATTTCAGTGAAATAAGGGTTCTCTTAATAATGATGTCGTTCGAAATATGAAGGGTATTATCGTCCGAAAACGCTGTACGAACACCAAAATGGGCATTACCGTGTATTTAACACTAAATCCGTATAATACAAGTATATGAACACTTTTTTTGGAAAAAATCCCAATATAAAATTATATTCAAAGTTATTGCCAATATAATTTTATAGGACTGCTTCAAAGTGCCTTTCAAAAGGGAAGACTAATTTCAGATAATTATATAGCTGCTCATGAACTAATCTACTCTTTAAAAAAAAAGAAGAAAAATATATAGATGGGCATAAAACTTTGACATGGCTAAAGCTTATTACAGTATAGAATGAGAGTTTATTGTAGAAACCCTTGAAGCTTTTGGTTTTCATAAAGACCTTATCTAACTTGGAAAGAATTGTATATCATTTGGCCTTCTAACCTCTTTTGAATCAGTCTCCATTTGGAAAAAAATAAAATAAAAAAACCCGGCCTCTAGATGCAAAGCCGGCCCAAGGGGCAGGCGGGAGAGGCCGCCGCCTTGGGCCCCCAATAATTACAAAATTTTTAAGGCCCCATATTATTTTATGTATTTGTATATATATATATATATATATATGTGTGTGTAAATATTTAGTCTAATATGTAAATTGAAAGGCCCAAATTAATAACACATGTGTGTAAATATTTAGCCCAATAAATAAATTAAAAGGCCCAAGTTTAAAGCCCACCTTATTTAAAATAACCATTATTTAAAAAGCCAAACTTAAGGCCCACCACCATACAACCATAAGATAAGACTTTAAAAGTCAAACATGGGCCCACCATCAATTGAAAAAAACATGGTAGAAAAACATGATTATACAAGTTTGATTAGTGACTTTGCAGCTAAAAATGCGAGAAGATCTTGTTTTCAATAATACTTTTTTTGTTTTTTTTTTCTAGGTTTATTAGCCTTGTTTTTTGGAAGGAAATGTTGGTGTGTGAATTGTAGGCTTTTGACCAGGGTGGGTAGTTTAAGAGAACTATATTGTGCTTGATCCTTGGGATTAAATATAGCCTCCCTCGGTATGTAGGCAGTCCTAAAGTTATCTGGATGCAACACTTTTTTGTAATAAAAAATATCAATTTTTTGTTAGAAAATTGTAATGAATTAATTTTTTTTTAAATAATTGTATAAGGATCCAATTTTTTAGAGGTCGCCTTGGGCCCCCTAACTGTCGGGGCCGGCCCTGTCTAGATGCCTTAGACAATGAGACCCACTATCCCCCTTATTATTTATTTTAGGAGCAGATGTCTTATCTCGCATGCGCGCCAAAGATGAGGATATTATTTAGGGAGTTCAAATAGCTAGAGGAGCACCTAATACATCACATCTATTTTTCTCATATGATAACCTTTTCTTTTGCAGAGCAAACTTGAAAGATCCCAGAGAAGTAAAAAACATATGCTTGAGGATTACTGTAGGTTTTAAGTCAATCAACCAATTTCCATAAATTTAGCTATTTACGTCAATCGCGGAGCATACCTTAAGAAGTATAGAGCCATTGCCACGTCTGTTGGCATACGTCTGATGGATGAGGAAGAGAAGTACCTAGGCAATCCTTTGATAATAAACATAAATAGAGACCTCAATTTTGAATCGCTTAATAAGATTAATGGTGGAATTAGTTCTTTGTAAGAACCAGTCTTATTCCAAGTATGGAGAAATGGGCTCATTAAATTAGTTAAAGCTGGCAAAAGCCAACCCGACTAGTCAATTCAACCCAACCCACCCCACATATGACCCGCATGGCCCGACTCCCATAATATACGAGTTAGTCATCGGTCAAGTTTTCCTTACCCGCATTTAAACAAGTCAGGTTAGGGCAGAACTCGTTTTTCTTTTTCTTACAACTAAAACTTAAACTCAATTCTATGGAGTGTGTCCTTTTATTTTGATATGATGTTTTTCCTATTTTTTTATGAAAACTTTATTCTTAGAGTATTTTACTGAAAAAAATACTTAATCTGGTCGTATTACGCAATTAAGCACTTTAGCATGTGTGGCACCAATTAGAGCAATTGGGCCCGATTTTCTTTTTTCTTTTTACCAAAAGAGCACATCGTCGGCGCCGACCTTATTTACACTTGAATAAGGTCGGTGATGATGCTATCCGCGACCTATATTAGAGCTAAAATCCCTGTTTTCACTCATTCTTTTCCTCAAGTTTTGAAAATAAAAATAACTCACTCAAACCTTTCTGGTAGTGTTAAAACAAAACTCAATCATCCAACGTCCTTCTCAACTGAAAATACCCCAAATTTGAAATCTACAAACCCTAATAAATGGAAATAACAAATGTACAAATCGAATACAACGTTAAAGATAACAAACCATGCGCTTAGATATCATATGTGGGAAGGCGGGAAAAAAAAGGAAGTGAAAATACAAAAAAAAAATGACAATGATTCAAAAAAGGAAGGAGATCCAAACCTCTGGAGCCTCGGTTTCAATCACAGTCGATTGAAAAAATGATGGGATTATAAGAAACAGTTGAGGAATTCAGTTACGAGGCTGGTGGTTATGGAAAAATGGAAGCAACCGCTCTTCGCCCTCGTCCAAGGTCAGTCTCGATGCAATGGTAGAAGAGATGAGAAGAATGAGTGAAAACAGGGATTTTAGCCCTAATATAGGTCGCAGACAGTGTCATCGCCGACCTTATTCAAGTGTAAATAAGGTCGGCGCCGACGATGTGATATTTTGGTAAAAAAAAAAAAAATGAAAATCAGGCCCAATTGCTCTAATTGGTGCCACACATGCTAAAGTGCTTGATTGCGTAACACGACCAGATTAAGTATTTTTTACGGTAAAATCCTTTTATTCTTATTTTATTAGTTTTGCTAACATTAGATATAGATAACATAAAAATACCTATTTAGAAGACAAGGATAGATCACATATGCAGTATAAGTAGCCAAGCATTACATAACTAACACATCCTTTAATGGAGTAGCTGAAAAATTAAATACCTATTAGACCTTAACATAACTATATTGTTTTTCCTTGTGAAGACAACATTTATGCATGCTTCCTCCAGGGACAAGCAATGCACCTTGATGCCCCCTCTTACATCACAAACTTTCTATAGCATAGCTTGGATATCATGGAGCAGAGGAACTATCACCACTTGCACCTCTCAGAGTCCTGCAATTGGTTTGACAAGATCACTTCATCAGCACAAAAAGGAATAATTACTTATCCATGATTCAGGATGTTAGCAATATTGAATAGCACACTTTCCACAGATGGAAAGCGCAAAGCCGCAAATGTAACAATGTTCATGGTCTTGAACCTTTAAACCTCATTAAGGGCCTGTCTAGTTACTACCTCCAAATGGTCATTTGGTGGGATTGATTTTCTAAGTAATTAAAGGCCCACTTGGTTTTGGATGTCTTAATAAAATTAAGCTGGATACCATTAAAAAAAAAAAAAGCTAGAGATGCTCATAGTAACTTTAAAAATCACAGACATTAAAATAATGTAAAATAGATACTTTCATGTTTCAAGTCCCTTCATGATTTGTGAGAAATCGAAGTCTGATATCCTTGAGTGCTGTTAGAGCATCCTTTATGTTGATCCTCTCCCGGGGTGATCCTGCAGAGCACTTTAGAGCCAATTCCATGATGGATGATACACACTGCACCTTTACATTAAAATGTTCTTCCCCTGGCCTTAGCAAGTTGGCATCTTGTAAGACCCCGTCCCGAGTTAATCAAGATTAACTCTCATTAATCTGAATTAACGCTAATTAACCATGTTTAATTAGGTCAATAAGAGAAAATGGTCAATTGATATTGAATTAGTCTAAATTGAATGATTTAGGCTTAATGAGATGACACCTAAGGATTGTAAATGAATTAAATGGAGTTTTGAACTCAAACGTGGAATTGAAGGACTTTTATGTAAATACGAAATTTTACGTACTTCGTCGAATACGGAAACTCTCGATACCAACACGCGTATCTCGATAAGTACGTTTATTTTCGTCACAGGCTCGAAGTCGTTTGACGAATATTGGATCAAGTGATCCTTCATTTGACTCAAACTAAGATGGATTGTGAAGTGGAGGGCTCATTTGCAATTTGAAAGCTTATATAAGCTAAGAACAGTCAATAGGAAATTCTGTTCCAAAAACCCTAGCCCCCATCTTCATTTTTCCCTCTTTTCTCTTCTTTCTTTCATTTCTCTCCATCAAACATCAAGAAATAAGCCTTGAGAGTGAATTTGTAAGTCACTTCATCAACCTCTTCATCTTCCTCAAGTCTAATTCCAATTGTGGAATTGTAAAGCTTGGATTCAAGAAGGATTCAAGTGTTTTTATCTCAAATTCAAGCTAGCAAGGGGTTTTTCTTCCATTTAATCTTCCAACAAGGCAAGTACTTACATGTTTCTATGATTTGTAGTGTTTATGAGTCATTAGAACTCATTTGGGCCAAGAAGCCAGAAAACTGGCTTCAGAAATCTGAAGCTCGAACTGAGCTTCTGGGTGACTGTCGGTCGACCGACGAGTAGACCGACAGATATAGAACCTGTTTTCATTGAATTTCAGTTCTCTGAAATTCGAACCGATGCATGGTCGGTCAACCGACGACCTGACCGACGTTGTAAATATAGGAATTTGTATCTCTGGTTTTCGAACCGAGAAACGAACCGATGTGACCGACTCATGTCGGTCAACCGACAGAATGTATGTCGGTCAACCGACGTACAAGTGCAGGAATTTCGTGTCTCGGGAATTCTGACCGACGTGATGCCGGTCAGCCGACATGGAGCTATCGGTCAGCCGACAGCTGACCGACGAGTTGACCGACAGTGAAGGAAATTTCATATTTGGAATATGATTTCCTTGTTTCGATGCCTAATTTATACAGGCTGTTTATTGTTAATGTATAAGCCTACATAGGTGTAAACTAAGTTCTTCGAATGCACAATTCAATATATAAAGTGATGTTCATCAAGAATAACACGTGCATTGGATAATGAAAGTTTCACTCATTTGTTTGGTTTAGACGTCTGCATAGTGTTGTATAGAGTTGCATAGACTTAAATTTGATTTCTGCATTAAAATGGTATTATGATTCTTAAGCTCAATGTTGAGCTATGCTATTTAATGTTTCGTAAAGCTCGTATAGAGCCGAACTACACGGATTAACTGATGAATGAACAGCCGATATATTAGACTGTAATTCCCTAAGCTCATTCTTGAGTTATACTAACATAATGAATTGAATTATTGAATGAACAGAATGTAATGAAGAATTAATAATTCCTACTGCAGTAGATGATCTAGGAGCCTTCCGGAGCTCCATGGTGATACCAGTGATCTCTGATCAAGACACTGGAAATCCCACACATCATAGGCAAAATTGGATCAGAGCCAGGTGGCGCGAGTCCATGAGCTGGGGCAACATGTAGGCCAAAGCCAGGTGGCGCGAGCCCATGACCAACACGTAGGCCAGAGCCAGGTGGCGCGAGCCCATAAACCATGAAGAATACAACTTATATAATAAAGCCTTGAGGCAACATATAGGCCAGAGCCAGGTGGCGCGAGCCCATGAGCCAAAGAGGATTATATTATATATATATACTGACTGATATTGGTGTTAACAGAAATACAGAACAGCTTTCGTTTGAAAGCATAAAATGAGATGAAATATAAATCTATTATTATAGTCATAAGTAATGGTTATTACTTGATTCTACTGTTTATATCTGTGTGATACAGAATTGTATCGATTCATATAGAACTGTTAAATTGGTAAATTGACAGGTTCTTATATATGTGATTATTGATTAATAATATGATAGCATATACTATCATAGAACTGTATGTACATTGTTGAACCGTCGTGTTCACGGTGTTATTGATGACATCGCAGGCCCTGTTGTCCGCGCCATCAGCAGAGGATGTTGATCGAAGGGTGTAAATATTCGGAGTGCGAATCGACTCAAACTATTCTGAAAATGTTTGGAAGGTTTTATTTTATAGGTTTGACATAGAAGTAGATGTCCCCTGCATTGTATATAAATATGTAGTGATTGACTTTACTATATCAGAAATGTATGTGTATATATGAACTTTACTTTTGGTAAAGGAACTCATATAAGTAATAGTGTTTTAGTCAATGTATATTTTCCGCCATTGTATACTATTGACAGGTATGGTATTTGATATCCCTTGTGGATTTCGTTTTAACTTTATGTTAATTCGGAGTTTACGGGAGTAAGTATGCATTCGCGACTCGGGGTTTGGCCGAGCTAATCAAATCTCGGGACCGGGTCGCGACACATCTATAACCTGAATTATTGCATTGGGTAGTAACTCATTTACCCAATCCTTCAGGCTCAGATCTCCAGCAAATATTTCATCAGTGGGCTTCTTTCTTGTAAATGTTTCCATCAACATAATACCATAACTGTAAACATCGCACTTTGTGGATACCAATCCTTCCGATCCATACTCTACATAGAACATTGAAATTCTTTAGAAGAAATAACATATGTATGAGAAAAGTAATACATGACAGAAACTTGAAAATAAAAATTATATCTGAACAAAAATTAAAAGCTAGAAGCTTCACCTGGAGCAATATACCCAAAAGTTGCAAGAGTCTTGGTTTGTGCAATACTCTGCCCCTCATCTAAGAACCTTGCTATGCCAAAATCACTCACATGTGCAACCATGTCTTCATCTAAAAGGACATTGCTGGGTTTCAAATCACAATGAACCGATGGCGTTGAATAACCGTGGTGGAGATAGTCCAATGCACATGCCACATCTATCATTATGTCTAATCTTTGCAAGATATCTAAGAAATAGTTGTGAGAATACAACCGCTTTCAAGGGTCCCGTTAGGCATGTATTCAAGTACTAAGGCTCTGAAATCAAGGTTAGAGCAACTACTGATGACTTTGGTAAGATTTCTGTGACGAATGTTCCGCAATATCTCACATTCTGTGTCAAAGCTTTTGAATGCGCCTTCTGTTTGAAAATTGAATACTTTTACAGCCACAATCATCCCATTTGTTAGTATCCCTTTGTAAACTGAACCAAAACCCCCCCTTCCAAGCAAGCTGCTTTCATTAAACCCATCAGTTGCTCGCAGAAGTTCATGGTATGTAATTCTTTCGCATGTAATTGTAGATAAGAAATTGGTTTCATGAATTGGAACTTCGTTTCTCCTTCGGCATCTTATGCATACGAATCCCAAGGTGAAGGTGAGCAATATCGATGCAATTGGCAACAAGATAAATAGGACTAGAAGCACTCTTTTCATCTTTGATCTGTGAAGAGAACTAGTATCACATTGTGGGACTCGGAAGTGCGCAGCACCGCACAATGCTTCGTTGGCCACAAATGATAGATATGTGAAGTTTACGAAAGGTCCTCCAGTTGGAATTTCTCCTCTTAAGCTATTGAAAGATACATTGAAATATAAAAGATGGGAGAGTGTCTCTAATGACTTCGGAAGCACACCGGAGAGGTTGTTTTGGGATAGATCCAAGAATTCCAAGCTTACCAAGCTCTTAAAAGACTCGGGAATAGGTCCTTGTAGCCTATTATGTGCTATAGAAAGGTTAATTAAATTTTGCAAACCTCCAATTGTGCTGGGGATATGGCCTGAGAATTGATTTATTGATAGATCTATTTGGGTTGCTACCTTTAAATCTCCAATTTCTGGGGGTAGATTTCCACTAAAAGAATTTGAGGATAAGTTGCACTCTAGAAGATCTTTGAGGTTCCACAGGCTTGTAGGCAGTCCCGAAGTTAATTTGTTGGAATCCAGATAGAGATATCTTATAGAAGTATTGTTCCCCAAGCATGTTGGAATCGGACCAGAAAGCTCATTTTTGCTAAAACGTAACGACCCGAGTCGAGGTAAATAGCAGAGATCATTTGGAATTGATCCCTCTATTTTGTTGCTCGCAAGATCCAATATTTGGAGCTTCCATAACCTGTTGATTGTTGTTGGAATAAACCCACTCAAGTCATTGCCATATAGCTCTAAGAACGCCAAATTGCTTAAATTACCAATCCCATAATTAGGAATGTTTCCCTTAATTCCACAATAACTTGCAACAATACCTTCCAGTGAAGTGGACAAATTCCCAATGTAAGCTGGAAGGATGCCATTCAGAGGGTTATCATCTATCCACAATGTTTTTAAATTTCTACAGCTTGTCAAAGAAGGGGGGAAGCTCAATTCTGCAGATGAAGAAGATTCATTGATCAAATTTTTTGATGATAGGCGTAGATCTTGGAGGACTCCTAAATTACCAAGTGCATTAGGAATTGAACCAGTGAACATATTATGGGTAACGTCCACACGAATGAGATTTGAAGCATTCTCAATAGAGTTGGGGATCAATCCACTAATGTTATTTACTCCAAGATAAAGATATTCAAGTTTGGATAGGCCTATCATTGATGGAAGATTGCTTGAAAGGTGATTGGCCGCAAATGAAATGGCTTGCAGTGTTGAGATATTGAAGATTGTTGCTGGAATGGGACCTCTTAAGCTATTCCATTCTAATACTAATGTCTCCAAATTGTGAAGATTACCAATCTCTGATGGTATTTGACCTGCCACAATGTAGAACACACATACATAAAAGTAAGTTTTTTTAAGCAGGCCCTCCCTTTTCCCCAAAAAAAAAAAGAGTAACAGAAAGTAAGAAAATTTCTGAAATAGCAACATAGTTACCTTATGAAAAAGTAGAAAAAAGAAACAAAAGCTATTATGAAAAAATTATTTGTAAAAAATAAATGAAAATATTTAATGCAGCAAAAGCCATTATTTGCCTCGTGAAAATTTGCCAACATCTTATGAAATTCTCCAAAAAAAAAAGGAGAGATGACAATGTACTTGTCAAGTTGATTTTATGAAGATAAAGCCATGATAAAGAAGTGATATTAATTAAAAGTAGGAGGTCGTATGATACCAGTGAGGCCGGCCCTCTGTATGATTAATATCTCCAAAGTAAGAAGATTACCTAGCTCTTGTGGAATTTCACCTACAAAAAGAATACAAATTACTCAATTTTTTTTAATTTCTTCTGCTATAATTAATGGATTTATGTATAGATCTAGAGTAATGATAACAATTAAAAAAAGTTGAATTCTAAATGGGCATGCACAAAGTTAAGATGAAGTTTTTGGTCTTGAAGCGCAAAGCATGCTAGAATTTAATGCTCGTACATATTCATTACACACAGACATGTTGGATTGTATGTCCTCAATCCAGTAGATGAAGTGAACGAATTCTTTTATTACCTTAATTAAGTTATTATTTCATGCTTTATTCTTGTGATGAATGTATTTTACTATATGATTACACATAACCAATGCAAAATGACATCATAGTTCATAAGTTGAACCGGAGCCCACAAGTATGTTAAATGTACGTTATCCATGTGTGTGGATGAAATTTACATATATACATGTTACATATATCACAACTCTTATGCTTGAAGTATTTTCACAATCAATGATGAGAATGAGCATCTTATCTGAAAAGGTTGTAGCACTACAATTATTATGAGATAGTGTGATTTTTCTCAACCATCAGAATATAAGACTCTGGATTGTTTGTGCTAGTATGATGTACTGAAAGGGCCATGAGTAGCACCTTATGCAAATCTGTCTTTGATCAATGACTGCTCTCATAACTTCCATGCAATATGCTCTCATCCTGAGAGATTACTTGACTCAAGTTCCTACTACACATTTACTTTGAGTTACCAATGAGTAAGGCCAAGTAGGTCAACACTTTGGTATCTTGGGTACGTGGTAGTGGGTTTGTGAGAACATATAATTCTCAAGATGAAATCTATCATCTAAAAGAGAAATATCCCCTTGTGCCAATTAATGAATTTCATCATTCGTAAGTACGTACCATATCAATTAAGAGTTAATTTGATGATACTGATGATTACCGTGATTAATTGGGTCACAAAGATAATAAGATATGGATCTAATTTGGTTGGACAGATTGATTCCAATAGAAACATGAATATATTTGATGGAGGGGCCTACTTACAGTAATTGAGAAAATTAGGGTCTTCTTATAAATATTCCTAAGACTGGAGTGCAATTGTATTTATTTAGTGCAGTTATTTGCAATTAACTGTGGGTCCGGAGTTCACATGAGATGTGGGGTCCAGATCTCCAGTTGGAGCCAGTTTCTAAGCAATGCCTAGTGGTCCCAATGCCAGCCCTAAGAAGAGAATGTTACTAATCCAATTGGAACTCTTAAAGGAATGAGGAGTATGACATATACTAATAATAGAAGCGATACTTTTAACTTTGGTTTAAGAAGAGGTAAACTATAAATAAGAGGAGTGAGTTAGAGATCTCGACACACAATCTTATAAGCTCCCCTCTCTCCTTTCTCCTATTCTCTTCTTTTGTTTCCTTTTAGAGTGCCTAGGGTTTCTTCTTCTTAGAGACCCCACCATTCTCTTTGGGAAGTTCTCTACAAAAAAATCATAGCATGGAAGAACACGTGGCAAAGGAGATATAATCTGTGAAAAGGGTTTTCGTAGAGAATCAAGTTTTATAGTTTTCGATTTGAGCGCTACCAAGCTCTAAATGTATAGATCTACAACCTATTTATTTTAGTAGATCTTTTATGCTTGTTTATTTCTTGATCTGTCTTCTTGATAGATCTTTGTTCTTAATGCATGATATTAGGGTTTTAGATCTTAGGATTGGATTCTTGGCTTTTTGAGTGTTTGATCTCTGCGTTAAATGGATCAAAAGTTTTTAAAACCCATATAGAAGGCCCACCTACTTCCAACAACACACAAAGATATATATATATATATATAATTATCTTTAAATTTTTGAATCTTCATATTGAAAATTTGAGTAATTCTTTCCTAAACCACCAGCTACTAATTTCTATTTGAAAAATTTTCAAATGAAATGACAAAGCTCAAGGTTGTATAGGACTACTTCACTTCGGAATCCTGAGAGGAAAATAACTGAAACAATTAAAATAAAGAGAGATGAGTGAAAGAGTAGCTCATCCAATCTTTATGCTAAGTGAGGAAACATCAAAAGTTACAGCAAAAATATTGATAACAATCAGACCAAAAAATATAAAATAATAATGATGATTAACAGTAATAATGATAAAAGCAGGAATAAAGCATTATCATGAAAATTAAAAGTATGATTCTATCCTAGCTCGCAAAAGCAAGTAATCATAAACATAATTATAAGACTCAAATAAAGCAATTAATAATCCCAAAAATTTATACCAAGCAAATCAGGTTCTTCAAAATACAAACTAATATTTAACAAGTTATTATTATTATTATTATTATTATTATTATTATTTTAATCTTGTCTACTTGGTACTTGTTGTAATTTTCAAAAGTTTGTGCTTGTGTAAGGCCACATAAAAAGAACACAGAGAGATACAGTAATTGGATCACAAGGCCAAAATCATACCTTTCAAGATATTATCCCCCAAATATAACTCCTTTAGAGTATGTTTGGTAACAGGCGAGGAATCCATAGATCTAATCATTCTTCACTACCACTAGAACAAGGATTCCTCACTGGGGATTTGTATAGTTGAGGATTTCACATTGATATTATTTTTTATCGATGCATATAGCTGAGAAAAATAGGGTTGGGGGTGTGCAAATCCACTGAAGTGAGGACTTTCAAATCTTATGGGGGTGGTCGGATCTGAAAATCTTGACAAATAAAGATTTTCATTTGTCCAAATCCTCGGGAATTTACAATTGCCAAACATGGATTTACCACAACATGAGGAAAATCGAAAATCTTTTCCTAAAGATTTGGTTGCCAAACATGACCTTAGGGTAGTTAAGTTTCCAATCTCTCTTGGTATTTCTCCACTGAAATTGTTATATGACAAACTCAAAAGTTGAAGTTGTGAGCATTCAGATAAACTTGACGGAATTTGGCCAAAGAAGTCGTTATTTGATAGATAAAGGTATTGGAGTCTTGGAAGATAATGGCACATATCCACAGGAAGATTACCAGTTAAGCTATTATATGTGAAATCAATACTTTGCAGCGAGGAAATGTTGAAGATTGTTGGTGGTATGAAGCCTGAAAGCTGGTTGCTTCCTATGTGGGGAGATTTCCAGAACCACAGGATTAAGTTGATCGCAGCCATCAGATGAGGTTAAGCATTCTCACGTGCCATCCTCGTGCCATCCACGTGGCGCCAAGCTCACCCCGGCTACCAGGACAGGAGGCCCAGCCGAAGTCAGGCAGCTCCGGGCCCTTATCGCCGAACTGGCCCACCTCGGGCTTCATCTCGGCAAGGAGCTCCACCTCGGCTGAGCCACCCCGGGTACTATCTCGGCAGAAAGCTCCACCTCGGCTGAAGAAGCCGGGACAGAAGCCGAAGCAGAAGAGCATGCACAGGCGCTCCTCATCCCCCATGTCATCAGGCATGTGGAGGGACAGGGGCACGAGCTAGTGGGACAGACGCGACATCCAGCCACCCACAATCTTCGCCAGATCCCTGACAGAACAGCATCCAGCGGCTGAGGCCACATCAGGGCAGGGCCCGAGGGCAGATCCGCTGGTACCCCTACCGCCAAAGGCGCCCAACAGGATCTGGCCCAACAAGATGTGCATTAAATGCGATGTGGGCTGACCCGACGGACATTTAATGCATAGTGGGCTGGATTGGACCACAATTAATGCAATGTGGGCTGATTGAGACTTCCCAGTCAAATCGTGGGACCCACACCACAATATCTTCCAAAGATACGTTCCACACTCTATAAATAGAGGCTCATACCACCATCTAAGGTATGCCATTTTTCATACACAGAGCCGTCACTCTGTCTCTCTTCCCCCTCTCCTTCCATTGTTCCAATTCCCACACTGACTTTGGCATCGGAGAGCCTTGCGCCGCCCAGGCCAAGGTCCTCTGACCGTGTGTTCTTCCCTTTCAGGCTTTCGGACGGCATCCAGTCACACCCAGTCACCATCATCTTCTCGGATAAGTCCTATAAGGCACCTCCTTATTGTGGGTCATTATTTTCTGCACCTACAATTGGCGCCGTCTGTGGGGAGGTAATATCCCAACCTCTCAAAACCTTCCCAACCTTCTTAACCTCAACCTCTCAGAAGCCATGCCTCCGAAGGCTAAGAAAGGCGGAGAATCCTCAAGACCAGTTCTTGAGATGCTACCACCGTCAACGGACGTCCCTCCTCAGGGACGGTCCCGAACGGTTCAAGGCACATCCGCAGGCGAGGGTCGCCTGGGCTCCCAACTCTTTGTCGAGATCCCATTCCAAGAGGGAGTCGAGGCCTCGCTCTCAGCGGATGAAACCGTGCCGCCCCGACGCGACGAGCACCGGCGCGAGCGCACCCGCAAAGACAAAGCCGTGGCCGTAAGAGAGACGCGCCACGTTCAACCCCCTGCCACTGGAGAGGCTCCCGAAGCTGCTCTCCTCCAGAAGCAACTCCAGAAGCAAGAGCGGCTGATTCGCGAGCTCCAGCAGCAGTTGAGGGTAGTACAAACTGCCTCCTTGAGGCAAGTCTCTGAGCCTCAAGGAAAGAAGAGGGACGCTCCCAGCAAGGCGGCCCAGCCTCCCCGAGAGGATCTCAGACACCATCTGGACCAGAAACGGAGCCAGATTCGCGACGAAGGCTCGAGCAACAGCCGGAGTCACCGCAGTCGCGATGGCCGAGCTCATAGCCATCGCAGTCCGAGCCGTCCCAAGCGAAAGTCCAGAGTTCAGACTCCTGAGGAGGACGACGAGCAGGAGCGGTTCGACAAACGCGTCAGGCTAGCCCTTCAGCACAACTTGGACCTGCAGGACCAGAAGCAGATCTGCGGTCACACTGATCTGGGGGGTTCGCCCTTCACAAAAGAGATCGAGTGCATCCCCTTGCCCAGAAAGTTCTCCGTCCCGCGGTTCATCCCTTATGACGGATTGTCCGACCCGTCTGCACACCTCTGACACTTCTCCCAGAAGATGTCCATCTGGGGGAACGAGGGTCACCTAAACTGCAAAATCTTCTCCTCCAGTTTGGGCGACCTCCCCCTGAAGTGGTTCTGCTCCCTCCCGGAGCAGTCGGTTTCCAGTTGGAAGGAGCTCCAGCTCTCCTTCCTGAAGAAGTTCCAAGCCTACATCGTCGTCCCCAAGAAGGAAGGGGACCTCCTCGCCCTGAGAATGAAGCAGGGCGAAACCCTCTCCAAGTTCGCCCAACGATTCTGGGCGGTCCACAGCCAGATCGAGGGCTCGAGGGACTGGATAGCGATCTACGCTTTCCAGCATGCCCTGATCCCTGGTCACGACTTGCGGAAGGATTTGGCCGGGGACTCCCCAGAGTCCATGCCAGAGTTGATGTCCCGGGTAAAGCGCTTTATTGCCCAAGAAGAAGACGAGATCCGGGCCAGGGATCAGGACGGGCACCCAGAGCCCGAGCAGAAGAGTGGCCAACCTCGGCAGAGAGGCGGGAGGCCCTCCCAGAAGCAGGAGCCCAAGCGGGCCTGGGTTTCCAGTTCGGCGAAGCCTTCGTCGTCCAGGTCTGGGGGCACTTGGAGGCCCAGACCTCCCTCCAGCGCCAGTCAGAGCGTCAACGTCGTCTTCAAGGAGCCAATCTACCGCATCCTGACCAAGATCAGGTCCAAGCCGTTCTTCAAGTATCCTCCTCCCTTGAAGAATGAGCCCACGGAAGGCTCCCGTAGCAAGCTCTATTGCTCCTTCCATAGGGGCAACGGGCACAGAACCGAAAACTGCAGGACTTTGCAGGAGTATCTGGAGAAGCTGGCCGAGGAGGGCCACATCCCAGAATTTATCAAGGCATGTGATGCCGGCGGTAGCGAGGGCCGAATTCACCAGAGCACGGCCAAGGCTCCAGACAGCGAGGACTCAGAGAAGATCATCAACGTGATCCATCTGGCGTCCGCAGCTCCCGCTTCCTCGTCCCGGGGAGGCTCTCAGACCCGTGTCGAAGCCAGGCGGGCTTCGCACGAGAAAGAAGTGATGAAAGCTGAACTCGCTCCGGCACCCAAGAAAGCCCGCCGCGACCGACCCGCCATCTCGTTCTCGGATCGAGATCTAGAGGGAATCCAGGTCCCTCACAACGACCCCCTGCTCCTCACCATGAAGCTGAGAGATTTCACCGTGAAGAGGATCCTCGTCGACTCCGGCAGCTCCTCCGAGGTCCTCTACTACGACTGCTTCAAGAGGATGAAGCTCTCCGAAGCAGACCTCACGGAGGTCCGAGCACCCTTACTAGGATTATCAGCCACGCCAGTCTATCCCAAGGGTAGGATCACCTTAGAAACCCGAGTTGGTGGAGCATCCGTGCTGGCTGACTTCCTGGTTGTGGACGCCCCTTCTCCCTACAATGTCATCTTGGGCAGAACGTGGCTCCACAAGCTAGAGGCAGTTCCTTCTTCCCTCCACCAAAAACTGAAGTTCGTCCACGAGGACAAGGAGGGCGTGATGGAAGTAATCACGGTGGAAGGAGACCAGCAGCAGGCCAGGCAGTGCATGCTGGCCGCAGTCCCAGCAGTGAAGGAGCCACAGCGCGTCAACCTGGCTGAGTTCGAGAAAGGCCTCGATGAGATCGGCCGGGACCCTGAAAAGAAGAGCATCGAAGACATGGCCGAGGTCAGGCTAGACCCGGCGGACCCAGACAGGTTCTTCTTGATTGGCACCCAGCTGCCAGATGAAGAAAGGGCCGAACTCTCCCGGTTCTTGGTACAGAACGTGGACGTCTTCGCTTGGAGCCCAAGCGAAATGCCTGGGGTCGACCCTGAGGTCATGTGCCACAAGCTCAATGTCGACCCCGACCACAAGCCGGTAGTGCAGAGGGCCCGAAGGACCGGGCTGCAGCAGATGGATGCAGTCGTCGAAGAGGTTGACAACCTGCTAAAAGCAGGAGTCATCCGGGAAGTCCAGTACCCGGTATGGCTGGCCAACACAGTGGTGGTCAAGAAGAAAACTGGAAAGTGGAGGGTGTGCGTGGACTTCACCGACCTGAACAGGGCTTGCCCTAAGGACAGTTTTCCCCTCCCAAGAATTGACCAATTGATCGACGCCACCACTGGTCACGACCGAATGAGCTTCCTTGACGCCTACCGAGGCTATCATCAGATCCCGCTCTACGAGCCTGACGAGGAGAAAACATCGTTCATCACCCCCCGCGGCACTTACTGCTATAAGGTGATGCCCTTCGGACTGAAGAACGCGGGGGCGACCTATCAGCGCCTCGTCACAAAAATGTTCCAGGCCCAGCTCGGCCGATCGGTGGAGGTGTACATCGACGACATGGTCGTCAAATCTTTGCGCTCCAGCGACCATCTGGCGGATCTTGGCCAAGTCTTCAGCATCCTTCGCGCATACAAGCTCAAGCTCAACGCTTCCAAGTGCGCCTTCGGCGTAGCCTCTGGCAAGTTCCTCGGCAGCTTGGTGACGCGGAGGGGGATAGAGGCCAATCCGGACCAGATCACCGCCATCCAGGGCATCCAGAGTCCCTCCACCACAAAGGAAGTTCAAAGGCTCACAGGAATGGCCGCCGCACTCAATCGCTTCATCAGCCGATCATCAGATAAGTGCAGGCCTTTCTTTCAGCTTCTTAAGAAAAATTTGAAATTCCAGTGGACCCCCGAGTGCGACCAGGCATTGGCCGCACTCAAAACTTATTTAATGTCACCACCATTACTCTCCACCCCAACTGTGGCGGAGATTCTGTATTTATACCTCGCGGTCTCGGATCACGCAGTGAGCTCCGTCCTCATCAGGGAGGACGAGGGAGTTCAAAAGCCGATCTATTACACGAGCAAGACCCTGCTCGATGCCGAGACCAGGTACCTCCTATTGGAGAAGCTTGCGTTGGCTCTTGTCACCGCCTCCCGCAAGCTCTCCCATTATTTTCAATCCCACACCATTGTGGTGATCACGGAGCACCCACTCCGTTCAGTGTTCAAGAAAGCTGACTTTTCAGGGCGCATATCAAAGTGGGCAGTTGAACTGGGGCAGTATGACATACAGTACCGACCCCGAACTGCGATCAAAGCCCAGATCCTGGCAGACTTCATTGTCGAATTCGTCTCCCCCAAACCGGCTCCGACCCAGCTCGACACGGCACTGGGGGGCACAAGGCACGAGCCAGTAGAAACAGAGGTCCAGCAGTCTCCCACCTCGGCATGGAAAATCTTTGTCGACGGGTCGTCCACCTCCAAGAGAGCTGGCGCCGGCATAGTTCTCCAATCGCCAGAGGGACTGGTCATAGAGCAGGCTTTCACCCTCGACTTCAAAGCAACGAACAATGAGGTAGAGTATGAAGCACTGATTGCAGGGTTGAACAGCGCCCAAATCCTCGGAGCCCAGCACCTGGAGATCTTCAGCGACTCTCAACTGGTGACTAGCCAGCTCACTGGAGACTACCAGGCAAGGGACGACAGGATGGCGGCCTACTTAGCCCTTGCGAAAAAACTACTCTCCCAATTCCAGAAAGCCGAGGTCAGGCAAATATCCCGAGATACCAACACGCATGCAGATGCGCTTGCAAACCTGGCCTCCGCTGTTGAAGCAGGAAAGAAGAGGACCATCGAGGTCGGATCAGTATCGAGGTCAAGTCTAGAACTCCATTCATCTCGGCTTGTCCTCTGTGCTGACCTCGGCCCCAACTGGATGGATCCAATCATCGCCCACTTGAAGGACGACCAGCTCCCTGAGGACAAGACTGAAGCACACAAGATCAGGCTCAAGGCAGCTCGGTTCTGGCTCTCCCCCGAAGGCAAACTCTACAGGAAGTCCTTCACAGGTCCATACCTCCAATGCGTCCACCCGACCAAGGTGGACGACTTCCTGTACGAAATACACGAAGGAATCTGCGGCAGCCATATAGGAGGTCGGTCATTGGCCTACAGAGCAATCAGCCAGGGTTACTGGTGGCCCTACATGCAGAAAGACGCCCAGGTCTACGCCATGAAATGCGAGAAATGCCAGAAGTTCTCCCACTCCCTCCATCAGCCAGCACAGGATTTGAGTCCCCTCTCCAGCCCATGGCCCTTCGCTCAGTGGGGCCTGGACATTGTGGGGCCTCTTCACCGAGCTCCAGGGAACAAGAGATGGCTGATAGTGGCTACTGACTACTTCACGAAGTGGATAGAGGCTGAACCGTTATCTTCCATCACGGACAGGGACTCCAGGAACTTCGTTTGGAAAAATATCCTTACGAGGTACGGCATCCCCCGGACTCTGGTCACGGATAACGGGACTCAGTTCGACTCCAAGTCCTTCAAAGACTTCTGCCAAGAGCACGGCATCAGAAACCATTACTCCACCCCGGCATATCCACAGAGTAATGGCCAGGCAGAAATCTCAAACAGAGTGATCCTGGACGGCCTGAAAAATTGACTGGACAAGGCAAAGGGCAGATGGACAGAGGAGCTTCCGAGCGTGCTGTGGGCATACAGAACAACTCCAAGGAGGTCCACTTCGGCGACGCCTTTCTCTTTGGCCTACGGGATGGAAGCGGTCATTCCCTTGGAAATCGGCCTTCCTACCCTGAGGACGGAGCTGGTCGACCAAGGCCGAAATGAGGCGAACCTGGCAATGGAGCTGGAGCTGGCGGACGAGCGACGAGAAGCAGCAGCCCTGAGACTGACCGACTATCAGCAGCGGTTAGCCAGGGCATACAATCAAAATGTCAAAGAAAGAAGGTTCACCACGGGAGAGCTCGTTTTGAAGAAGACCCTGCCAGCTGACAGAAGACCAAATGAGGGGAAACTTGCCCCAAACTGGCATGGCCCGTTCAGAATAATCTCACTGGCAGGAAAGTCAGCCTACAAGCTTGAAGACTTAGAAGGCAAGCTGCTGCCGAGACCGTGGAATGCATCCCACCTGAAGAAATTTTATTTCTAGAAGTTGTAATGAATTTCAGAATCAATGAAAGCAGCCTTCGCCTTGTCATCAACTTATCGTCTCTCCCTGACTGACTCCGGCAGAATGGGCCCACCGCCCTGGAATAGACCTCGAGCCAGACTCGGTCTTTTCCTAAAGCTCCTAGCCTTGGGCTATGGAGAAGGCTTCGAGTTCATACTCAGCCGGGATGGGCCCACCGCCCTGGAATAGACCTCGAGCCAGACTCGGTCTTTTCCTAAAGCTCCTAGCCTTGGGCTATGGAGAAGGCTTCGAGTTCATACTCAGCCGGGATGGGCCCACCGCCCTGGAATAGACCTCGAGCCAGACTCGGTCTTTTCCTAAAGCTCCTAGCCTTGGGCTATGGAGAAGGCTTCGAGTTCATACTCAGCCGCGATGGGCCCACCGCCCTGGAATAGACCTCGAGCCAGACTCGGTCTTTTCCTAAAGCTCCTAGCCTTGGGCTATGGAGAAGGCTTCGAGTTCATACTCAGCCGGGATGGGCCCACCGCCCTGGAATAGACCTCGAGCCAGACTCGGTCTTTTCCTAAAGCTCCTAGCCTTGGGCTATGGAGAAGGCTTCGAGTTCATACTCAGCCGGGATGGGCCCACCGCCCTGGAATAGACCTCGAGCCAGACTCGGTCTTTTCCTAAAGCTCCTAGCCTTGGGCTATGGAGAAGGCTTCGAGTTCATACTCAGCCGGGATGGGCCCACCGCCCTGGAATAGACCTCGAGCCAGACTCGGTCTTTTCCTAAAGCTCCTAGCCTTGGCCTATGGAGAAGGCTTCGAGTTCATACTCAGCCGGGATGGGCCCACCGCCCTGGAATAGACCTCGAGCCAGACTCGGTCTTTTCCTAAAGCTCCTAGCCTTGGGCTATGGAGAAGGCTTCGAGTTCATACTCAGCCGGGATGGGCCCACCGCCCTGGAATAGACCTCGAGCCAGACTCGGTCTTTTCCTAAAGCTCCTAGCCTTGGGCTATGGAGAAGGCTTCGAGTTCATACTCAGCCGGGATGGGCCCACCGCCCTGGAATAGACCTCGAGCCAGACTCGGTCTTTTCCTAAAGCTCCTAGCCTTGGGCTATGGAGAAGGCTTCGAGTTCATACTCAGCCGGGATGGGCCCACCGCCCTGGAAGAGACCTCGAGCCAGACTCGGTCTTTTCCTAAAGTTCCTGGCCTTGGGCCACGGAGAAGGTCTCGAGTTCAGACACTCGGCCGGATTCCTAGTATCAGGGTTTACTCCCCTCGAAGATCATTGCCGAGCTCACGCTTCCTCAGCCAAGACCAGTAGAGTGATGGCTCCACTTCGGCATCAGGCAGCTCGTCTCAGCCAAAGCCAGCCATTCTGGCCAAGGGCAGCTTTCCATAGGAAGAGAGCTGCGCCAGTACTCAAACACAACTGCAAGCGTTCCAGAACAATGCAAAGAAAGAAAAGAACTCGAAAACATTGAATACTGTTTGGGTAAATTCCCCCTTTTATTCATTGAAAACTGCTTTATTACAAGAACTACAGAACAGAAAGAGAAGTACAGAAAGGAAGATCGCGGTCCTCTGAAAACAGAAAACAAAGCAGAACATAAAGTAACTGGGAGTTTCTGGATCGAAGACGCCGAAGACGCCGGATCGTCGCTTGGAGGCTCTGAGCGATACATAATTTCACTGAGCTCTATAATACGCTTTGGCTGGTCAGACCAAAGCGATCATAGAGCCCCTCCAGTTCGGAGGCACGGGACCCTGCTGGGCTCTTCTTCTCTCCATCAACGAAACCCGACCCATCGCTTGAAGTAATCCCAGGTCCAGCGGTGCCTCAATCCCGCCTTCCGTACGACGGGCGCACCGGGTCGTGTCGGACGAGAATGCGCCGCCGTCCCCTCGCAGCGCATCCTCACTCTGTCTGGCCAGGGGCGGATGACCGTGGACCCGCGTTCAGAGAGCGCGTGGCCCACGGGGACTTCCTTCAGAGAGCGCGCAGGCCACGGTAGCCTTCCCCCCTCGGGGATAGCCGTCCAGCGGCGCAGGGTTCCCCCCGGGTCATGCAATTTCGGACATCTCCCGGGCATGGTTCCTACAGCTAAGTTCTTTTCTTCTCCCATGGCGAGCTAGCCACCCCTATTTATAGGAAGGAGAAGGACCCGATCTCCGAAAGAAGTTATGAGGGCGAAGTCTCCCACGCGTTACTGGGGATGCACGGCTGTTGACCAGCGATCCCTATGGCGCCACGTGGAGACACCCGTCCAATTCCCTCGTCAGCTGCGCCACCTTGTTTATTGCTACTTATGGTCTCCAAAATACGGAGAGTCAGCACTGACGGTTTGACTCTTTCTACCTCAAGAGCCACGCCACACAGTAAAGGCATTCAATATCATTCATTGCACACGCAGAAATGAAAAAGAGACAAATGCAAAGAGAAAATGCACAAGTGAAGAAGCTCGATTTTCATTGATTGCAAGAAAAATGTTTACAATGCCGAGACGCAAAAGGACTACAGACAATGAGGAGCCCGGCCACTATGGTTTCGGCGACTCCACAAGGTCGATCACCACACCTGATGGACCAGTGGACTCGGCCGAAATCATGACTCCGCCTGGAGCGTCGCTGGCAGGAGGGGTTTCAATCGGCACCTCGGCCGAACCAGGAGCAGAAGAGGTCTCCCCCTGAGGTGCGACCAGAGCCTCGCTGGCGACTGGGGCATCGCTCGAGACCGGGGCAGCTGGAGCATCTTCCGAAGCAGAAGCAACTGCTGGAGCTTCAACTGGGGCACTCTCAGTAGCAGGAGCTTCGACCGAGGCACTATCGGTGGCGGGTGCGGAGCTCGGCTCGGGATCCAGATCCGAATACTTTGGCAGGTCCTGATAGACAGGATGGTCTTCAGGGACCCCCGCACGTCTCAGTGCGGCCAGGCATCCTTCCTCGAACAAGATCGCGGTGATCTCCTCCACCTGCTTCTCGTATAGCTCGGTGGCTCGATTTACCCCATCCTGGAAGGCGGACTGGGCCTCGGCCTGAAGAGAGGCCTTTTCCTTCACCAACTTCTCCCTCTCAGCGCGACCAGCCAGGACCTCCCCTCGCAACCTCGTCCCCTCAGAAGCAGATTCGGCCTTCAATCTGGCCAGCTCAGACTCCAGTTCGGCGGTCTTCTTGTTCTTCATCCAAAGCTCGCCTTTCATATGGTTGGCCCTGGACGAAAGTTCGGCGTTCTCGGTCAGAACCGATGCCAATCGAGCAGACTTTCCAGCACTGGTCACCTTGAGCTCCTCCATTTCCTTCCGCTGCTCGTCCAGCTCCTTCTTCATCTTCTCCCCCTCGGACTCCAGGCGGGTCATTCTTGCAGCGTTCCTATCCCTCCTTCCCACCACGGTTAGGAGCCTCTGCACGTTCTGCGAATGGAAACAGATAGTCAGAGTCGACCAAGATACTCGAAGAATGAAGAAAAACGTTGCAGACACTTACCCGAAGATTATCCTGGATCGCCGAGACCATCAGGCCCTCATCCTCGAACTTATCGTGCGTCTCCATGTCTCTTGGCAAAGCACAGGCCTTGGCGAGAGCCCCAATCACCTCGGCGTTTCCCAGCAATCGGTCTTCGACGTTCAGGGGTTTGCCGGTAGAGGTTTCCATTTTCGGCTTCCACGGTGCTGGGGCAGTACGGGGCCCGGAGGCCGATCCGGACCCTTGCCCCGCCAAAATGAGAGGCTCGCGTGCTGGACCAACAACCGACTTGTCGACCGGCGCACTCTTTTCGGCCGGCGCACTCTTTTATGCCGGCGCACTCTTCTCCTTCGGCGCGCTCTTCTCGCCTCCCTTCTCGGCTGGAGCTCTGGCCCCAGGGGCTCGGTCAGGAGTTTTGCCCTTCGACAGCAGATCAGCCTTCGAGCTCTTCTCCCCCGCCTTAGACTTCTTCCTGGGCGGGGACCCCTCCTTCGAGCGCTCCGGCGAGTGTCGCCGAGTTCCACCGCTCGGAGCAGGGACAGGAGCAGAGAGAGGACCAGTGCCCGCCAGACCCGAAGCGGCACGAGTACCGGCAGGCGATGGGGCCCCAGAGGACGACGACCTCTGCCTAAACTTGGCAGCCAGATCCTTGACAGCGAGCTCCCTCGAGCTTCCCTCCATGTCCTCTTCTCGATCAGAGGTATAAGCTTCCACTATCTGCGACAAGTCCGGCAGCTCCGGATCAGAAGTGGACGCCTCAGCTCCAGACGCAGTCCGGTCAGCGATATGATCGGTCAAGGGGATCCCGCTAAACACCGCAACTGATACTGTCGAACGGCCAGGGTGTGTCTCGTCCGCCTCAGGTACTCCAGTCCTGTGGTAGTGGCCGCGATACCTCGGCGTATACCCAAGCAGCTTCCAAGCTGACCTGGTCTCGTGCCCCTTGTATCGTTCGACCTTGTTGATGTCGTCGGTGTTCCTCCTCCAACCTTCGCTAGTAGCTCGGCGTCGCCTTGCACCCGCCTCTGCTCGACAGGCAAAAGAGAGTATTAGCTCGGCATCAGTAAGATAAACAAAACAGTAAGGGAGAAAAGCAGCGATGATTACTTGGGACTTCCCCAGGGCGACGTGGGACCGACAGCCTCCTGTCTTCACCTGGGCCGAACTCCCAGTCCCCCGAGACGCAGAAGAAATCATCCTCAGCGTTCTTACTCGAATCCTCCAAGGCTAGGACGAAGCCCCTTCGCTGCGGCTTCACACGGAGATAGTATCTTCCCTCCCCAGCCTTGCAGATATCATAAGTGTCCTCGATGTCGTGAGGGCCTAGGTTGGTCCCCAAGATCTCGTTCAGCTTCGCTGTGCCCATGATGACCTTGTAGCCATTGGGCATCAGCTGGCCCGGGGCGAGGGACCAAAGGCTAAGGCAAGCCCTAAGCAAGGGGTGCAGTGGAAACCTGACCCCACCCTCGATCACAGAGATCAGAGGGAATGGCATCCAGCCGCCGTAGCAGCGATACAGGGCAGCGTCGGCAAGGTCTGCCGGTTTTAGAAGGACCCCCTCCGGAATTCTAAAGGCAGCCCTAAACTCGGCTAAGCCCTCATCGGAATCTACCCTGAATCTGGGGGTGCCCATATCTAGAAGTGGTGACGACGAAGAAAAGCCCTAGAAATCGAAAAACCCCAAGAAAAACCAGACGGAAGAACAAAGCAACTTACAGGAACGAAGAGGCAGATCAGGAACAGGTCCAGACGCGCTCTACGGTCGTCGTCCTCGAACAGATCCCAGGGATCAGAGCAGAAATCGGAAGCCCTCAAACGGATCTCAGGAATCAGAGAAGAAATCGCAGGCAAAGGCGAAAGAAATCAGAAACGAGAAAAGGAAGGGGACGACCCTTTTTTATAGGAGGGGAACCCTCATTAGAGTACCACCTCCGAATTCGAAGAGACGCTTCAAAACCCGTGCCCGTCAATCAATGTGACAACGCAGTCAGCGCAGAAGCTACACGTGTAGCCGTCAGCTCGGTTCCCAAGACGAACAGGGCAGAGCATTTAATTGCTCTAAAGAGTTGAAGCGACACCAGGCATGAGGAGTTGAAGCGACGCCAGATGATGATCACCATATCCCCAGACGGATTCGTCTAGCTTTCAACCCCTAAAGGCTAGCACACTCCAGAGGTCAAAAGCTAGGGGGCAATTGTGTGGGGAGATTTCCAGAACCACAGGATTAAGTTGATCGCAGCCATCAGATGAGGTTAAGCATTCTCACGTGCCATCCTCGTGCCATCCACGTGGCGCCAAGCTCACCCCGGCTACCAGGACAGGAGGCCCAGCCGAAGTCAGGCAGCTCCGGGCCCTTATCGCCGAACTGGCCCACCTCGGGCTTCATCTCGGCAAGGAGCTCCACCTCGGCTGAGCCACCCCGGGTACTATCTCGGCAGAAAGCTCCACCTCGGCTGAAGAAGCCGGGACAGAAGCCGAAGCAGAAGAGCATGCACAGGCGCTCCTCATCCCCCATGTCATCAGGCACGTGGAGGGACAGGGGCACGAGCTAGTGGGACAGACGCGACATCCAGCCACCCACAATCTTCGCCAGATCCCTGACAGAACAGCATCCAGCGGCTGAGGCCACATCAGGGCAGGGCCCGAGGGCAGATCCGCTGGTACCCCCTACCGCCAAAGGCGCCCAACAGGATCTGGCCCAACAAGATGTGCATTAAATGCGATGTGGGCTGACCCGACGGACATTTAATGCATAGTGGGCTGGATTGGACCACAATTAATGCAATGTGGGCTGATTGAGACTTCCCAGTCAAATCGTGGGACCCACACCACAATATCTTCCAAAGATACGTTCCACACTCTATAAATAGAGGCTCATACCACCATCTAAGGTATGCCATTTTTCATACACAGAGCCGTCACTCTGTCTCTCTTCCCCCTCTCCTTCCATTGTTCCAGTTCCCACACTGACTTTGGCATCGGAGAGCCTTGCGCCGCCCAGGCCAAGGTCCTCTGACCGTGTGTTCTTCCTTTTCAGGCTTTCGGACGGCATCCAGTCACACCCAGTCACCATCATCTTCTCGGATAAGTCCTATAAGGCACCTCCCTATTGTGGGTCATTATTTTCTGCACCTACACTTCCCATGTATAAATACTTTAGGCTATCAAGATCACCAATCTCTTGTGGAATCTTTCCTTGTAAAACATTGTAACGCAAATCCAAACCCTCCAACTTGGTTATATTTGAAATGGAAGGTGGGATAGCACCAGTAAAAAGGTTGTTAGCAAGGCTCAAGGTTTGAAGTTGAGGTAAGATACCCAACCATGAAGGAACCCCTCCGCTAAAGTGGTTGAAGCGAAAACTAATGAATTTCAATCGATGCAAATGAGCTAACTCTTCGGGCACATCGCCATAGAAATTGTTCCTGCTAATGTCAAGCGAAACAAGAAACGAGAGATTACCCAAGTGTGAAGGAATTCTGCCTCTAAGACCCATGCTCGAAATATTCAAGGCTGTGACTCCTTGGTGGCGAGTGCCACAAGTGACTCCAATCCAGTTGCAAATTGTAACATCCCGAAATTCCAAAGTTGTAATTAGTCTAATTAATTGTGCTTTTAGTTAATTAAGCTCGTTTATAAGCCAAATAGGTCCGATTAATCATTAGGATCGCGTGTGCGAAGTTGGGTTGAGATCCGAGTCCGTTTGGGTACAGTAGGGGTGTGTGTTGCTATTTCCGGAAAGTTTCGAGGGCTATTTAGTATTTTTCGCTTTTCGAGATTTTGGCACCATCGGGTAGATTACCTAATTTCCCAGACTTTATCCTTCTATTGCATTTCGATCCGGACCCTCGAACCCGACCCAAAACCTGGCCTGACCTGAACCCACCTTACCTTCTTATATTAATTTCCCCAAAGTCAAACCCCATCCCACCCCACCTTTATCCCATGTGAGACCCACCTCACTCATCACCTCATTCCCATCATCCCATGTGTATTCCATCCCTTAACCCACGTGTAACAGCCCACCCACCTCATCACCCATTTCTTCCTTATCCTTTACTTAGGTCACGATGAAGACTCTTCCTCTCCATTCTCCATCCACACAGCAGCTCTTTTCCTCTCTTTCTCCCATCTCTCTCGTTCTCCCTTCCTCACTCTCCTCGCTGCCATCATCGCCGGACCACGCCGCCAGCCACCACGATGCCGGCCAGCCCTTCTTCTCCTCTCTTTTCCTCCTCCTCTCTCTTCTCCACTCTCTCATCTCAGCTCTCTCTCACTCACCTCGCCGCCCCACTGTCCGGAGCCACCTCCTCGTCACTGCCGGCCACCACCATCTCCGGTGAACCCAGCCACTCCATCTCTCTCTATTTCTCCATTTCCATCTCTCTCTGTTTTTCCCCAAATTCCCCTTCACTGTTTCTCTTTCTTTCCCTGTTTTCTCCCTTCTTGCTGTCAACATGAATGAACCCATCTCACCATTTCATCCTCTTATTCTCTCTCATCTCTCTCTCACTCCTCCCTGCCAACGTGAATGGGCACCCATTTCACCATGTCATCATCTCTCTCTCTCAATTATCTCCCATACTTTCTCTCATTCGGCCTTCTTCATTCTTCTTGTCAATGGACCACCAAGACCCTCCATCATCACCAATTTAGTGGGCCACAGATCAAGTGGACCCCACATCCTCTCCATCTCAATTTCAGTTTCTCCCTTTCTCTTTTAACTTGCTGGAAATGGACTGCAAAGGCAGCTCCACCACCTCCGATGTTGGCTATCATCTTCGTGTGGACCCCACAAGCTTCTTATCCCCAAATTGCAAGCCACCACTCCATTTCCTTCACTGCTTGGTAAGCTCCCTTTTCCCTAGGTTGGGTTAATGTGCTTTGGGTTGTAGTAGTGTGTTTAGTAGCTTAGAGCTTCCCTTTCTTTTAGTTTATGTTTTAATTTAGCTTTATTTTGCTAATTATCCCTTAGGTTTGGTTTGTTGGGCTTTGAGCTAAGATTTGTGGATTTTGGCAATTTCAACCAAAGGCAAGTTAATCTATATATTTATGCTTTGATATGCTGTTTCTTCCTTGAAATGATGATTGATTATGTCTAGATGACCCTATGCTCTAATCTAGATTGTTTTTAATTGAAAACATGATAATCTTGTTTAATTGCTTAATGAAATTGGATTGATAATTAAATGGATAGATTGATAGGTTTATGGAACCTGAATTGATGTGGTTTTATCCTTGAAATGTTATGGAACATGTTCAGGGATTATGGGATAGGGATTGGACCATTTACACATCAGTTACAGAACTGGTGTTCTGTAACTGTAGTGTACTCGGTCGACCTGCCAGGGGCTTCGGTCGACCGAAGACACAGGATCAGGTGCTCCCAGTACCTGATCATTTTACTGTTCCTATTTATTGGTTACAACTGCCGGTCGACCGGCTATGGGCTCTGTCGACCGGGCATGAAGGAGGTTGACCTTTCGGTCGACTGAACCTTCCTTGTGGGAGGTCGACCGACCATGGTTGGGGTTGACCTGGACAACTGATGGGAACCTTTTGAAGGGTCCTTTTAATCTCTTTTTCTATTGGACTTGTATGGAACCTTGGTTACCTTTATGGACTCATTTGACTTAATATGAGGAGTGTTTTGGAGCATGCATTTCTCATTGTTATTCCTATTTTCTCGGTGTTCAACTTATATCAATCTTGAACGGTACGGGACAACGGGATACCCTTTCTTATATCTATGCACGAAGATTATTTATTCGGGTATCGCGAACCTTATTCCTTTCGTTGACTGAATAGAGTTGTACGAGACTATGGTAATAACTATTGACCTAAGATTGGATTGTTTATTGCTCTCGACTCTACATAGTACAATTGGGTACTTTCTACATGAAATGTTCATGTTCTATAGATTGCTTTACTTGTTTTGGTTTGGGATCAAATGATGAACTTAGATGATGACCTAGGATTCCCTTGATGTCTTGTTTATCTTGTATATGATTGATAGAAGTGTTGAGATTAGGCGGCTTTGATTGTAAAAGCTTGATGAGAACTACTTAAGGATTGAATAAGCTTGCTTGATGGTCTTGATCTGATTGATGGAAAGTAGTTTCTCAATTGTTTATGAATCTTGTTCACGCAAGAAAGCCTAGTCTCCTCACTCCTAATTGTCTAGGACTCTTGTGTCAGGCATCACTCAGTTGTCAACGCCCAACACATGGTGGGGCACCACATGTGTGAGGACCTTGGTTTGAAAGTCTGCGCAGTACTACTTTTTATATTTTGATGGATTGTACACCATCGGATACATCTTGCATTATTGATCTTGTTTGGCCTTTAGTATCCATCTTGCTTGTTTACTTGTTTGCCGGGTTTTCATCCCGTGCCACTCTACCACAACTCTCATGTTGAGTATGGAGGGTCCTTGTTGAAACTATCCGTGGTGTATAAGCTTGTGTGATTTGCCTATTTGCTAGATTGTTTATGACTCGTATACTATGTGTTTCTTATGTCTGAAATGCATATGTTTCATATGATCTTGTCTCTCGTTTACTCTGATTCGATATGCATATCTTGTTGTCATTTATATATATATTGCTTGCCATCCGTCGTGTTGACGATGCTACTCTTGGTGCATAGGTGCCGAGTAGATTTACCTTTGGGTTAAGTGGAGGCGTTGCTTCAGGTAGTTTAACCTGATGGTGAGTACGAGTTATGTGTTGACGGTATTGTCGTCGTGACCAGCACACGAGTGCCTTCATACTATGGTTAGTTTATATTTATTCTCTTTTGGCTTAGGTTTTGATAGAAGCCATTAATTAATATACTTTTGTTATCTTTTGCTAAACTTAAATTATAGAAAAGAAAGATGTGCATACTCTGAAATGTTATATCGTACCATTTGTTAATCATGATGTCCCATTATACTTATGACTACCGAGGAAATATTTATACCTCACCGCGGACTTCGATCCTATGGGACACGATTGGGGCTAAGTGTTGTAAGTTATCTATGTTGGAAAATTTTAATTAGCCCTAATCTCACGTATAACTCCGGTTTAAATATTGGGGACGTGACACAAATGGAGGTGGCGGTGGTCCAGTTGTTTGCCAGGACGTCTTGAGGGCCGAAAGTGATATGGGCTTTCAAGGCAAGAAGAGCAGTTTGATCAGTGGTGATGTTGAATACAGTACTACTTCGAGCTAAGCAACCGATAATACAGTGCATTGACAACAACACTGCTGCGCCTGCAAAGATGAGGAAGCAACTTCTCTCCATGACCGTGTGTGTGTAATTTGGAAGATGGACGCTCGGTCTGACAAACAAGGATAAGCTAGGCCTATAAATAATGAAATCACAGCGTGGTAAGGTAAATTATTATAAAGAAAATACTAAAGGGAGCATATACAGTGGCTGGGCCAATTAATTCAGTGAAGTATTATCTTCTATTCTTTCTAACTGTCAATTAAGTTTGCTGCTGTTCTTCCTAATTGTCAGTTTGCTGGGCCAGGGCCAATTTAGAGAACTCTTCTGTTCTTTTTAGGGTTAATTACACTAACGCCCCCTCTAGTTTTTGACAATTGCAGAAACACCCCCTCCAGTTTCTGAAATTACACTGACCTCTCCCCTGTTAGATTTATAAAGGGAGCTGCTATATATATGCACATCCAAACTTGCTCCCTGCAAATCCACCATGGGACCCCTATGAAAAAATCCCAAAATACCCCTCCCTTTCTTCCCTCTGTCCCTCCTCGGCAGTCTACATCTAATCGGCCCTGGTCGACCGCCCACCTCCCTCCTCTCTCCCTCTCCTTCTCCCTATCTCTCTCCTCCCCACCCAACTCCGCCACCTGTCCCCCTCCTTCTCCCTCTCCCTGTCTCTCCCTCTCCCGGCGCCCACCTCTCCCCTCTCCCTCTCTCATTCGGCCGTCCCTCTCCCATTCAGCCGCTCAGGGCCAAACAAATGAATATATTGTTCAGCTACCTAGGGCCGAACAATATACTCATTTGTTCGGCCCTGAGTGACTGAACGGGAGTGGGAGAGAGGGAGGGAGAGGGCGGAGGTGGGTGTCGGGAATGGGAGAGACAGGGAGAAGGAGGGGGGAGGGAGAGGGAGAGATGGAGAAGGAGAGAGAGGGAGGGAGGAGGGAGGTCGGCAGAGGTGGGCGGCCGAGCAGGAGAGGGAGAAAGAGGAAAGAAAGATGGGGGTATTTTGGAGTTTTTTCATAGGGGTCCCATGAGTGGATATGCAGGGAGTAAGTTTGAATGTACATATAGTAGCTCATTTTATAAAATACTAGTTTACTTATTTGCCCTCATATATATAATGTTAATATCAATAAAAAGCTAGCTTTATGTGTAAATTTCAGTGACAATTTCGGCATTAAAAAAAAAAAAAAACTATTACTCACGTCAACAAAATTTAAAGGGAGTGGAGGAAATTATTACCAACAGCGTTCTGTCAGGGGTGTCAATGTACTTTCAGAAACTAAAGGCGGTGTTTCTGCAATTGTCAGGAACCTGAGGGGGGTGTTAGTGGATTTTACCCAAAAGATTGTGAGGTAAATGGCAAGTTCTATAATTTGATTTTCTTAATCATACATTCAGGTATTGTTTTTACGTGGCTGTTGGAGCAGCTTCCTTTGTTTAATATGTTTGGACTTTAGGTTTCCCTCCACTGATTTGGACATTTCACCATTCACACATGCATTTTTAAAATAACATATGGATCGCAACAGAGAGACGACATTGCCCCTTAAATGTTTTCAATTCTTGCTTGAAGAACAAATGAAACATCAATTTAACAGTGTAATATAAAATTAAAGATCAAATCAATAATATCACTTTCCAATTTCCACCTCCAAAATTTCTAAACACTCTTCCGTTCATTCACATGGAGATTCATTGCGGAAAACTTTTTCAGGACTTTGTTTAATTACCCATATTCTCAGCTAGCTTTAAGTCATTCCATTCATTCGTTACACGTACATATATTCCATATATCTTGAAAGGCAATGAATCTTTAGTTAATTCACTTTCTTCCTTTTAGACTTTACAATCAAGTCCTTAATTGGTTTTGGCTCCCCTTCATTGTTTCTCACTGTCTTTAAAATTGTGTTACATGTACTACATAATATATCATACTTATTTGATTAACTATAGAAAATATCGAATTGATTAGATAAGTTTCAACCAATAAAATTAGATTACATTGTTTTAAGTCGTTAAAACTTTGTTAAATATGTGAGTATGTTAATCAAATGGTAAAAAATAATCTGATTATTTTGATTTTTAGTATTATTATTTGTTTCAACAAAACTAGTCATTAGATGATGGGTTTTGATATTCTTTTTTATATTAGGATTGTAAAATATTAAAGATACTAAAAAATATAGAGAAAAAAGTAATAAATGGGAGCCAAACTCCAAAGGGTAAACTTATTTATTCAGTTTGGAATTATAATATGTATATCCATGTATGTTGTATATATTATTTCATGTTGTCTTTGATCATTGACTTGTCGTCTACTTTATGGATGTATGTGTTGAATAGTCTTCCCTCATGTTCCTTATTTCCTCTTGTGGGCCCCTGCGTGGAACCTACAAATATCTAAATCACAGTAGACTTTACATTAGTTCATATGTAATAATTTTTCAGTTCATATGTGATAATTTTTCTTACGTGGCGCTGACATTAAATAATAAATGACAATGACCGTCTCTTCGTGAGTGATGATCACACGCAGCAGGTTCTCTTACACAATGACCGTCTCATTATTATATATATATATATATATATATATATGAAAGAGACATATTTCTAATTTTGACCGACCTAACAATTTTAAATTTTATTTTAATATTATTTGATCTAATTCAATTCAATAAGCCCCCACCTCTTCCTTTTTACCAAACCACTCTCTTTTTAATGGCACTGTCGCCCTCACTTAGGAACACCTCTCCATCTCTCTTTGTTCGGTCCCGTCCCCATCCAAGCTTGGTCTCCCTCGTCACTTTTTTTTTCCTTTCTTTGTTGTCATGATATGGGTTTTAGATAAAGATAGGTGAAAGTAATTTTATCAATGGGAATGCAAGTCAAACAAACCAAAATCGGTGCCTGTCTTGAACCCCAGCTCGGATCAAAGTTTAAAAACCTCTACCTACCCCAAACCCAACCAACTCACTACCAAACCTGCCTCTAATTGAAAAATCTCATATTTTGAATTTCTTATAATTTTTTTCATCTCAATATTTCATATTTCATGTTTCTACTAAAAATTTAAAATTTGTTATTTATTCAAATTTTCGATTGTGTAATTTTTAAGAAAGCCTGTAAATTTTTTATATGTGAGAAATACTTCTATTTTAGATTTTTTAAAAGATAAACATGTGAAATCAAAATTAAAATATTTATTTATGTCATAAAATTAAATGATATTTTTTGTATGACTCCTAACGCACGTGCCAAGCATGGGGGCATTTTGCTAGCTAGTATATATGAAACTGACTGATTTCATTTGAGAAATCAGCCGCTTCATTTCAATTTTATCTTGACCATCTTGACAAAAAAAATTTGACCCTCATTGATGCCTCTTTAAATTCCTCTTGACTTTCACCTTGCCCTATTATTATTTTCTTTTTTGGACTATTATTAACTAAAGCTGTTATGGAGATTTGTAACTGAAATTGGCATCTATGGCGGCATCATTTCTGTAACTGAAATGACTAGCTAATTGTGAAAATGAGTTATAATCCTTCTCCATGCAGAGTCTTTTTCACCACGAGTCTCTTTTCTATACAACATATTTTTTTCTTTTCTCCGTGTGACATGGCCATAGGTCTCGTTGGGTCTTCTCTTCGCTGCAGCCTGCAAGAAGAAGTTTAGGTATTTGCATATTTCTTACTCTCTTATTTTTTTTATTTTAGTTTCCTTTTATAAATCTTGATCTCAATTTCTGACATAGATCGTTATGCATAGCACCTGTATGTGGTAATGTAAATAGATATATTATTTTTCCTGGTTGATGTATGGCCCAGAGTGCGATGAGACTAATCACCGATTAAGATCCTTCTCTTAACAAATAATGCGTTCAGTTTATGCTTTTAGTTTTAAATTTTAGAAAAATGACAGAACTTTTTCTTTTAAATCTTAAAATCAACAATAATGATATTTTAGTGGGTAATCAATTTCTTTTTAGCAACTAGCAAAGCATAATGGGTATTGTAAGTGTACGAAAACTTGCTAACTCACTGGGGTGGAGGTGAAGCTCCTTGGGAAGAACCGCTGCCTGAAACATGAAAGGGGAGAAGAAAGACAGTCAAAGACCCTCGCTGCCATCAGCACAAGGCTCTCCGATGCCTAAGTTAGTGTTGTCACTGAACAAAGGATGAAGCTGAAGGGAGGTCGAGATGAGTTTCAGGTGTGAATTCACCTCCTTTGTGCTGTGTGTGGCTCCTTCTATTTATAGGAGGGAGCTCTTTGACTTTGGGATAGGGATGGTGACAGGGAGTCCCATCGTAGCCTACTTTTCTTTAATTGCAGTCCCATCGTAGCCCATCCTGTCCCGTCGGGCCTTATCCTGGGGCTTTGGGAATCGTGGATGTCGTTCTGTTAGGGACTGTGGACGCTGCTACACGTTCTGTGACGTGATTGCGTCTCTGTCATGATACAGCCGTCAGTACTCGTCTCGGTTAACACTCTGGCACCGTTGCCGAGGTGCATGCTACCGAGGCCGAGATGAGAGGCGCCTGGCCGAGATGAAGGGACATGAGCATTTGGCTGAGGTGGAAGCACCTGGCCGAGCTGGAAGGTATCTGGCACTATTACCGAGACGGATGATTTGAGATACGCTTAGCCGGTAGGGTGATCTCGGTATCTGAAAAATCCCCCACACAATATCCCCCTAGCTTCTGACTTCTTAGAGTTTTGCAACTCTTGGAGGTCCGAAGCTAAGTAGCATGATGGTAGAGTTGTCTGAACATTGAGTTTGAGGTTTGAAGCTGGTGCCATAATCAAGCTTGATGTTTTGAAAACCGAGGCAGGTGCCATCACCGAGCCTGATGTCTTGAAGATCGAAGCTGGTGCCATCACCGAGCTTGATTCAATTGTAAATCGAGGCTGGTGTCATCACCGAGCCTGATGTTTTTGAGTATCGAAGTTGGTGCCATCACCGAGCTTGATGCTTTGAAAATCGAGGCTGGTGCCATCACTGAGCTTGATGCTTTGAAAATCGAGGCTGGTGCCATCACCGAGCCTGATGTTTTTTGAAGATCGAAGTCGAGGCGGGTAGAGGACCGTGCCGCCGGGAGGATGGTAGAGGATCGTGTCACCAAGAGGTTGGTAGAGGATCGTGTCGCCAAGAGGTCGATAGAGGATCGTGCCGGGAGTTGATGTAGTCTCGTTGGCCGCGATCTGGTACAGTTACCGAGAAGGCACTACTGCCGAGCTAGAAAGGACAGAGTCACGCCCAGTTAGTACTATTACCGGAGCTGCTGTGGCCTTAATGCACTGCTGCCGAGCCGGAGAGTATCTGGTATTGTTACCGAGATCGTATGTGGCCGAGGAGTGTGGCCGAGCTGGAGAAGGTACTGTTGCCGAGCTGGAGAGGACAGAGTCACGCCCAGCTGGTGCTGTTATCGGAGCTGGTGTGGCCTCGATGCACTGCTGCCGAGCCGGAGAGTGTCTGGTATTGTCTCCGAGATATATGTGGCCGAAACGGAGGAGGCCGATGCAGAGACTCGGAAGTTGGATAGTAGCCGGACTCTGAGGCTGATGCTATCATCGGGCCTGCTGCTGGAAAGTCGATGAGGGTAGATGATCGTTCCATCGAAGCGGATGAGCCATCGAAGCTGACGGTAGAGGATCGTACCATCGAAGCTGATGGTAGATGATTGTGCCATCGAAGCTGACGGGAGAGGATCGTGTCGCCGGGAAGGCTCTAGTCGAAGGTTATCGTGTCGGGAAGGTGTTGTCACCTCCTTTGAAAATGAACTTAACTGAGTTCTCCAGTGCTCGTACGGTACCAGATGCCCTGGGATCTCCTCTGGTGAGGGATGGGCGGTGATCGCGTTGGCAATGCTGATGGTGGTGGCGTGGTCATTGATGATTCTTCGCCGTTTTTGGTTTTTGGAGGCATGGTGCTTGGGAAGATGTTTGAATCAATCCCCACAGACGGCGCCAATTGTAAGTGCACGAAAACTCGTTGATTCACTGGGGTGGAGGTGAAGCACCTTGGGAAGAACCGCTGCCTGAAACATGAAAGGGGAGAAGAAAGACAGTCAAAGACCCTCGCTGCCATCAGCACAAGGCTCTCCGATGCCTAAGTTAGTGTTGTCACTGAACAAAGGATGAAGCTGAAGGGAGGTCGAGATGAGTTTCAGGTGTGAATTCACCTCCTTTGTGCTGTGTGTGGCTCCTTCTATTTATAGGAGGGAGCTCTTTGACTTTGGGATAGGGATGGTGACAGGGAGTCCCATCGTAGCCTACTTTTCTTTAATTGCAGTCCCATCGTAGCCCATCCTGTCCCGTCGGGCCTTATCCTGGGGCTTTGGGAATCGTGGACGCCGTTCTGTCAGGGACTGTGGACGCTGCTACACGTTCTGTGATGTGGTTGCGTCTCTGTCAAGATACAGCTGTCAGTACTCGTCTCGGTTAACACTCTGGCACCGTTGCCGAGGTGCATACTACCGAGGCCGAGATGAGAGGCGCCTGGTCGAGATGAAGGGACATGAGCATTTGGCCGAGGTGGAAGCACCTGGCCGAGGTGGAAGGTATTTGACATTATTACCAGAGACGGATGATTTGAGATATGCTTAGCCGGTACTCTTTACCGAAGTCAGGGTGATCTCTGTATCTGAAAAATCCCCCACACAGGTATGATCGTTTGAAATAATCTCATATATTGATTATTTTTTCATGAATCCTGAACTTAATTCTAAAGAAACTAAACCAAGCTACATATATTAAGGAGCTATCAGACTAAATGAAGCCCTTAAAAAAGTGAAATATGTTCAGCAATATAGTCTATGCTCAGTCTTTGTCTTCCAAGACGTTGCTAGCTGTGATAAATGATAAAAATAAAATTAAGACCCTCACTGATGGACATTAGATGGGATTGGCTATTTTTTTTATAGTAGGCATAAGACCGTCCAAGGATCCTTTATTTTTTTTCATAAAATATGGAACATAGCTCTCAGCCATGGTATGTTTGTTTTAAGGTGTTTGACAATCCTGATTTGCTAATTTCAGTGCTGTTTTTAGAAGAGGGTTGTTTTTACTTTTTTTTGCCCCGGGATTTTAACATTTAGGGTGCCTTTCTACTATTTGGAATGTTGCAATTTCCGTTTGTGGTTTTTGCTTAATCTCTTTACATGATGGCGCGGAATTGGATTCAAGTGCTGGCCCTCACGGCATAGAAAAGTCCCACTCTCATCACTATGATTATTTTGTGTTTTTTTTATGCAGTCTTGCCTTTTAATTAAGTGTATTATCAAATTACTTCTCCTTATTTTTCTTTTAGTTGAAAAAACTATAAAGTTGGTGAGTTTTTCTCTTTACCCATTCTTTTATTTTGCAGGCTATTGATTAGAGAAAAATATGGTTTTATTTGAAATGAGGGGCGGTCTTATTTCCCATGATATTAAGGGTTGCATTTGTAGGATCTTACCCAAAACCAATTGGTAATGAGAAACCATAATTATGACCACTCAGGAGCGAAGGTGGACGTTGACCTCAACAATCCCTTAGCAGTTGCAGAAAAGATCACAGATGATCAAAATGCTAAATTGAGACTTCAAGAATTAGAAAGTCTTGATGATAAAAGTATCGAAATCTATCAAGCTTGTATGGCGGGATCTTAAAATAAGAAAGTGCAGGAAAGGGCTTTCAAAAAGGGAGACCTGGCCTAGTCCTTGCAGTTCGAAGTCCTATGATCCTTACCCACAAGTTCAGGGGAAAGTTTGAACCCAAGTGCGAAGGACCTTACGTCATCGATAAAGGTTACTCAAATGGTGCATACGCTGTCTTTACCATTGAAGGTGAATGATGTATGATGCCCATCAATGGAAAGTTTCTTAAACATTACTATTCCTAATTCAATTTCAGATTCATTCTCATTATTTTTTATCATGGTAAACCTCTCGGTCCTCTTGATTGAAACACAAGTCATCTAGCTAATGTCCCTTTCTATGGAACCTAATCGACTCCACTCTTGTCATCTGGCCAAAGTCTTTGAAACAAAAAAGAGAAAAGACCCCATTTGACTTCCATACGTACCAAATTCCTTGATTCTAAATAACTAAGGCCAAACCCCGGCTAGTGCCCCTACAGGGCCTTGGCTAATGTTCATGCTACCTGGTCAATTCTAGAATTAAATCCATCAAGGAAGGAATCAAGTTAGGACCCTGGCTAATGTCTTTTTATGACCCCGGCTAATGTCTATTCTTATGGCCTCCTTTTATTTTACTACTCTTTTAAGCAAAGACTAGTGAAATGCTGCATCTGAAAATCAAAACCATGTTTCCCATATCATGCAAAAAAAAAAGGGGGACTGTTGAGGTGAACATACAAAATATATCATCATTGATAATCTTTTACAATCCATTTCATTGGTGAACAAAAAGGAAGAAGAGAGAAGGAAACAGCCTAAGTAGCATGAAAAGCTTGGAACTTAGTGTTAAAATTTTTTTGTCTCTTCAACATCTGCTTATTGGCTGCGACGTATCTCTGCACTTGAAGTGCCTCTTCCTGCTGCTGTCAATCCACCCCCAGATACCCGTCTAGCTTAGCCTCGATTTCTCTCAACCCATTTTCGGTGATCAAGAGGCTATACTGACAAGCTTGCATCCTCGAAGACTGTTCCTCGAACTTCTGTTGCTGAAACTCATACTGCCGCTCCAAATCAGCAAGTGTTGAATGAGTTCTATCAATGCTCCCTCGCAGCATCGATAGGACAATAAGGGTCTCATTTTGAGTAGTCATAGGAACATCTAGCTCCTGACGCCCGACCGCGAGCTGTCCCCGGAGACTAGTCAATCTTTGTCCCACTTCCTGTTGGAACAAGGCGGTGGGGTTCAAACCGCGAAGATCTTTCAAACTTTCTAGATAAATAAAAGAGGGGTTCTGTTGCTATTCTCACCGCATTTCTCTCCACACCGATGTACAAAATAGGTTTTTTAATGGTTTTTTCTCTTTGCACCCATCAATATACCCAAATCACCCCTTTCACTTACAACACAACTCATCAGTTCTCTTCTCTTCCCACACATCTTCACCATCGTCCCCTTTCTCTCCTCTCTATTGAAACTCAACTTAGAGAAACTCTTCTTCTATCCATTTTGACCCACATTCTGGCTGGAAGATTGGCTTAGTGAAAGGATACAAGCAGATAAGGAAGAGAGGAAGAATCTGCTGTTGTAGTGACCTCCATTTTAGTCCAAGGTATCACCTTCCTTTTTCTCCATTGTCATTGTGCTATTTTCTCAAATAGGTCATTGTAGCAACTATTGTGTGCATCTTAATATGTTTAAAGGGACATAATGACACGTCTAACTCGCTCAAAAATGATTTTTCTTGCAGTTGTTCAGCCTTTTTTTTTCATTGTCGCGATATGTTCGGTTCTGAAACTTCAAACATTACCCAAATGTTCGAACATAAAATTCCGAACAATTTAAGAATGTCCGGATTATAAAGTTCGTGCACTTCAGAATTGTTCGACACATAAAGTCCGAACATTTCAAGAATGTTCGGACATTACATGCTGAACATTTCTGACTTGTTCGAACACACAGAACCGAACACTTGTAAAAAAATTTAATCACTCTTCATATAATATTTCAGGAATGGATAGGCCAAGCAGTTCTAGAGTAAGGCCGACGGCTTCCAATAGGAGGCGCCGTCAAATAAATGAGGAGGTTGTAGAAGAAGTCAGGGAACCGGAATATGATTCAGAAGGAGGCAATGAAGAAGAAGGAGCTCCTGTTGAACAACATGAAGAAGAAGCTGATGTTGAATAAGAAATAACTGCGGGGCCAGTAGATCGTTCTTTGCTGCCCAGTTTCAACACACACATAGCTGCATACATTTGGCATTCACAGGTACATACTTTTTTTTTGTTTTTCTCTTTATATTACATAAAACTCAACGTAATTGTTAGATTATTTAATAATGTAATATTTTCGGAATGCAGGAACAGGCCCCGCTGAAGTGTTTGAGCCATGGACAGAAAATACCACACTAGACATTGAATGAGAGCAACAGGTTCAGAGAGTTAGTGGATAGATCTAATTTGAGTCCACTCATCACAACATCATACCGATCTGTTAGTAAGATTCTTGTCTCTTATTTTGTGGAAAGGTGGCAACCTGAAAGAAACACTTTCCACATAACTTTTGGTGAAATGTCCATAAGTCTAGATGATGTTGCCACCATACTTGGGACTCCGGTGACTGGTCATTCTGTTGCTTATAATGGTAGAATGTCATTTCAAGATGCTCATTCGCTCCTTGTTGACGCTCTGGGAGTTCATCCAAATGAGGCAAATGATGAGCTGCAGCAAGTAAGGGGCCAATCTGTAAGACTGGAGTGGCTAAGAGGGAGGTTCTCTTTAATAACCGATGAGGATGGAGATGACATGATTGATTGTGCAGTGAGAGCATATCTTCTGTATTTATTAGGCTGTACATTATTCGCGGACAAGAGTGGCACATGTGTGCCAATTATATATCTGACATTGTTGACAGACTTGTCAAGTGTCCGTACATATGCATGGGGTGCCGCTGCTCTGGCTTATTTGTATCGACAGTTGGGATTAGCCACTCGTAAGGAAGTTAAACAGATTGTTGGATATCTTACGCTGCTAGAGACGTGGATTTTTGAGCATTTCGAGTGTTTCGCTCCAACGTCCAATATTTTATATGGAGTCACCCAACCCCGAGTGTATCGCTGGCTCACTCGTAGGGAGACTACTGCTCCCCTACAGGCACTGCGAGAGCGGCTTGATTATATGAGTGCAGATGAGGTAATAAAAATTCTTTATTCATGACTTACTAAAAATTATCTATAGTATAATGAAATTTCTTATAATTATTTTGGTCATGCAGGTCACGTGGGATCCTTATCGCGATATTAGGCAGCAACATCCATTTAATCAGGTCGCCTTCTACTGTGGGTGCATTAAGTCCTTCGACGTTGTTGAGCCATATCATCCAGATAGGATCCTGAGGCAGTTTGGTAGGGTGCAGACTATTCCTCTACCCCCATTAATCCCAATCCGTGCTACACGAGGCCCGACTACAAATGCATATCAATATTTTGATCAAGTATGGGAAAGATGGAATGATCACCTACTGTCTGGGTTGAATCGAAGCATTCCAGTTCGACATCCATCTGATTGTGTACCACAATTCATGGCTTGGTACGCACGAGTGTCATGGAGGTTGCTTCAAAACCCTAACTCCCAATCAGCTTATCGACCACATCCTCGAGATGCACAACCTAGTGCAAACATTGATTATGAGATGGTATGGTTAATTGAGCAATATTTCACATTTTTTAAATGTTTTTTATTGTAAATTAATGAATTAAACATCTTACTTGTAGCGTAATGCGGGTGCATTGTGCATCCTTGATAGAGTCATGGAGAGGGGCCAAGATGGATGGATTGATGACCCACATGGTATATACACTCACGTCGAGCAGGCCGCACATGTGCTACGTGGAATGACCATTGAAGAGGTGGAGCGTACGGTTCGACACCCCAGCATGACTGCTCGTTCTTATGCCCGCAGGCACCGTAGGGACAGTAGCTGATTTCATTTTGGAAGATGACCAGTTACTTTAAGAAAATCATTTAGTTTTTTAAAATTTTAGTTAATATTATGGTGTGTTTTTTTATGGGTTAGAACATGGTTGTAATCACAATATTTGGAACACGGTTGTTTACATTTGGAACATGGTTATAATCAAAAAAATTTTGAACATGGTTGTACGGACAAAGTTGAAAACAAATCAACTTGCATATTCTAAATTAAAAATGTTGTCCTTTTATCTTGGATATTCTGGTAGAGAAATACATGAATTCTTCGAACAATGTGACTAGAGAAATACATAGAAAAAAAATACAATCTTCTCAATCCAATGAGACAGTCTCACATGTTGCTACATCTAGACTTATAATTTCTTTAATTTAAAATGCCTGATTCGATCTTCATATGCTAATTCCCATTGGCTAGCGCAAGGATGACAGAATTCTTTCCACTTATTGGCAATGGGTGGTACAAGATGATCTGGGTTCATGAAAACCTACAAAAAAAATAAATAAACCTGTTAATACGTTCACATATTGTAATTAAATAAAAAAATACAATTTTAGTTTTCAATACATGAACGAAATGGCAAGAATTAACAAAACCTATCGCTATCTCCAATCGAGTAGATACAGGCAATGGTGGTGACCTTAGAAGAAGAAATGTTAAACACTGTGCCATGCTAAAGTGAAATAAGACCAAGTTGTAACGAGATGCGATAAGATGCCCAATGTCAGGCATAGTCAACCAATGGTTGTACGAAGGATTATCCTTATAGTAAGATAGTATCTCAATCAGTTCTTCAACTCTGTTTTCCACTCCGTATAACTGCTTGTAATGTTCTACATGGTGCAGCAACTCATGCAAGAGTTCTCTCCGAACCTATCTCCATCCATCTTCAGTATGACCAATCAAAGCAGCAATCGCTCTAAAACCACAATACCATCGGCTGCAACATCTTTGATAAGGCGTATAAAAGGCCTTAATCCTTCTGAGAACTGAGTAATATAAGAACTGACATTTTTGGATCTTGTCCTCACAACTCTAGGCTTTTCTTTTTTTCTTTTTTTTTCTGTTCCAACGGTGCCTTAACCTTAATGGATGAAGGTGAGTGACTGTCCTGTGCAGATTGAACCAACTCAAAGGCACTTGGTTCCCTTTTGGTGGATGTATCAACCCTAATGCGTGGTCGCCCACGGGTTCGTGACTTTGCTTCTGGTTCTAACAAGAATGTACTGTCAGGCTTTGATAGCTCCCTCATCTTCTTTAAGAGTTGCAGTTTTCTTGTTTGATCAAATTCATTGAACCTCTTTTCAAGTAACTCTAACTCCGTCTTACAGTCCAACTCCATATTATAGCTCGAAACGGTACTCAGATTTATGTCAAGCTTGACCCAATGCGGATGTATACACTGTAGGGGAATTGGCCGTCCTTCTGAAACATATGTAGCAATCTCATGCGCACATGGTAACCCATGTGTGGAACGGATAATACAACCGCATGCAATCTTATCAATTCCAACCAGATTTGATCTCTTAGTTTCTGCCAAAATCTTTTCCAAGGCATTTCTTGATATGTTCCCACGAAGCTCTTTAAATTCAGAGGGCTTGAAACTATGTTGCACTATTGTCTTGCTCTTCTCGAATGAAGCTTTAATACTTGTATGCTGTAGTTCAAGCAAGCTGTGTGTTTTTGCCCAATTTGTCTCAAAAGTACCCTGAGATGATCCAAGTTGTCTCTTCAACTATGAATGTGAAGACTCAGCCCGATATAAACAACATAATAATTAATAATGCATTATATATAAATAAGCATAAGCATCAATTCATCCAAATTAAAGTATAAGACGTACCTGTTTGACGTAGTATTTCCAAAATGCATGCATTTATCAACCCACACAGATACAAATCTCTCATTGTATTCATTTAACCAACTCTCTTTGACGTACTGAAGTGCTGATGGATATGTTGTGAACTCTTGGTTTAGCTTACGCAGATGATCAATATAATCTTCTTCTGTGGAGGCATGGACTAACATATTCCAATGCAATATAAATCTATCCCACTTCTCCTTGGTCTCGAACAATTTCTTACATTTTGCTAGGACATTCTTATTTATGTGCCATTTGCATAATAGATGCGTTGCAGTAGGGAATATGGTGTTGATGGCTTTTAGTAGTGCCAATTCTCTGTCTGTGACAATAACATCAGGAAGAGCGTCCTCACCAATGAGAGAACGTAAAACACCCAAAGCCTATGTATAGTTGTCTTCACGTTCGGCTTCTATGTAAGCAAAACACACAGAGAAAGTCATATCTGTCGAGGTCACTCCTACAATCTCCAGTAAGGGCATGCGATACCGGTTTGTCTTGTAAGTGCAATCCATTATTAAAACATGAGGAAATGACCGCAACAACTGTATGCTTGTTGGATGCGCTCAAACCAAATCAGTAACAACGTCACTGTCCTCATTGTTCCTGTGACATTCAATGTACTTATGCTCTGTCAACTTTCCAATCAGTTGTTGCATCTGTGTTCTCCCACCCCGCTCAACAACTCTGTGCCTATGACGTGCATTGTAAATGGTTTTCATTGTAGTCACATTTAAGGCACTTCTTTGTTTTAATGTAACCAAAATATCTTTTGGTCGTACCATGCTCTTAGACATATCAACCATCAATTTTGTTTCCTCTTCTGTTAGTCTCCCTGCGAATGAATGACCCTCTAGATACTCTGCAGCAGAGTGATTCTGTATACCACATGCAACTTCCAACATCCAATCATCAAAAGTGTCAAGCTTCTTGCCCTTTAATGTAAAAGGGCATCCACATTTCTTCGATCCTGTTTGCTTGATCTTCTTTTTAGTAGGCCCCTCGTCTTTGGTCTTACAATGCTTGAACTTCTCTCACATGCTAGGACAACCCTAGCTTTTCTTCCAGGCCTTGCAGCATTTGACACCTTTATGACAAAGACAAATCCATTTCTTTTACCCACATCACGAACCCAATTCACTAATGCATCTCGGCTGTGAAATATCTAAACACATAACCATTGAATCAGACATTAGTAACACACAATAAGTAAGTATATTGAGATTTTAATATAATGTCTTACTTTTTCGGTAGTAAACACATCTGTAAAGTCCATTACATAGGCTGACTGAACTTGGGCTTTCTTCTGTGGAAAGCTGCACTAAGGAAAAAGTGGTATCAGTATCATTCGAAAAAAAAAATCCGAACATAAACCATATGTTCGACATATAATTTCCGAACAGTTGACTTATGTTCGGAAATAAAGTATCGAACAAGTCTCTTATGTTCGAATAGAAATATTCGAACATATGGGGAATGTTCGGTATCGTCTGTCCGAACATTTCAGAAATGTTCAGACATACCAGTCCAGACATATCGCGAACAACTACAATACAGAACTTGAAAAAATTTGACAAAAACACTGAGATACTCAACCATACTAACTTTTTTGCTGCTAGTAGGATTAAAACACACGATTTCCTTTTTCATTTCCTTGTCCATTGCAATATTTGGTTTGATTTAACTACAACAAAATAGTTTGGTGAGAGCAAGGGGGAAAAGGAACAAGGAAGAAGGTGAACTGTGGATGAGTGGTGCAATGTTGTAAAGAGATTGAAGGGAGGAATAATGAGAGTGAAAGAAGAAGGGAAATGTGGGGTGGAATGGGGGAATGAGAATTTGAAACCGTAAGTGTTGTGTGAAGAGGGTAGAGATGAGTTATGTGTGTGAAGAGAAATTAGCATTTTCAACATGGTTTATGAGATGTCCATTTTAGTCATTTCACATAATGATTTTATTGTAAAAAAAATTGGCATAATAACTGCGGTGGGAAGAGAACTTTTCGTGGTGCCAATAGAACTAAGGTCATCAAAGATGGCTTTCAAGGGCCTTATATCCAGCTGTGCCCAGTTCAGGCCAAAGATGTTGTTCGTGGCGCGTCGACAGTTAGACAACTGGTTCAAATTACCGCTGGTGAGGGTATGGGTTATCCCGTGCAACATTCTCTTCACAGTATCTTTATGTTCCTTTTAACAAGGCCGGCGATGGGACAAGCTCGAAAGATGCATCGTCTGGTGTCTGAGGAACAACAGAGGAATCAACATCATGGGCGTTTCTTTCTATTGTTATTCGGGTTGCAGAAGAAGTACCTTCACCAACTGTATAAAAAAAACGAGAGACGCAAAAAACAAACTTTGACATCAGAATGACCAAGGAAAGAATGAACAAAAGGGATGAAATAGGAAGAAGATTACATGGTGTAATAGATGTATCCATCTCTTATCCAAGAAATTAGAAGTCTTGGTACAAATAACTCAAGCCTCGATATAAAGAGCTCACGTTAAGTCATCAGTTACGGCCCCTGCTCCCTACATTGCGGTGGAAGGCTCAGAGACCACCAATAATTCGGAAGCAAATGAGTTACCTGGGTCACCATCAGCCTCAAGTTGTGATGTAGACTCCAGAGGCAACTGATCTGCAAAATTAAACAAAAATTGATAAATCGCTGGCAGTGGAAAAGAAATATACAATGAATAAAGCAAAAGGACTGCTAAAGAAGATTCGGGGTGAAGATAAAGACTCTTGAAAGGATTCTGTTACCTTGAAGCTCACTAGATTGAACGGGAGGCTCTAAAATCATCTCTCCGCTATTGACGGCAAATGAACATTCTTCTGCCAAAGCTGCCTCTTTATTTATAGGGGGATCTACGGTTTCCGCTTGCACTAGTGTATCACTAGGTTCAATGGACAGAAGCTGGACCGTTTCATCTCCCTCCTCCACTATCAAACGTGCTTCAAAAGTTTATTCCTGCTGTAACTGCACATCTGCCGGATCATTTATTGTATTTACATCCAACCCTTCCTGTACAACGGGTGGATGTTCTACTATTTGTAAATCTTCCGTACTCCCCGCTGTCTCTTTATGTACAAGGGGAACGGGTATGGACCCCTCCAAAGCGGGCGCTTCTTCAATGCGCTCCAGAATGATAGGAGTCGGGGAAGACATTTCTATTCTAACTATTTCCTCCACATCCGTCTGTACAATGTGAGGAGGTGAAGGAGGAAGAATACCTTCATTTACAAAGGCCTTCGACTGCGGCTATACATTAGCCGGAGAAATGGACTCAATTGATCCAACCTCACTCTGTTCAATAAGAGGAGGGACAAAAGAAGAAGTTAAAGGAGGGATAGAAGGAAGGACTTTAATTGCCTCCTCAGTCTACTCTTGCTGCAATTCTTCTTGCACAGGAGGTTGTGGAGTGTTCGGCACAATGGGCTCATCGAAAAAATCAATTTGTCTCCTGCAAGCTGGAGACGGTGCTGTGACTACTCCACCCTCATCCACGAAGGCATAATCTTCTATCAATGTAATAACCTCTGCGGCAGGAGATGGAGGAACTGCAACAGAAGAATGAGGGACAACTTGGGAACCTGATGGCACATCTTTATCAACGCCTCTGTGTGAATCACCCCTTCTATTCTTCTTCGAGGCTGGGCTAACAGTCTCAATTACTCTTGAGGCCCGAGCCTTTCTTTTTCTTGGCTGACCCTCACCAGCGTTCAAATGGGCAGCCAGAGAGGGCTTGGCAGTACTCGAGGTGGGAGGACGAGGTCGATCTGGTCTCTTCCTTCTAGCCATGGTGGATTGGTTTTCAACTCCACATTTGTAGCCATTATAAGGCGCACACCAGTCGATACCCCCTTCATAGAGACCAATCTTCCTTTTGGAGGCGCTGTGGACATGCGTGTCCAAATGATCGCGATCAAGAGTCCCATCAGCCTTCGATTCTACAACAACACCCACCCCAGTAAAATCATCTTGAAGTGCAAACTGGATTGAAGTCCGGCCAATGGCATACCATTCGACGAAACCAAAGGTGCAAGCCTGGTCGCTGTACTGCGGCAGTCGGAAGGAGGCACCAGTATTAAAGGCGGAGAAGAAAAGCCACGCATTTAATGCATCTTGAAGAGTGACATTCTAAATTCTCCCCCTAATCTGGCTTGGATACCCCAGACTCTTGGGAATAACCAAACTGCGTACAAAATCGCGCCAAAATATATGGTTGGATGTCAATCAACCCTTCTCTATAGAAGACCAAATTTGAAGGCCTAATGGAAACAAGCCATTCTTTCTCTCAAGTGGTCAACGACAAGATCCGAGTGTGAGAATTTTCCTTATCAACCGAACACTGACTGCTAACCAGGCTTGTGAAATGCAGATCTCGAACCAAAACTGGTCTATTGCAAAAATCGTAGCTTCTAAAGTTATTTACCACCCTCCGGATAGAATCAAGGGAAAGGCCCATGTCTGACCCACTGGTGACAGCTCTATAAAATGGCAAACCTTCTTACTCCCCAAGACGGTGTAGATCACGGCAATGGTATACAAACCATGTATAAAGAAGGTGCTCACCAAAATATCTATTGTTCGGCTTGGCACAGCGCTCGAGAACCCGATCATCTTTAGCCTCGTACACAAATAGCTGACCAAAGTCAGACCTAAAGGAAATTTTCTTCCAAAGGCCATCTTGCAGGTAGGGTAGACACAGACCCCTCGACAACGGCACACCCGTTGTGACTCCTGCTGCACAACTCGCAAAACGCGTGTCCCGTGACTCGAACACCCGACCTAACAGGCTCTGATACCACCTGTTGGATCTTACACCCCATTGAACTACCACTTATCCCAAAACCAATTGGTGATGGGAAACGACACATCAATGGTTTTATAGTGAGGGTGAGGGCTCGACCACAATTATGACCGCTCAAGAGCAAGGGTGGACGTTGACCTCAACATCTCAACTGGAGAGAAAGCATGTATTGTGATAAATGTATCACTTGACCAGAATAATATCGAAGCAATAATTCTTACCCACAATAGGTTTATTTATTTTATTTGACTCTTCTTCTTTGCCTGATCTATTTTTCCTATTTTTCTCATTTTTCCTATTTATTGAGGTTTTTAATAGAAAAGTATATATGACTTTTTGATAGGTGTCTTTTGAGGTTTCCCGAAGAAGGGATTTGCCTCAACAAGATGGGATGGGAAAAGGGCTGGATCTATTAAAGGGAATCTATGATATTGTATATCACATGAAGTTAAATAACAGATGATTTTCACTATGAAAGCTCTACAAGATGGAAAGAAAAGAATGATTAAATTTGTTGAAAGGAATGTATATAATGAAGTTTAATTTTATCAAATGACATTGTTCGACGATACTTATTGTTTAGAACATTTTCAACCCTCGGTATAATCTCTATTTGTTTTTATTTTAATGTCCTTTCTAAATTCTAATGTTATTCATAATCTATTTAGTTTTCAGTGATGGTTGATATGTCACGTAATGTGCTATTTTTGTTTGATGAATAATGAGCAATTACCATTATATATTACCTACTTTAAATCTTAACAAGTAATATTCCATACTATAGTTGTTGCATTTCTATTGGTTTATATTAAATGCTAAGTGGCATTTGGTTGATTTTTTTTTCTTTTAGTGATTGGGCGATAACAGAAAGGAACTAACCTGAATTTTTTTAAAAAAATTAAAAATAAGAGAAGAGAATTAATTGGAGTCATTCTTTCTTTTTAAATATGGTTAAGATAATTGTCTTATATGTTTTTTAATCCCACTTATCAAAATGGATATAAAATATATAGAAACTCCACTTTATTGATGATAAATAAAAAAACCCATATCTCTATATCACTTAACAAATTAAAATTATGATCATTGTACCTTTTGTAATTGTTTATCATTTTCTTATTTTATTAATTTTAAAAGTTTATAGATTGTTTAATTGTATGACTAATATTGCATGTGCTAAGCGTAATTGTTTATCACCTTACCCTATTAGTAACTCTTAAAACCGTTATGGTGATTTGTAACTGAAATTGGCATATATATGCAGCCCTCTTTTCTGTAACTAGAATGAGTAACTGAGAAAATGAACTATAACCTTCGCCACACGTAGTCTTCTTTACCACGAGCCTCTTTTCTATGTGGCATTTTTATTCTCTTCTCCGTGTGACATGGCCACAGGTTTCATTGATTCTTCTCTTCTCTACAAGAAGATAAGGTTGTAGGTGCAGAAAAATAATGACCCACAATAATCGGGGGTGCCTTAGAGGACTTATCCAAAGTGAAGAAGATGACGTGCCGCCTGAAAGCCTGAAAGGGAAGAGCAAACGGTCAGAGGGCCCTGGCCTGGGCAACGTAAGGCTCTCCGATGCCTAAGTCAGTGAATGAACTGGAACAAAGGAGGGAGAGGAAGAGGAGAGGCAGAGTAACGGCTCTCAAGTATAGATTGTGCGTACCTTGTATGTGAAATGAGGATCTATTTATAGATGTTTTGGGTGATATCTTTGGATGATATTTTGTTGTGGGTCCCGTGACTTGATAGGGAAGTCATCATCAGCCCACAATGTAATAAAATGTGGTCCATTCCAGCCCACTTTGCATTTAATGCTAGTCGGATCAACCCACACCGCATTAAATGCGTGTCATGTTGGGCCAGATCGTGTTGGGCGCCTTTGACGGTAGAGGTACCATCGGATCCTCCCTCGGGCCTCGCCCTGATTTGGCTTCAGCTGCTGGATGCCGCCCTGTCAGTGATCTGGTGAAGATTGTGGATGGCTGGATGTCGCATCTGTCTCACTGGCTCGCGCCCCTATATCCCCACGTGTCTGATGGCGTGGGGGGTGAGGGGCGCGAGTGGAGATTGTCTCTTTGCTTCAGCTTCCATCCCGGCGTCTTCCGCCGAGGTGGACTTCTCAGCCGAGGCGGACATCTGGGTAGCCGAGCTCGGTGCTATCGGCCGAGACCCGCCTGACTTCGGCTGAGGCCTCCGTCCTGGTAGCCGAGGTGAGTCTGAGGCCACGCGGTTAGCATGCGGACGGCACGTGAGGCACGTGAGGATGCCTAATCCCATTTGATGGCTATGATTAGCGTGATCCTGGAGCTTTGGGAATCTCCCCACACAATTGCCCCCTAGCTTTTGACCTCTCAAGCGTCTTAGCCTTTAGTGGTCGAAAGCTAGAGAACCTGCCCGGTAAAGCGGCGATCATTGCCTGGTGTCGCCTCAACCTCCCTGAGGCAATAAATGCTCTGTCCTGCCCATTTTGGGAAGCGAACCGACGGTCACACGTGTAGCCCCTTCACTGATTGCGCTGTCTTATTGATGGAACAGGCTCGGATTACGAAATCCATCTCTTCAAATTCGAAAGTGGCGCCCAAAGAGGGCTCCTTCTCCATTAATAGGGCCGCCTTCCTTCTTTCTTCTTTCTGATTTCCATCGTCCCTGCTTCCGATTTTCACTTCTGTTCTTCGAGATTTCTCTGGTGAGGACGCCCGTAGGACGCGTCCAGATTCGTTCTTGACTCGCCCCTCTGTTTCTGTAAGTAACTTCGTGCCCCTATCTGGTTTTTAGGGCTTCCTCACCTCTAGGGTGCCTTTCTGCCGCCTCCTTTCAGTCATGGGGACCCCTAGATTTCGGTTAGACACAGAAGAGGGCATGGCTAGGTTTAGGGCGACTTACGACATCCCAGAGGGGGTTCGCCTTAGGCCGGCGGACCCTTCTGACCACGCCACGGGCGGTTGGTCCTGCGGCTGGATGCCGTTTCCTCTGATCTCTGTGATCGAAGGCGGGGTCAGGTTTCCTCTGCACCCCCTCCTTAGGGCCTGCCTTAGCATGTGGTCGATTACCCCGTGCCAGTTGATGCCCAACGGCTTCAAAGTCATTATGGGCACGGCGAAACTGAACGAGATCCTGGGGACTGACCTAGGTGTTCATGACATCGAGGATGTCTATGACATTTGTAAGGCCGGGGAAGGTAATTACTACCTCCGGGTGAAGCAGCGTCGAATAAGCTTCGTCCTGGCCCTGGAGGATTCCAGTAAGAACGCCGAGGAAGACCTTTTCTGCGTGTCCGGGGACTGGGAATTCGGCGCCGGTGAGAGCAGGAGGCTGATGGTCCCTCGTCATCCCGGGGCCGTCCCAAGTAAATACCGCCTCTTTTCCCTGTTTATTTCATTCTGCTACTATATTGCCGAGTTGACATTCTTTGCTGTTTGCGTGCAGTTCGCCGGGCTGTGAGCGAAGGCTGGAAAAAGAACGTCGACGACCATAAGAAGGTTGAGAGATATAAAGGGCACGAGACCAGATCGGCCTGGAAGCTGTTAGGGTACACGCCGAGGTACCGCGGCCATTACAGGAGCTTGGTGGGCTCATTTGTTACACCCTCTAGGGCTGTAAATTTGGCCACAAAGTCAGCCAGAGCTTGCCCTTTGATAGCCGCCCTTGGCTGGTACTGGACATCGAACTCGCCCAATTCGACTGCCCACTTAACCAATCTTCCGGACACATCCGGCTTTCCCAATACTCTCTTCAGAAGCTGATAAGTAATTACAACAATAGTATGGCTCTGAAAATAATGTCGTAGGTGCCTTGCCGTCGAGATGAGGGCGAGCGCCAGCTTCTCCAGCTCCGAGTATTTCAATTATGCCCCTCGGTATGCTCTGCTCACATAATAGATGGGCTTTTGCACTCCATCATGATTTCTGATGAGGACAGAGCTGACTGCTGAGGGGGAAGCAGAGAGATATAAATACAACACCTCCCTGGGTGCAGCATGGGAAAGAAGAGGGGGAGCGGCCAGGTAAGCTTTGAGCTTCTGGAAGGCCTCCTCGGCTTCGGGTCCCCACTCGAAAGTTTTTCGGAGGATTTTGAAGAAGGGCAAGCACTTGTCAGCAGACTTGGAAACAAATCTGTTAAGATGGACCGCGCTCCTGCTCGAGTTCCTACCGAGGTCGGCGGACGTGGGAATCCGTCGGGTCCGACCCTTTCGTAACCGGGGGGCAGGGGCGTGCATCAACATTTCTTTTTTTGTGTGGGTGTGCCAAATTTTCTATTTTTACTTGGAATTGCAAGTGGTGATCCGGAGATCAACCTTCGCAAGTAAAAAGGAAATCAACTTCTTTCAAGTTTTACATTGCACATATATTTAAGAAAAGAGACATTTTTCTTGGTTTGCCGTGAAAGGCGATTTTTTGGCATTTATAGCCGATTTTGGCGTTTATAGCCGATTTTGGCGTTGATAGCCGATTTTTGGTGTTTATAGCCGATTTACAATCCTTATCAATAATGAAAGACAAGAATTGTGATTTTTGTCTCTTTTGAAAAAATACAAACTACAATGAAAAGCAAGAAAAGGAGGATCTAACTTCTCAGGAGATTGTGGGGGACCCGTTTAGATTGACGGTCGCAAGCCATATGTGGGCTTCGCCATCATCCATGCAGATGAGAACAGAGGATGCTATTGATTCGCTTGGCTTGGCTATAACCTCGGGTTTTTAGAGGACAAAGACCAAAAGGAGGTCCTATGTCCAATAAAAAGCCGAGTAGACGGGCTGAAAAGCCACATCTAAGCCATTGGAGGCAGGAGGAGAAGGCAAGGACCTTGGGGGGGTACCCCCCAAGGGACTTTTGTCACCTTGTTGCGGTGGCCGGTGTAGAACTTTCGCAGAGTTTTCTCTCTTTTTCCTTTCTCTGGATTTCTGTGCTTCTGTCTGTCTGTGTGTTTGTGCTTTTTTCTGATGTCCTGTTCTTCTTGGAGAGCTCTCCTATTTATAGGCTTTTAGGTAGCCATTTAGGAGGGTTTATGAGCCTTGATTGTCATAAAGCTGCATAATGGGAGGAGTTACAAAATTGAATTGTTTATTTTGTAACTCCTTTTTCTTGGCTTCTGATTGGCCAGAGGAGATTGAGGGCATTTAATCGCCTTTAATCGCCATGATGGGAGGAGTTTCATGGGTTAAATGCCATGAATCTCTTGACTTGTAACTCCCGAATGCTTGCTTCTGATTGGGCCGTCCAAAGAAATGGATTAATGACTGTAATAAAGTTAGTCAATTAATCGCATTAAGTGGTCGCCGAGCAGCTGAAGAGTCGCGGGCCGTGCCACGTCTTTTGGGATTCTTCTGTCGATGATCATCGATGGATCTTCATGTAGATCGACATCAGATGACCATGTAATTTCAGGTGTTTGTTGCCAACAGCGGGTCGGTGCCATCTGTCCTGTCGATTTCTCGATCGGTCGGGTAGAAAGCACACTTTTTTTGGTTGACCGGGTGGCGATCAATATTGTTTTCGATACTCTTGATGATTGACCCGTGTTTTGGACGGATGTCAGAGGACTTGGTGTCTCAAAAGCATGAATTTTGGAAAGTACCAGAGGCTGGGCTCTTCGAATCGCGAAAAAATGGCGAAAACCGGGGTTTCCGGGGCCTTCCCGGCAACCCCGGGTTCCAAGGTCGCCGGCGACCCTGGGGGGGTTTTCCCCCTTTTGTGTCCCGTTTTGTGTCCGTTTTTGCTGTTTTTCGATTCTTTTTTTCTCCTGTACTTTTCCTTGACATTCTGACCATTTATTGGCCTAATTTCTTTGTAGGAAACCTGATGAGAATCCTTGCATTTTATTTTGCAAAGTTTCCAATTTCCTGAGAAAGCCGAAGACTTTGTCGCGCAGAGCTGCCGATTTTCCGTCAGAAGCTGAAACTGGGTCAAACGATGTCGGAATGACCTGAAATTTGGCGTGAAGCCTCCTGAGCAATAAATAAGACCAACCATAGGCTTTTGTTTGAGTTTTGAAGCCGTTTGGGGTCCTATCACCAGTAGACTTGCTTTTTGTCGCGATGAAGATGTCGCGGTTTGATGTGCGGTCAACCGATGTCCGATTGACTTGAAATTTGACAGGGAACCTATTGGAGTCATTTTAAGATGATCCATAGGCTCTGTCTTGGAAACCATGGTCCCGGAGAGCTTTGCCGCCGAGAGGCCTGATTTGGCTTCCGAGCGTCAAACTATGGTCAAATGTTGTGGAAATGACCTGAAATTTGACGTGTAGCCCTTTATAAGCATTTTGAAGCCGTCCATGTGCTCTATCTGATGAGTAATGGCCTTGGTGGTTCTCGCCACCGAGAGGCTTGATTTAGCTGTTCGAGGGTTGATGTAGGGTCAAACGTTGTCGGTTTGACTCGGAACTTGACGTGGAGCCTTTTGGAAGTATTTTGAGACTATCCATCGGTCCTGATCGAAGATTAGGTGTCTCCGATGCTTTTGCCGCCGAGAGCTCCTTTTCAGCTGTCGGAGAAGCGAAGTTAGGCCAAATGATTTTGAAATGGCCCGAAACTTCTTGTGTACTCCTCTTTGGCTGTCTGGAAGAATCTTGTAGTTTTGGTTTGATTCTGACAAGATTTAATTTTTTGAAGCAGCATTGCCTATTTATGGCAGGTTGCGACTTCATGTAGCTCTTTGGATCTTGAAGAGGCAAAGTGACATTTTTGGTGTCAACAATCGCCAACCGGTCAACCAAAAAAGTGTGCTTTCGACCCGACCGATCGAGAAATCGACAGGACAGATGGCACCGACCCGCTGTTGGCAACCAATACCTGAAGTTACATGGTCATCCGATGTCGATCTACATGAAGATCCATCGATGATCATCGCCAGAAGAATTCCAAAAGACGCAGCACGGCCCGCGACTCTTCCACTGCTCGGCGACCACTTAATGTGATTAATTGACTAGCTTTATTGTAGTCATTAATTCATTTCTTTGGACGGCCCAATCAGAAGCAAGCATCCGGGAGTTACAAGTCAATTGATTCATGGCATTTAACCCATGAAACTTCTCCCATCATGGCAAGTAAAGGCGATTAAATGCCCTCAATCTCCACCGGCCAATCAGAAGCCAAGAAAAAGGAGTTATAAAATAAAGGAATTAAATCATGTAACTCCTCCCATTATGCGGCTTAATGACAATAAAAGCTCATAAACCCTCCTAAATGGCTACCAAGAGCCTATAAATAGGAGAGCATCCCAAGCATTCCAGGAGACTTCGGACAATCCGGAAATCCAGACAGAAAAAGGCATCATAAATCTAAGAGGAAGAAAGAGAGAAAACTCTGTTGAAGTTCTGCACCGGCCACCGCTACAAAGTGACAAAAGTCCCTTGGGGGGTACTCCCAAGGTCCTTGACTTCTCCTTCTGCCTCCAATGGCTTAGACGTGGCTTTTCAGCTCGTCTATTTAGCTTTTTATTGGACATAGGACCTCCTCTTGGTCTTTGTCCTCTAAAAATCTGAGGTTATAGCCAAACCAAGCGAATCAAGAGCATCATATGTTCTCATCTGCATGGATGATGGCGAAGTCCACACATGGCTTGCGACCGTCAATCTGAATGAGTCCCCCACAATCTCCTGAGAAGGTAGATCCTCCTTTTCTTGCTTTTCATTGTAGTTTGTATTTTTTCAAAAGAGACAAAATCACAACTCTTGTCTTTCATTATTGATAAGAATTGTAAATCGGCTATAAACGCCAAAATCGGCTATAAATGCCAAAACCGGCTATAAACGCTAAAAATCGGCTATAAATGCAAAAAAAAAAAAACCGCCTTTCACGGCAAATCAAGAAAAATGTCTCTTTTCTTAAATATATGTACAACGGAAACTTGAAAGAAGTTGATTTCCTTTTTATTGCGAAGGTCGATCTCCGGATCACCACTTGTAATTTCAAGTAAAATAGAAAATCTGGCACACCCACACAAAAAAATGTTGATGCACGCCTTTGCCCCCCGGTTACAAAAGGGTCGGATCAAACGGACTCACACGTCCGCCGACCTCGGTAGAACCAAGAAAAAGCGCTATCCATCAAGCTGGCACACCCGGTGGGACTCGTTCATTTGAGAACACGATGCTAGAAATGAAATATTTGCATATCATATCTTTTGCTCTATACTTATACTTCTTTTCTCGATTCCTTGGCTACTTTCTAATTGGTGGCCTATGTTGGATTCCGCATCTAAAAAAAATGAGATTAGATTTTTTAGAAATTTCCAATTCTTCGAATTTATCTCCACTCTTTATATAGTCCTGTGGCACAAGCTATTATAAAGAAAATGGGCTATGACGCTCAAAACGCAGTCGGTTTAGGGGAAGGCCGCGGTATTCTCACGCCATTGGGGCCCGCCTTGACCAAAAGCTAGCTGGAAGATTGGAGACTCTACGGTCATGTAGAAAATTTTTTTACACGGGTTAGGGTATGATCCCGATACTCCTCTGAGACAGTTGAAACAAAGGCTTAATAGTCGACTTACCGACCAAGCTCAACATCTCAAGTCCATGAAGACATCGATCTCCCTGAATATCTCTTCGATGAGTCACCTGACAAAGATCCAGGAAGCTCGTCCAATTGGTACGATTTCTCTGACGATGAAGAGGAATCTGACATTTCTTCAGGTGTAGCTTGTTTGTCAGATTCTTACCCATGTATAGCTTCTCGAGCTTTTCCCATAGGTCCTTTGCAGATTCCTCTTCCATATTGAACATAACTTCGTCAGAGAGGTACTGCTCAATAGAGCTCATGGCTCTTTCATCGATATCCGCCCACTCATCATCTTCCATCAGGCTTCTTTTCCTTGCCAAGCAATGCTACTTTGATTCCTTGTTGAATCAAGATATTTTTCATTCTCCTTTGCCACAAGCCAAAATTAATTTTGCCATCAAATTTCTGAATTTCAAATTTGATACCTGCTGCTGTAGCCTTGTTTGCCATTATGTCTGAAATCTGCTCCTTTTTCAGAACTTCAAACGGTCAATCCGTTCCGTTAACTTTGTAGATCTCGTCGACGCGAATCTGTAGGAAGAAACGGAGCTCAAATCGGAGTCCGGATGGCTCCGAAAACTGAGAATGAATTCTGGCCGTCAATCTGGTCAACTCTGTGGTTTGACCGAACTGCTAACGTGCTGCTGACGTCAGCGTCTGCTGGCTGTTGCGCTGGGCTTCTCCTGCGGACGGGTCAGAACTGACCCGAACTGGATCTGGGCCTGGAAACTGACCCAACTGTTACGCTGGGCTTCCTGTGCGCGGACTGGGCCAGGTCAGAACTGACCTGGACTGGAACTGGCAACGAACCGACCCAATCTGGGTCTTTCCTTCTTCTTCTTCGTCGAATCGGTTCTGCAACTGAAAAGGAAAAAACGCAGTGTCTTACTGCTTCTTCCTTCTTCCTTTCTGGTGATGATGCAGCGGCGGGGACAGCATGGCGGCGGCGGACTCTGGTCCGGCGACTTGCTGACGCGACCAGAAACAGGGTCTGTTCCGGTCCGATCTCAGATCTGCAAACGAAACTGCGTTTGTTTCTCTGAGCTGCAAACGAAACTGGGTTCATTTCTCCTTCAAGTCCGGTGATGACTGGACGCGGCACCTTGATTTCCGGCGACGTGCGGAGATGTGCTGCGCACACAGGTAACAGCAGTGATATGCATGGTTGGGTTCTGCGCACAATGAAGGCAGTCCGGGTCTCGGCTGTCTTCTCCGGCGACGGCGACGGCGCGTGGTGTCTGGGAATTTTTGATCTGGGGCAACCACAAGGATTGAAAAAACCCTATTTGGTTTTCCTCCTCTCTGGTATGCAGAATCTCCGTCAGTCTGATCCACGTGGCTCGCCTAATCGTCGGATCACAGTATCCTCCAAGCCTTGATCCTCGTGCAACCCTAACCCTAAGAAAAATCCTAACTTTGCTCTGATACCACTTGTTAGGACAGTGGACCACTACAAACTCCACATTGATATGATATTGTCCACTTTGGGACTAAGCCCTCATGGATTTGTTCTTGGGTTCTACCCAAAAGGCCTCATACCAATGGAGTACTTAGTCCAACTTATATGCCCATGATCTTTCCCAATTCTAGCCGATGTGGGACTTTGGTTGCACATCCCCAACAATCCTCCCCTCAAACAAAGGACCATATCTCTTTGGATATTTTTACCGGGCCTCCCCTCAAACGATCATCCATCCGTCCGCTCCATCGAGAAGAGCCAACTCGAGAGCTTCACCACGGATCCACCAATCGTGAGTACTGCGCTTTTCCTGCGCATCACTGGGCCCACCACCTTTTATTTGGCAATCTGAGGATTCTCCGAGCTAAGTCTGGGCCTGGGCTCTGATACCACTTGTTAGAGAGGTGGACCGTCACAAACTCCACATTGATATGATATTGTCCACTTTGGGCCTAAGCCCTCATGGATTTGTTCTTGGGTTCTACCCAAAAGGCCTCATACCAATGGAGTACTTAGTCTAACTTATATGCCCATAATCTTTCCCAATTCTAGCCGATGTGGGACTTTGGTTGCACATCCCCAACAGTGGGTTATCTGGTGTTCCCAAGTCTATCTTTTGAACAAAAACTTCTGTTGGAAGGTTCGAAGGTGTTTTCTCCACAATATTTTCGGAGGCTTCCAGCTCTACGAAACCTTCTGGGGTTTCAAGGACATTTCCAGACCAATGTTTTGTTCCTTTCCACGGGTCTTCTTGATCGGTAATTCTCTCAAGGTTTGCTATGAGATGATCCCAATTGCCTGTTGAAATTGGGTCGAAGTAGGGTACTTCTTTTGGAGACAAGGATTCTTCTGGGTCAGAAGACCACACGTCTGTGCCATTGGACAATTCCTCTTCATCGTCAGAGAAATCGTACCAATTGGACGAGCTTCCTGGATCTTTGTCAGGTGACTCATCGAAGAGATATTCAGGGAGATCGATGTCTTCATGGACTTGAGATGTTGAGCTTGGTCGGTAAGTCGACTATTAAGCCTTTGTTTCAACTGTCTCAGAGGAGTATCGGGATCATACCCTAACCCGTGTAAAAAAATTTTCTACATGGCCGTAGAGTCTCCAATCTTCCAGCTAGCTTTTGGTCAAGGCGGGCCCCAATGGCGTGAGAATACCGCGGCCTTCCCCTAAACCGACTGTGTTTTGAGCGTCATAGCCCATTTTCTTTATAATAGCTTGTGCCACAGGACTATATAAAGAGTGGAGATAAATTCGAAGAATTGGAAATTTCTAAAAAATCTAATCTCATTTTTTTTAGATGCGGAATCCAACATAGGCCACCAATTAGAAAGTAGCCAAGGAACCGAGAAAAGAAGTATAAGTATAGAGCAAAAGATATGATATGCAAATATTTCATTTCTAGCATCGTGTTCTCAAATGAACGAGTCCCACCGGGTGTGCCAGCTTGATGGATAGCGCTTTTGCTTGGTTCTACCGAGGTCGGCGGACGTGTGAGTCCGTTTGATCCGACCCTTTTGTAACCGGGGGGCAAAGGCGTGCATCAACATTTTTTTGTGTGGGTGTGCCAGATTTTCTATTTTACTTGAAATTACAAGTGGTGATCCGGAGATCGACCTTCGCAAGTAAAAAGGAAATCAACTTCTTTCAAGTTTCCATTGCACATATATTTAAGAAAAGAGACATTTTTCTTGATTTGCCGTGAAAGGCGAATTTTTTTTTTGCATTTATAGCCGATTTTGGCGTTTATAGCCAGTTTTGGCATTTATAGCCGATTTTTAGCGTTTATAGCCAGTTTTGGAAACCCCTTTTTCTCTCTCTTATGGGACTGAGGCAGTCATCCCTGTCGAAATAAGACTACCTTCCTTAAGGGTCCACCTCCATGACCTCGTCACCAACGAGAAAGCACTCCGCATCAACCTCGATTTGATAGAGGAGGCAAGGGAGATGTCTATGGTCCGCAATGCATAGTACAAACGGCACATGGCAAGATACTATAACTCGAGGGTGAAGCCTCGTTCATTTCAACCGGGAGACCTAGTCCTAAAAAGGTGATCCTCGCCACGAAAGACTCTCGCGGAGGAAAGCTGGGACCAAGTTGGGAAGGGCGTACCTCATAACAGAAGTAGTAAGGCCAGGCACCTATAGGATTCAGAATTATGAGGGAAAGGTCTTACTTCATCCATGGAACGCGGAACATTTGAAGAGGTACTATCAATAGTATTGTACGGGAGCCAGAGTAGTGAGGGTGTGGGGCCTGATTAAATTTTATCTTTCTCCTATTGATGTTTAGCAACAGATGAATAAAATGAAGAACATTTTGTAAGAAAAGATTCATTCAATTTCCAAAAGTTAGGCTACAAATTGCCTTTTCCAAAAAGAAAATATGTATATATACAGCAAAAGTCGCCTGCCATCTAATCACTCTCATTGCTGCCCTCATCATCCTCTCCATCCTCATCGTCCTCGATCTCACCAGAGCTACTACAGCTATCATCAGGTGCCTCAGTCGGCACGAAGCCTAAGAGGTCAATATCTGGAAAAGCAGCAGAGATCTTCCCTCGGAGCTCATCTTCCCTCGGAGCTCAGCAGAGAGCTTATCTTTCTCCAATTGATGTTTAGCAACAGATGAATAAAATGAAGAACATTTTGTGAGAAAAGATTCATTCAATTTCCAAAAGTTAGGCTACAAATTGCCTTTTCAAAAAGAAAATATGTATATATACAGCAAAAGTCCCCTGCCATCTAATCACTCTCATTGCTGCCCTCATCATCCTCTCCATCCTCATCATCCTCAATCTCACTAGAGCTACTACCGCTATCATCAGGTGCCTCAGTCGGCACGAAGCCTGAGAGGTCAATATCTGAAAAAGTAGCAGAGATCTTCCCTCCGTGCCTGGGAAACCCTCTCGTGTGCTCCCCTCACCTTTGTCTCCATGAGCAGCACCCTCTCGCGGGTCCGTGCGAGCTCAGCCTTACTGACCGAAGCCCTCTCGCGCGTCTACATAAGCTCAGCCTCACTGAACGAAGCCCTATCGCGGGCCTTCGCAAGCTCAGTCTCAAGCCCGGTTGCCTTCTTTTGGGTTGCCGAAAGCTCAGTCTCGAGTCTGGTCACCCTGGCCGCCCTCTCGCGGGATGCTGTGAGCTCAATCTCAAGCTTGGTATCCTTCTTGCGGGCCGCCGCAAGATCTACATCGGAAGCCTTTCTTGCAGCTTCAAGGGCAGTAATCCTTCCTTGAGCAGCGAATAGCTCCTTTTTCACAGTCTCATTATCCTGTTTCAGCTGACTATTGATGGACCGCGCCCCTGGCGCCTGTTCCTACCGAGGTCGGCGGACGTGGGAGTCCATTTGGGTCCGACCCTTTCGTAACCGGGGGGCAAGGGCGTGCATCATCATTTCTTTTTGTGTGGGTGTGCCAGATTTTCTATTTTTACTTGGAATTGCAAGTGGTGATCCGGAGATCAACCTTCGCAAGTAAAAAGGAAATCAACTTCTTTCAAGTTTTCCATTGCACATATATTTAAGAAAAGAGACATTTTCTTGATTTGCCGTGAAAGGTAATTTTTTTGGCATTTATAGCCGATTTTGGCGTTTATAGCCGATTTACAATCCTTATCAATAATGAAAGACAAGAGTTGTGATTTTTGTCTCTTTAAAAAAAATACAAACTACAATGAAAAGCAAGAAAAGGAGGATCTAACTTCTCAGGAGATTGTGGGGGACCCGCTCAGATTGACGGTCGCAAGCCGTATGTGGACTTCACCATCATCCATGCAGATGAGAACAGATGATGCTATTGATTAGCTTGGCTTGGCTATACCCTAAGGTTTTTAGAGGACAAAGACCAAAAGGAGGTCCTATGTCCAATAAAAAGCCGAGTAGACGGGCTGAAAAGCCACGTCTAAGCCATTTGGAGGCAGAAGGAGAAGGCAAGGACCTTGGGGGGGGGGTACCCCCCAAGGGACTTTTGTCACCTTGTAGCGGTGATCGGTGTAGGATTTCCGCAGAGTTTTCTCTCTTAGACTTCTGATGCCTTTTTCTGTCTGAGTCTCCAGATTTTCTGCAGTCTGTTGTGTGTTTGTGATTTTCTATCGGTCTTTCCTTTCTTCTTGGAGAGCTCTCTTATTTATAGGCTTTTAGGTAGCCATTTAGGAGGATTTATGGGCTCTTATTGTCACTAAGCCGCATAGTGGGAGGAGTTACAGGATTAATTCCTTTATTTTGTAACTCCTTTTTCTTGGCTTTTGATTGGCCGGAGGAGATTAAGGGCATTTAATCGCTTTTAATCGCCATGATGGGAGGAGTTTCATGGGTTAAATGCCATGAATCTCTTGACTTGTAACTCCCGGATGCTTGCTTCTGATTGGTCCGTCCAAAGAAATGGATTAATGACTGTAATAAAGCTAGTCAATTAATCGCATTAAGTGGTCGCCGAGCAGTTGAAGAGTCGCGGGCCGTGCCGCGTCTTTTGGGATTCTTCTGGCGATGATCATCGATGGATCTTCATGTAGATCGACATCGGATGACCATGTAACTTTAGGTGTTGGTTGCCAACAGCGGGTCGGTACCATCTGTCCTGTCGATTTCTCGATCGGTCGGGTAGAAAGCACACTTTTTTTGGTTGACCGGGTGGCGATCAATGTTGTTTTTGATACTCTTGATGATTAACCCATGTTTTTGAGGGATGTCAGAGGATTTGGTGTATCAAAAGTATGAATTTTGGAAAATACCAGAGGCCGGACGCTTCGAATCGCGAAAAAATGGTGAAAAATGGGGTTTTCGGGGCCCACCGGGCGTTCCCGGGCCCCATGGTCGCCGGCGACCCTGGCCCAGGGTCGCAGGGGCAGGCGACCCTAGGCCAGGGTCAGAGGGGCCTGCGACCCTGGGGGGGTTTTCCCCCCTTTTGTCCTGTTTTGTGTCCGTTTTTGCTGTTTTTTTATTCTTTTTCCTTCTGTATTTTTCCTTGACATTTTTGATCATTTATTGGCCTGATTTCCCTGTAGAAAACTTGATGAGAATCCTTGCATTTTATTTTGCAAGGTTTCCAATTTTCTGAGAAAGCCGAAGACTTTGTTATGCAGAGCTGCCGATTTTCCGTCAGAAGCTGAAACTGGGTCAAACGATCTCGGAATGACCTGAAATTTGAGGTGAAGCCTCCTGAGCAATAAATAAGACCAACCATCGGCTTTTGTTTGAGTTTTGAAGCCGTTTGGGGTCCTATCACCAGTAGACTTGCTTTTGTTGCGATGAAGATGTCGCGGTGTGATGTGCGGTCAACTGATGTCCGATTGACTTGAAATTTGACAGGGAACCTATTGGAGTCATTCTAAGATGATCTATAGGTTCTGTCCTGGAAACCATGGTCCCGGGGAGCTTCGCCGCCGAGAGGCCTGATTTGGCTTCCGAGCGTCAAAGTATGGTCTAATGTTGTCGAAATGACCTGAAATTTGACGTGTAGCCCTTTGTAAGCATTTTGAAGCCGTCCGTGTGCTCTATCTGGTGAGTGATGGCCTCGGTGGTTTTCACCACCGAGAAGCTTGATTTAGCTGTTCGAGGGTTGATGTAGGGTCAAACGTTGTGACTCGGAACTTGACGTGGAGCCTTTTGGATGTATTTTGAGACCATCCATCGGCTTTGATCGAAGATTTAGTGTCTCCGATACTTTCGCCGCCGGGAGCTCCTTTTCAGTTGCCGGAGAAGCGAAGTTAGGCCAAATGATTTTGAAATGGCCTGAAACTTCTTGTGTACTCCTCTTTTGGCTATCTTGAAGGATCTTGCAGTTTTTATTTGATTCTGACAAGATTTGATGTTTTGGAAGTAGCATTGCCTATTTATGGCAGGTTGCGACTTCATGTAGCTCTTTGGATTTTGAAGAGGCAAAGTGACATTTTTGGTGTCAACAAATGCCCCCTCAAGGTACAGCGACGAGTTGCTTAACTTTTGTAGTCGATGTGCCTCGAAGAGATTTGTGAAGGAGAGCTTGTGACTTGACCAGGAGTCTTTGAGCAGTATTTCTTTTTGGTCTTTGTAGCCTTTTGAGCTTCCAGGGGAATTTTATGGTAGTGAAAGGGATCACGTACCATCTCGAGGCAAAGTTTTGAAGATGACATCAGGGATGTGGATTTAGGTTTTGACCTTGTGACCTAACAGGCTGTATGTGGCAGGTTAGGGGGTCGGATTTGGTTTTGACCGTGTGACCCAACAAGCTGTATGTGGAATGTTGGGGGATCAATTTTGGTTTTGATTTTGTGACCTAATAGGCTGTATGTGGCAAGTTAAGGGATCGGGTTTTGGTTTTTGATTTTGGTCTTGTGACCTAGCAAGCTGTATGTGGCAAGTTAGGGGACCATGATTTGGTTTGGTTTTTTGTGGAATGTCAATTTCAAGATTTTGGCTCAATTTGGTAGATGAGGCTGGATGGTTTGATTTTTGGAAGCTCATGGGGTTTGGAATTCTTTTTGTACGGTCCAATCAACTCAAAAGAGGCATGGAACCATTTTTGTATACTCTTGGTAAGAGGGATTTCTATTTGACTAAAAGCCCTTTTTTTTGCTCATATGGGCTAACCGATGGGACCTTAAGCTTTTGAAATGGCTTAGATCTCCTATGGAGTCATTTTTGTAAAGAATATCCAAAAATATCTCATTTGGATAGAGAATATCTGAGAATATCTTTACTTGGAGAGAATCTCTCATGTTCCCATTATTTTGGGATAGGATATCTCAAGATATCTTTCTTTTGGGAAAGAATCCTTCATTGATCCTATCTTTTGGGAGAAAATCTCTCATTGATTTCTTTTTGGGAGAGAATCCCTCAAGATATCTTTCTTTTGGGAAAGAATCTTTCTAATCTCTTTCTTTTGGTAAGGTTACTAATTAGTAACATTTACCTCTTTCTTCTTTCCTTCTTTGGTTTGCTCTCCTCTATAAAAGCAAGGAGGAGGTTGGATCTCTTGCTCTTATTACTTTCTTTTGCAACAATCCCAAGAGGGCTTCAAGACCAAGAGTTCTTCTTCTTCAAGATCTTCAAGGCTTTTCTTCTTCTTCTCCATCAATGGCTTCAAGTAAGTTCCCTTTTTCAAGAAAACCCTATTGTAGGAAAAGAAAAGGTTCTTTCTCTCTTTTTTTTTTGTTTCTCTCTTTTCTTTTGTTCTTTTTTTTTACGTGTTTGCTTCTTCTTTTTTTTTACACATTTTTTCCTTTCTTTTTTTTTTGCATGTTTTTTTTTGTGGGCCGTACGGATAGATCCGTACGGATCTGGCCGTACGGCCACGTGGCCAGTGGGCCAGCCCCTTTTTTTCTTTTCTTTTATTTTTTTTTCTCTCTCCCCTTTTTTTTTGAGAAAGTTTTCTATATTTTTTTTTGCTAATCACGATAATGCATTTTTTTCGCAAATCAAGATGTTCATGCATGTATATTTTTTTGAAAATTGAATTGTAGCATGATGTGATAGCATACCTGAAAATTTTCGTAATTTTGGGAATTTGGAGCTTGCAGCGATGTTGAGCCCTTCCTGATTTTGCGGAGACTTTGAGGTTTCGAAAGTTTGGAGTTTCGGAGCTCGCAGCAATGTTGAGCCCATCTTCAAGCTTTCTATTTCTTTCGGGATAGTTCCTTTTCTTTGGAATTGCTCCGTCATCATGTCAAAATTTTGCCAGATTTTTTTTTTTAGCGAGATTCTGTCATTTTGATGTTTGATCTTTTTCTTTTCCATCCTTTGCAGGTGGTTCCTCCAGAACGAACAAGGGTAAAGAGCCTACTTCAAGCGTACCTCGTCGATCTGCTAGATCTTCTAATCCGGCCGTTCAGCAGGCCTTTGAGAAGGTTCAGTATGTTGAGAGAAATCTGGAAGAGTGCGACTCCCTCAACAGAGATGAGATGAGGCAGCGACTGATCACTCTCAAGGGAGAGGAATTCTATAAGATCATGGTAAGCAGTCGTCCATGGGTGATGGAAGATCAGAGTGTTTTGCCCAAGCCTACCTTCTTCTTTGGTGATGCCGTCCCTGATGACATGACATACCAGAGGAGATGTTTTCAGTTCTCTTTCACAGTAGATGGTGAGAAGAAGACTGTTGCTACCCGGTCGACGTTTGATCGCACCGTCTCGATCTTGAGCCTTGCCCCCACGTGCTCTAAGAGGGAAGATCCTCCAAGCTGTTTGAGAAGGACAAATGTAATCAAGACCGGGGTTTTTGTTGGCGGTTCTCCTGGATATACGGAGAGGTCGCCTGCTGACATGGACCTATTGATGCCATCTAGCGGCTACCAGGGCTCTGATTATCCGTCGGTCGATTTGAGACCGGTGGGCCTTGGTATTTTCAGCGGTGACGGCAGCAATTGGATAAAGCCTTTTCGACTTCGTGGCCGTTTCAATGCTGACTCCGAGTGGAAGTCGTGGACTGATCGCGTCCTGCTGATTGGTGGCGCCGTATTGAAGGAAGCCATGATTTTTTATGCGGTCTGTGCCTTTAGGGAGACCGTGATCTTTTCCGACGAGGCCTTCATGGCTATGCTGGAGTTATTCCTCCCACAAATCAATACTTCGTTGTGACGAATGGTGAGATTGGTTTCTCTTTGAAGGAGCTGAGCGCCATTACTGGATTGCCCATCCTTGGCAAACTCTATGAGGAGTTTATGCCGATAGACAGCGTCCTTGTGGGGCAATCTGAGGAGTTCAGGCTTCTGTACTTTCAGCTCGTCGCCTTCTATGATTTTTTGAAGGAGAATGAGGGTTTTAAAGTTAGATCCAGCAGTTGGAAGAGTTCTAGCTCTTTTTTCCCCAACTTTTTTGATAGCAGGGAGTCTTCTGACAGTGTGACCCAGGAGGCCAGGGCTCAGGATCCAAGTTCGAAGAAGATCTTGGCTATGCAAGAAGAGTTGAGAGATTTTTGTGCGAGTACAAACGTCATATGTCCTGACATTGCACTGCGGAGAGATCTCGCTGTTTACCTCACTTATTGGCTTGGTGAGGCTATTTTTGCTGGAGGAGATGGAACGCACATCAGGCCGCATTGTATTTTTCCGGCTTGTCAGATGGCATTTGGAGAGCAGCTTGCTTTGGTGCCAGCTCTTTACTCCTACCTGTGTACCGAACTACAGGCTGCTGCTTTTCTGGTTCGGCTTGGGCTTCCCATGAATAGGGTATTTTCAGCCCATATCTTTTATTCGTGGTACGTGTACCACTGTCCTGGCTTCCACCGACTGGGTGCTGCACAGGATGATGATCCTTTGATGATTCGACTGGCTAAGGGCAAAGCCGTGTCCGAATCACTTTTGTTTGCCCGCATGAGGATCCGACGGTTCAGGGACGTCGAGATGGGGCAGTCTTCAGTGAAGCTTTCTCCGGAGTTGCGGAAGAAGGCTTTTGATTTTGGTGCCTCTCGAGACTCTACCAGGGCGGGGTCGGGAAGGCATTACTCCTTGACGAATGCAGAGAGAGAGTGGCTTTTCAGCATACGTGTCGGCACAATGGTGTACCGCAGACATCTTTTCATCGACATCCAGCCGTATGTACCCTCTCGCTTTGCTTTTCAGTTGGGCTTTTCTCAAGGCGTTGTTAGAGCGCCTTCAAGCATGGTGAAGCGCTTTGGAGGTTTACAGGACGGGAGAAATGCATGGGCTTTCTATAGTGTTGAGGACACTACAGCCATGATCTCTTATCCTGTGTTGTTGACTTCCCAGACTGCCGGCTTTGCGAAGTGGTTCGCGGAGAGCTTTTCGGCATATCGGGGGCTTTCCAGGAAGGAGCTTGATGTGAAGCTGGCATCTGGAAAGGGCCTCGGAAAGTCGGATGGCGTCCGGCGAGAGGAAGTGTGGGCCTTCCTTTCTGGAGAGAAGCACAAGATAGGCTTTCTCGGTGACCAGGGCGTCATTGGTTCTAAAGCTGTCCGAGAAATACCTGATGAGGCTTTAGAGCAGCTAGAACAGGAGGAAGCTGAACTTGGTGCTTGGATGCAAGCGGCACAGAGGCAAGCTTCCGTGGAGTCTACTGATAAGGGTAGACCATCCAGTGAGGAGTCAAGTGGGAAACCTGACTCGGACAGTTGGGCAGGTTCCTCTAAGAAGCGAGCCCGTAGGAGTAAGAGAAGGAGGAGTCATCATCGCAGCAAGGGGCAGGATGAGGACTCTCCTGACTTGGAAGCTCCTCTTACTATCAATGAGGACGTGCCAGTAGATGCTGATGAGCCTCCAGAGAAGAGAAGCCGAGAAGAAGAGACCGTCGGTGAAGGTATGATTCTTTCTTTTTTATCTTTCCATTTCTTTTCATGGGATTTTTCCATGTTCTGATTTGCTTCTTGTTTCTGCTTTCTTTTTTTTTTTTTAGCAGAGGAAGGCTTGGTGATGCCTGAGGTTCCAACCGATGAGGTGGTGACGGATCCTGTCGGGGCACCTGAAGAAGAACCGAGGGATTCTGGAGTGAATCCAGAGTCTCCAATTGGTATGACTTCTTTTGCTTTTTTTTTTTTGTGTCTGTGACTTGGTTTTGCTAATATTTTTCTTGCCAGCTGACTTGCCACAGAATTCCGATGACTTTGATCCATCGATGGACGCAAATGTTGATGATGCTTCTAATGAGTTCATGTAGGAAGAGAGTCTTCCGCCAGTCGTCGAAGAAGGTATTTTGTAGTAATAACCCTGATAATGATTTTCAAACAGGATCATATTCATACCTTTTTGTGTTTCTTTGGCAGGTTTTGAAGTGACAGAGGAGGATCCGTCGCTTCCACAGCAAGGGATGCCAGAGGTTGATCCAGAGGTAGAGACTACTGGGACCAGTTCTGACAATGTTGAGGAGATACCTCATGCTGAGATTCCTTCCCGAGCAGGAGCAGCTTCAACTGGAAAGAGTTCTTTTGTTACTCTTCCAACAGGTGATGACATGAGCAGCCGACCAACGGAGTTGGGCGAATCTTCAGCTGGACCATCTCTTCTTTTTGCGAAGAAGGTGGTGGTGCGGGTTCTGAGTTCTTGGATTGAGACTCTCTTTTCTGGGCACTTGGATGCCGGATTTGGCATGATCCAGCATGTGCAGGAGATTCTCAGTGATGCCGAAGAGGCTGGTCTGGATGTCACAGGTGCCAGGGCGATCGTTGATAGGATCATTGCACTGGGTGATAAGTGGTTTGAGACCATGGGTTTGGCTGATGACCAGTTCTTCAAGGAGATGTTCCTGGACCCTGCTGATAAGGCTAAGTCTAACCTGGATGAGGCTACAGAAAGCAGGAAGCAGGTAGTTCGAGAGAAGAACTTAGAAGAGCTAAACATCATTGGGCTGACACATGACCTTAATATCCTTGATAGGGAGGTCGATGAGGCCAGGAAACGTCTTGAGCATCTGCAGGCACAAGTCGCTGCCAAGTGGACTGTAATAACAGAGGCTCGCGACAGGGAGAGTGCTCTGATTCGCCGGGTTGCAGATGCCAATCGAGTTCTTGAAAGGAAATCTCAAGAAAGCGAACGATGACAAACTGCTCGGGATAAGCTTCCCGGTGTGAAAGAAGGATTGCAGCATTCTCCAGCATCTCATGGCAGGTTCCTGAAGAAGCGTGCCTTGGAATCCCTGACGGCTGAGGCTAAAATTTTGCTTGAGGAGCTAAACTCTTGGCTGGAGACCATTTTTGGTTGAGCTCCTGTTTTTTTTTTTTTTTTTTGTAACAGAAACTATCCTTTTTCCCTTTTTTGGTACCATATGTATTTTTTTTTGGTACTCTTTTTTTGAAGTGCTTGTGAACACCTTTTCTTTTTTTTTTGGTACCATATGAATTTTTTGGTACTTTTTTTTGGAGTGCTTGTGAACACCTTTTCTTTTTTTTTGGTACCATATGTATTTTTTTGTACTCTTTTTTTTGTTATCCCTACGCTCACTTGAATCTTTTTGTGATAAAAGTAATTGCTAAATGAGATTTGATCAAAAGCTTGTCATTTTGTGAAAATATTTTGTCAAATGATTGTTTTGGCATGGAAGCCAGATTTTTTCTTGCGGCATGGAAGCCGATTTTGGCATGAGAGCCAGCTTTTTTGTGGCATTGATAGCCGAGTTTGTTTTGTGACATCTATAGCCAGGTTTGTGGCATTAATAGCCGTTTTTTTTTTTTGAAAGCCAAGTTTTTTTTGTTTGTGGCATTGATAGCCGGTTTTGTTTTGTGGCATTGATAGCCTGTTTTGGTGGCATTTATAGCCGGTTTGGTTTTCAGCTGAATGTTCTTGCAAGTATCGATGGAATGTCGCATCCTTGCTCATTCGGTTGCGAGTATCGATGGAATGTCGCATCCTCGCGAATTTGGGTGCAAGTATTGATGGAATGTCGCATCCTTGCTTTTCAAAAGTTTTGGTTTTGCGGGTACTGACTTGATGTCGTTTCCCCACGATTTTTTGAAATTTATGGTTTTCTCGAACCCATGGTTTTTTTTTTTTTTAGGTTTTTTCGAACCTTTGAGATTTGGGTTGTGGATATCAACTGAAATGTTGCGTCTCCACGGTTTTTAGGTTTTTTCGAACCTTTGAAATTTGGGTTGTGGATATCAACTGAAATGTTGCGTCTCCACGGTTTTGGATTTTGCAAGTATCGACGAATTGTCGCTTCCCTGCGATTTTGGAAGTGTCGAACGTGGTTCGCACGCTTTCGATTTGTGCGAGTATCGACTAAACGTCGCTTCCCCGCGGCTTTTTGAAAAACCATTTTTTTTTGTTTAAAGACACGAGGGTCATAAGTTTTGACCTAAAACCATTTAAGCGGTAAAAGGCAGGGTGGACTAGGGTGGAAATCCCTAAATCCGGATTTTGTTTCAAACCATGAATTTTGGGTTCAAGGGTTGAAAATTTTGGTCAAGTTAGGGAAATGTTCGTAAACTTAGGTTTTTTTTTTTTTTTTTTTTTTTTTTTTGGAACAATGAAACGATGAAAGTAAGCATTGTTTAAATTTCTAGAAATTTCAACATTTGATATGAAAATTCTAAAAAAAGGTGGGTTTAGCGAGCGTGTACCTAGAAACCGATTTTGGCCGTACAGGCATTGCTCTTACCCAGTTGGGTAAGTCTTCAAGGGTAGTACCGCTTTAAGAACTTGCCATTGATGGGCAACATACATCTGTCACCTTCCATGTTTAGGAGTGCGTATGCGCCGTTGGAGAAAACCTTGTTGATGACGTAGGGTCCCTCCCATTTTGGCTCAAATTTGCCTTTGGACTTGTGAGCGAAGACCATTGGTCTTTTTACCGCAAGGACCAAGTCACCCTTTTTGTAGGCGCGTTGCCTGACCTTTTTGTCGAAAGATCCTGCCATGCGTGTTTGGTAAAGTTCAATGCTTTGTTGAGCTTCGAGCCGTCTCTCATCGAGATTGTCCAGCTCATGGAGTCGTAATTTGACATTGCTTTATTGAGTCATGTCATTTTGAAGGATACCCTCAATGAAGGAATTTGTACTTCCAAGGGTACGACAGCTTCGCATCCATAGACCAATGAGAATGGTGTGCTATTGGTTGGTCCTCGAACGGTGGTTCGATAGGCCCACAAAGCTTCAGACATTTTGTCGCTCCAGTCTCTTTTGTAACTAGAGACCATTTTTTTTGAGGATTTTGCAGAGTGTTTTGTTGAAAGCTTTTGCTAACCTGTTTGCTGCCGGATTGTATGGAGTCGAAGGACAGCTTTGGATTTTGTATTTGTCGCAGAACCTATAGAATCGATGATCCCGGAATTGTGGTCCGTTATCATGGACGAATCTTTTGGGTATGCCGAAACGACAAATGATGTTGGTTCGCAGGAACTGAAGGACTGATGAGGTCTTCATTTCGTTGAACGCTAATGACTCTGACCACTTAGAGAAATAATCCGTAGCGGCGAAGATGAAGCGATGACCTTTGCTTGAAGGGGGAAAAATAGGACCTATGATGTCCATACCCCAGGCTTCGAAAGGCCATGAAATCGCTGTAGGATGCAGCCATTCTGGAGGCATGTGAATGTAATCTCCATGAATTTTGCATTGTTGGCAGCGCGTCAGCTACCATGGTAAGCCAGTAATATCCTAACCTTTTTATCTGATCATAGAGCTTGGGACCAGCCTGATGAGCTCCGCAAAGACCAGCATGAACTTCTTTGAGTGTTTCTTCAGCCTCTTATTGTGACAAGCAGCGTAGAAGTACCCCGTTGAAGGATTTCCTGTAGAGGAATTTTGAAGGAATATCGAAATGAAAGCTTGGGGTTCGCCTTTGGATGCTTACCCGTTCTTCAGGTAGGATTCCGAACATAATGTAATCAATGAACGGATCCCTCCAGTCGCCGATTGAAGTTTGAAGGATTGAAATCCGACTTCCAACCACTAGGTGGCATTTAGCAACTGCTTGGTGTGTGTTAAGAGGAAGAATTCTTCTTTCGCACACTGTGATTTGCATGTTTTCCCCTTCCTGGATTGCAATGGATGCGACAAGTCCAACTAGGGCATCTGCACGTATGTTTTCACCTCTACGAATGTGGGTGATGTGACAGATGTTAAACTTTTGCAGAAGCGATTGTGCCTTGTTGTAGTAAGGCAGCAAATCTGGCTTCCTGACTTCAAATTTCTGATTCATCTGGTTGACGATCAGTTAAGAGTCTCCAAAGACTTCCAGCATGGTGATACCGGATTCGATGGCGAGTTCCAATCCTAGGATCAGAGCTTGATATTCAGCTGCATTGTTTGTGCATGGTTCCAGTAGCGAGAAGGCGTGCGAAATCATGTATTTATCGGGGCTAACAAACAGGATGCCAACTCCCGAGATCAGCTGTATTTTTTCATTTGTCCTGGTTGCACCGTCAAAGTACATGTCCCAGGAGGCACTTTGTGAGAAAGTCTCTACATTGTAGACTGGTTCGTCTGGGAGATCATCTCTGAGCGGAGAATCTTTAGGCAATGGATGCTATGCGAGGAAGTCCGCTAGAGCTTGCCCTTTGATTGCATTTTGTGGTACATACCTAATATCAAATTGTGACAGAAGGATGGACCATTTTGCCAGTCGAGCGTTGAGAGAACCTGCCTTTGTGACAAGGACCTTCAAGAGGTTGACCCTTGAGACCAGGTAGACTGTGTTGGAAAGTAAGTAGTGATGCAGCTTTTGTACGGCGAACATCACTGCAAGACATTCTTTTTCAACTGGAGAGTAGCGATGCTCTGCACCTACTCGCATACGGCTGAGGTAATATAGAGCAGCTTCTTTTCTTTAATCATTTTCTTGCGCAAGCAGAGCTCCCAAAGAGTGATCAAGGGCTCTTGTGTACAAGATGAATGGTTTTCCAGTGGTAGGAGTAGCTAACACTGGAGGTTTTGTCAGGTATGACTTGATGTCTTGGAAAGCAGCTTCACAGTCAGCATCCCAGACAAAGTTTACACCTTTTTTCATCAATCGGGAGAATGGACGGCATTTCCCCGAAAGATTGGAGATAAATCGTCTGATGTAGGCCAATCTCCCTTGAAGCCCTTTGAGTTCTCTCAAGGTTTTTGGAGAGGGCATTTCTAGAATGGCTTTGACTTTTATGGGGTCAAGCTCTATTCCAGCTTTCCGAACTAAGAATCCGAGGAACTTACCCGACGAGACGCCGAAGAAGCATTTCAAAGGATTCATTCGCAGTTTGTGTTTGCGAAGCCAGAGTGTAAGTGCTCTCATCAGACGATGCTTCGGAAGAGTTATAATCCCGAATTATCACATTACAGGAAGCTCTGATGGGAGACGTTGCCTGATCGGAGTCAGACTCATCCTCGGATGTAAGAGGATCGTCTATCCAGCAATTTTCTCCATTTTTAGGAGTTAAGGGAGGATGTACCTGATGGTCTTCAGGGACTTTAGGCTCTGGATTGCGAGGAGGCTCGTTAACACGTTCTTGCTCTTGTTCTAGAGTGAGACGCTGCAAGATCCTTGCATATTCTTCAAGATCAGGCATGGAAGTCGGATCTTCTTCTTCATCAACTCTTTGTGGCTCAACATGGTTGATTTCCACTGGAGCAATGAGAGGTGTTGGGTTAGCAGCATTTTCTTGTACAGCCTCTTGGTCTTCTTCATCATCAGACCAGGATCCTTGTGGCTGTAGAGGATTATACCAGATTACTGGCATAAGATGAGACTCAGGAACCCATTCTTCATCGGAGAGATATTCTCCTGTTTCAAGGGACTCCTCCCATTCGTCTGTGTAGTTGGATTCGAATCCATCATAGGTGTCGCTGGACACGTATCCATCAATGGAGAATCCAGCTACCGAATTGCAAGAGTATGATAGCTCCTGCGTGGCTTCTTTGAATTGAGGTGGCATGAAATCACTAAGAGTGAATTTTCTTACCGCCTTTGAAGTCTCTGGAAGGGATGTTTTTGTTGCCTCCAACGAAGCGGTAGAGGAAGCCTCTGCCTCTTATTTGACTTCTTGTTTTGGCTGGGTCTTCTCTTGCCATTTGAGCTTGAGGAGATGCTTCCTAGCCTGCCTTCGCTGTTGAGCTGTAGGCTTTGTTTTCACGACCTCCCAATTTTCATCTTCCAGGAGATCGGGATGTACCCATATGGGTTGTCCTGTCTGGTGTCGGGTAAGGAACCAGTTCCTCGGACGCTTGGATTGAGTTTATCACCTTTAAGGAAGTAGTGATCTTCTTCTTTGGTGATTTTGATGTTTGTCCATATGTCACTATGTTGACGGAGGCAGGCCCATAGTTTTTGTCAAAGGTGATGACTCCGTTTTTCCACATCTCGTTTATTTTCTCCCTCACAACGAAGCATTGATTGAGAGGATGCGAGATCATCTGGTGGTATGGACAGTACCGAGGATCGTTGGTTTTGCCAACATCACCCGGTCTTTTTGGTTCAGGCAAGGTGAGCTTGCCGTTTGCCACAAGAGCCCCAAAGATTTCATCAACATCTTCATCAAACGGGTATTTCTTCTCTACTCGTTCTTTGAAGGCATCTGAGAGTTCAGGTCTCTTACCCGCAGCTTTGTTTTCAGCTTTCTTTGGTGGCTGAGGAGCTGAATTGGTTTGCACATTGAGGACCTCTTTCTTCTTTGGTTTAGAGGTTGCAATGGCGGTTGGCTCTTTTCTTGATGATTTCTGACTGTTGAGGTCTTTAATCACCATTTCAGCTTCCATGGAAGCTTCTAGGAGTTCTCCCAGGTTTTTTGATTTGTTGCCGATGATCATGGAGCGAATTCTAGCTCTCATGTTGTTTCGGCAGATGTCGACTAGCGACGCTTGTGGCAGTACATCAGAGCATTTGTATGCCATTGCTTTCCACTTGTGAATGAAGTCGTATGTTGACTCATTCTCCCCCTGTTTTAGGCTTCACAGCTGAGCCATAGTAGCGGGATGATCCTCACCTTTGAAGTGAGTCAGGAAGCGTGTCTCTAGCATGGCCCAGTTTTGGATTGAGTCCTCCGGCAGAGTGGAGTACCAATCGAAGACCGTACCTTTTAGGGTACTTGCAAAAAGGCGGATCTTGAGTGCATCTTGATCCGCGATAGCTCCCGTCAGGATCTTGAAGTGGATGACGTGCTGTCTAGCTGATCCTTTCCTCGTATATGTTTGGAGAGTAGGGTGTTTGAATTTGGTGGGGAACGGGACCGAATCCATCCATAAGGGATATGGTGGCTTGATCCGATGCTCCTTGAGTATATCCTCTTCTTTTGCTTTGGCGAGGATACTATCTACGTCCTTTTTGGTAAGGGCGCGTGACTCATTTTCTTCTCCATTTACCTCATCGTCTTGATGATTCGGAGGAGGTTCATTGTTCGCCTGATTTTGGAAGGCGAGGAGAAGGTTTTCCATCAGAGTTTTAATCCTCTGTTGGCCTTGTTCCAACTGCTGGATGCGGGTGATCGCATCATCTAGAGGTGGATTATGAGGTGGTGGCTCAGAATTTGTAGCCAAGACGTTCATCCTTCATGATTCGAACGAAGAAACCGTCCTGGTGACTGAGCTGGGGCTCATTCTTTTTGAAGAAGAGCTTGAGGAAGGATCACTCTGCCGTCCTTTGCTTGAAGGAGCAGGGGATTCTTTTGAATGTCTTCTTATCCTGGAGACGCTGCGGGTCATTGGACGTCGGACATGGATTTTGGATGCTGACTTTTGGCGTCTTCTGGTTTTTCCAACCATATGGACAGCAGCAACTTGGTTGGGTCTTTCTTTTTCGACCCATTTGGGAGAGACTTGAAGTGTAGGAGGCTGGGTCCTTTGCTTCTCTAGTCTCTTTTGCCGATATGACGCGCGGCGGCGTATACGACGAGCAATTTGAGCTTCGGTCAGCTCTGGCTGGGCTTTGACGATGAAGGATGTGCTCCCCCGGGCGCAGCAGCCGAGCCTGTTTTCTTTGTAGCTGGGCAAGGACAGGATGCGAACCCTGTCCTTCGCCTGTTGCAGCGAAGCTTTGAATTTTTGGAGTTCGGCCCCTGTAGAGATGAAGGGTCGAACTGCAGGTTTGTAGGCCTTAGCAGGGGCTTGCAGAGGCCTTGTGATGCATGACTTGATCTTGTGCTTGTAGGAACAAACCGGCTCATGCTGGTTTGACTTGGGAGTCAGGCTGGAGATGGGTCTCTCCTCTTTCATGTAAGCAAGAGGGTAGAACTGGTTCTCCTTGAGTGGGGCCATGAATGCTGGCTTGGTAGCTGTTTGGGACCTTCTCTGTTTTGGTGAAGGTCTCGGGGACCAAGTCTTGGGATAGACCTGGTCGTTTGCTGGTCGAGGCTTCGTGGGGCTGCCACGGGCTTCGGGCCTTCTGGTGCTTGCCTTTGGTGTCACGGTAGTGACACGTTGAGAGGCGAGTTTCTGCTTCTTGGAGGGAGCAGTTTGTTCCTCGGGAAGTGGGAATGGTCCCAGCGTCCCAAAGGCGATAGTCCAGGGAGTCGAGGTCGACCCAGAGTTCAGAGAGTTGCCGAGGGAGTTGATGCTTCGGCAGCTGATGGGGCGCTTGTAGGTGCGCGTAGTTTGCTTCTGTTGAAGCATGACTTGGTGCTTGTTCTCATCGAAAGTAATGGTAAGCGATGCTGCCATTGTTAGTTTTTTTCGAAAATTTCTGAAACAAGACTACATCCATTAGTAATCACAAGAATATAATGATCATAAATGGGAAGTTCTATGGTTTTGTTTTTTCAAATTGCTCGAGGAAGATGACCCAAGCAATATGAAGAAAGCAAAATACCGTAGAGGGTACAATTATTCTGATCACAGGTATGGTAAGCCCAGAATGAGCGTTCCAGTGACTGCTAGAAGCAATTGTGAACTTAAATTCGACTTATCGAGAAGCGGAGCTTGCTCGAGGTTAGAAGAATATAAAGTTGGAGTTACAAATGTGCCGGTCGCAATACAATAGACCCTGAAAGGGCGTACTAGTACTGCTAGACACAAATGTTTTGAGACCGCATCCATTAGATGAGATTCTCTGTTTTGAAAGGTCAAGATTGGATTCATCAAAGAGAGCAGATGGTATTCCGATCTGAACACGGGCTCAGCGATTTCCGCGAGTGCCAGTGCTCAGAAAGAAATGAACCATAATTTCTCGGATCTGAATCCAAAAATGACGAGTTTTTTTTTTTTTGAAAGGCCAATATCGGGTTCATCAAAGAGAGCAAAAGGCACTCCAATCTGAACACGGGCTCAGCGATTTCCGTGAGCGCCAGTGCTCAGAAAGGAGAAGACCAAGATTTCTCCAATCTAAACCCAAAATGACGGAAGTTTTTTTTTTGAAGATTTTTAAAAAAAAAAATCTTTTTTTATTTTTTTTATTTTCTTTTTTAAGCTTTTTTTTTTTGAAATTTTTTTTTATTTTTTATTTTTTATTTTAAAATTTTTATTTTTAAAAACTTTATTTTTGAAAAAATTATTTAAAAGACGAGAGAGTACACATAGGCCTCCTAACCCGGTCTTATGAAATCTCGATTGATAGAATTGCCCCCAAGTAAGGGTAGGATTACTTAATGAACCCGTTTGGAGGACCCTTGCCTAGAACAGTCAAGCTGTCTCCACACTCTGGACAAGGCTTTTCTTGAATCAACCATGATCAAAGAACGTAGTTGGTTTAACCTTAGTGGTCTATGTCTTTTTTTGTTTTTTTTGTTTTATATATATTTTTATTTTTTGATTTTTAATGAACTCATCGAAGAGAAACGATGGCCCAAAACCTTAGTCGAACAGGCTCAACATTTCTGCAAGCGCGATGAACGATAGGAACGGATCAAGGTTTCTCAATTTTGAATCCAAACTGAGAAAAATTTGATTTTTTTTTTAGATCTTTAATGAACTCATCGAAGAGAAACGATGGCCCAAAACCTTAGTCGAACAGGCTCAACATTTCTGCAAGCACGATGAACGATAAGAAAGGATCAAGGTTTCTCAATTTTGAATCCAAACTGAGAAATCTAATTTTTTGTTTTTTTTTAGATTTTTTATTTTTTAGATCTTTAATGAACTCATCGAAGAGAAACGATGACCCAAAACCTTAGTCGAACAGGCTCAACATTTCTGCAAGCACGATGAACGATAGGAATGGATCAAGGTTTCTCAATTTTGAATCCAAACTGAGAAAAATCTGATTTTTTATTTTTTTTATTTTAGATCTTTAATGAACTCATCGAAGAGAAACGATGGCCCAAAACCTCAGTCGAACAGGCTCAACATTTCTGCAAGCACGATGAACGATAGGAAAGGATCAAGGTTTCTCCATTTTGAATCGAAACTGAGAAATCTAATTTTTTATTTTTTTTATTTTAGATCTTTAATGAACTCATCGAAGAGAAACGATGGCCCAAAACCTTAGTCGAACAGGCTCAACATTTTTGCAAGCACGATGAACGATAGGAAAGGATCAAGATTTCTCAATTTTGAATCCAAACTGAGAAATCTAATTTTTGTTTTTTTTTTTTTGAAAAGAGAAAAAGTGGAAATAAATTCAAAGAACTAGAAATTTTCAAAAAATCTCATCTCATTTTTTAGATGCGGAATCCAACATTGCCACCAATTGGAAAGTAGCCAAGGAATCGAGAAAAGAAATATAAGCATAGAGCAAAAGATATGATATGCAAATATTCTATTTCCAGCATCGTGTTCTCAAATGAACGGGTCCCACCGGGTGTGCCAGCTTGATGGACCGCGCCCCTGGCGCCTGTTCCTACCGAGGTCGGCGGACGTGGGAGTCCGTTTGGGTCCGACCCTTTCGTAACCGGGGGGCAAGGGCGTGCATCATCATTTCTTTTTGTGTGGGTGTGCCAGATTTTCTAATTTTACTTGAAATTGCAAGTGGTGATCCGGAGATCAACCTTCGCAAGTAAAAAGGAAATCAACTTCTTTCAAGTTTTCCATTGCACATATATTTAAGAAAAGAGACATTTTCTTGATTTGCCGTGAAAGGCGGTTTTTTGGCATTTATAGCCGATTTTGGCGTTTATAGCCGATTTTTTGGCGTTTATAGCCGATTTTGGCGTTTATAGCCGATTTACAATCCTTATCAATAATGAAAGACAAGAGTTGTAATTTTTGTCTCTTTAAAAAAAATACAAACTACAATGAAAAGCAAGAAAAGGAGGATCTAACTTCTCAGGAGATTGTGGGGGACCCGTTCAGATTGACGGTCGCAAGCCATATGTGGACTTCGCCATCATCCATGCAGATAAGAACAGAAGATGCTATTGATTCGCTAGGCTTGGCTATACCCTAAGGTTTTTTGAGGACAAAGACCAAAAGGAGGTCCTATGTCCAATAAAAAGCCGAGTAGACGGGCTGAAAAGCCATGTCTAAGCCATTTGGAGGCAGAAGGAGAAAGCAAGGACCTTGGGGGGGGGTACCCCCCAAGGGACTTTTGTCACCTTGTAGCGGTGGTCGGTGTAGGATTTCCGCAGGTTTTTCTCTCTTAGACTTCTGATGCCTTTTTCTGTCTGAGTTTCCGGATTTTCTGCAGTCTGTTGTGTGTTTGTGATTTTCTGTCTGTCTCTCCTTTCTTCTTGGAGAGCTCTCCTATTTATAGGCTTTTAGGTAGCCATTTAGGAGGGTTTATGGGTTCTTATTGTCATTAAGCCGCATAATGGGAGGAGTTACAGGATTAATTCCTTTATTTTGAACTCCTTTTTCTTGGCTTCTGATTGGCCGGAGGAGATTAAGTGCATTTAATCGCCTTTAATCGCCATGATGGGAGGAGTTTCATGGGTTAAATGCCATGAATCTCTTGACTTGTAACTCCCGGATGCTTGCTTCTGATTGGTCCGTCCAAAGAAATGGATTAATGACTGTAATAAAGCTAGTCAATTAATCGCATTAAGTGGTCACCGAGCAGTTGAAGAGTCGCGGGCCGTGCCGCGTCTTTTGGGATTCTTCTGGCGATGATCATCGATGGATCTTCATGTAGATCGACATCGGATGACCATGTAACTTCAGGTGTTGGTTGCCAACAGCGGGTCGGTACCATCTGTCCTGTCGATTTCTCGATCGGTCGGGTAGAAAGCACACTTTTTTTGGTTGACCGGGTGGCGATCAATATTGTTTTTGATACTCTTGATGATTAACCCATGTTTTTGACAGATGTCAGAGGATTTGGTGTATCAAAAGTATGAATTTTGGAAAATACCAGAGGCCGGACGCTTCGAATCGCGAAAAAACGGCGAAAAACGGGGTTTCCGGGGCCCACCGGGCGTTCCCGGGCCCCATGGTCGCCGGCGACCCTGGCCCAGGGTCACAGGGGCCTGCGACCCTGGAGGGGTTTCCCCCCTTTTGTCCCGTTTTGTGTCCGTTTTTGCTGTTTTTTTATTCTTTTTTCTTCTGTATTTTTCCTTGACATTTTTTATCATTTATTGGCCTGATTTCCCTGTAGAAGACTTGATGAGAATCCTTCCATTTTATTTTGCAAGGTTTCCAATTTTTTGAGAAAGCCGAAGACTTTGTTGTGCAGAGCTGCCGATTTTCCGTCAGAAGCTGAAACTGGGTCAAACGATCTCGGAATGACCTGAAATTTGAGGTGAAGGCTCCTGAGCAATAAATAAGACCAACCATAGGCTTTTGTTTGAGTTTTGAAGCCGTTTGGGGTCCTATCACCAGTAGACTTGCTTTTGTCGCGATGAAGATGTCGCGGTGTGATGTGCGGTCAACCGATGTCCGATTGACTTGAAATTTGACAGGAACCTATTGGAGTCATTCTAAGATGATCTATAGGTTTTGTCCTGGAAACCATGGTCCCGGGGAGCTTCGCCACCGAGAGGCCTGATTTGGCTTCCGAGCGTCAAAGTATGGTCAAATGTTGTCAAAATGACCTGAAATTTGACGTGTAGCCCTTTGTAAGCATTTTGAAGCCGTCCGTGTGCTCTATCTGGTGAGTGATGGCCTCGGTGGTTTTCGCCACCGAGAAGCTTGATTTAGCTGTTCGAGGGTTGATGTAGGGTCAAACGTTGTGACTCGGAACTTGACGTGGAGCCTTTTAGATGTATTTTGAGACCATCCATCGGCTCTGATCGAAGATTTAGTGTCTTCGATACTTTCGTCGCCGGGAGCTCCTTTTCAGTTGCCGGAGAAGCGAAGTTAGGCCAAATGATTTTGAAATGGCCTGAAACTTCTTATGTACTCCTCTGTTGGCTATCTTGAAGGATCTTGCAGTTTTTGTTTGATTCTGACAAGATTTGATGTTTTGGAAGTAGCTTTGCCTATTTATGGCAGGTTGCGACTTCATGTAGCTCTTTGGATTTTGAAGAGGCAAAGTGACATTTTTGGTGTCAACAACTATGAGATCGGGCCCTTGACAACAAACAGACGGATGCAGTAGAGGCCTGAAAAAGAAGAACAAATGAAATGAGATAGTACATATATATAAAAAAAATCTGGAGAAAGAGGAGCAATAAACCTTTACATGAACCAGACCTTCCAAAAACTTGTTTATAACCCCCTCGGTGCCAAAAGCATTAATCTGCGTAACCTCGGGCGGAAACACAAATCTCCCGAGCTTTTTCCGTATCACGAGCGGTTTGCCCAGCATGGGGCCAACCCAATTCGGTGCCCCTGTAGAAGTCCCCGACTGTGGAGGTCACAAACGAGGGGTAGAAGGTGTGGCCCGAGAGGAAGACTCTGGAGTAACAGTCTTGGCAACGAAGGTCGCTGGCTGGGAAGGCACCACGGGAGAGGCCGCCCGATAGGGACACGCCCGAGGCCCCGTAGCAGGGATGGATAGAGGAGAGCTCACCTCCAAAGTCGCGGGTAGAAAGGTCCCTGGAGAGGCGTTATCTATCCTCGCCGCCTTGGAGGGAGGGGTACTCCTAACAGAGAGGCGAGCCAAAATCACTTGTCTCTCTATTACTGCAGAAACAATGGTGTTACTAAGATACAGAATATCAGGTAAATAAAAAACTATTGCTAAAGCAGAAGTGCATACTTTTGGCAGAAGATTCCGGATGGGGTCCGCCAGCCCTACCAAAAGAAGAAGGGTCAGGAGAGGGTTCACTAGTCCTTCCACTCTCTTTGGGAAGGAGAGCTCCCAAATCCTTGTCAGGGTGAACTCTCATGGCCTGTAGCTTCCGCTCCTGATCTGCGGAAATCACTGGAGGATCTGCAAGAAGACAATGAGCATGTACATGCATAAAAAAAATTGTAAAAGAAGGAGCAATCAAAGGACGTACCGAGTTTTTTTGGCATCAGCCCATCGTGTGGGCACCAAAGGTCGATCTACCTCAGAGACCCACACTCCACCAATGAAGAAAAAACGGGATTTCCAACTGTGGCAATTGGAATGCAATCCCGTGAGCAGCTTGCCACCCCTGAGGGTAAAATAGTACCATCCCCTGTTAGGGGTCGGAGACTCAACCAAATTATAGGCAGCATGAAACTCCATAGGAGAAGCGTCCTCACGATGTACTTTCCTCCATTGTACAAGAAAGCCCAGCATAACCCTCCAGCCATTGGGTGCTAACCGCCCCGTGGTCAATGAAAAATAATGGAGAATGCGGCAAATGGAAGAGGACATGGGAAACCTCAGCCCAGCTTTGAGCATCTCCTCATAGATGACAATGTCACCAGAGGAGTCATCGCAAGGAGGCTCATCCGTCTCGGCCCGGCGACACAACACGATCGGAGGAATATGATAATAAGCTGCAATCTTCAAAATATCACCATCAGTGTTGAACACACTAAAAAGAGTGCTCACCTTGGATCCGTCATCGTCAACAACAACTTTTCCTCTATACTTTTTACGGCGAGAGCGCAACTTCCCTAACACATTGGTAGGAGGACTGTCTCCAATTTCCTTTATGTGCAACGGAGCCGCCGGCCACGCCAACACGCGCCGCCGTCCCCGCAACCGCGCCTGCCGCAGCCTGGGCAACGCCTGCAATCGGGCGTGCCACCATCCCAGCGCCTGCACCTGCGCCCGATGCAGCCCGGGCGGCGCCCATAGCCGTGCGTCCCGCCCCCTGGGCGGCGCCTGTCCCCACTGCGCCCGCTGCAGCAGCCCACAAACGCTCGTCGTAACTTGGGCGGCACCTGTAGCCGGGCGTGCTGCTGTCCCCGCACCTGGCGCCGCGGCCTCCGCGCCAACCCGGGCGGCGCCCGCTGTCAGGCATCGCGCCTCAGCGCCCCGGCGTCGTCGTTCTCCCCAATGCCGCAGCAGCGCCAGCCCGGGCAGCTGTTGTCCTTGCGCCCGGCGTCCCCACTGCCGCAGCGGCGCCAGGTTCGGCAGTCGCTGTCCCTGCGCCCGGCGTCCCCACTTGCCGCAGCGGCGTCAACCTGGGCGGCAGCTGCCCCCGGCGCCCGACGTCGCCACTGCCGCGCCCACGCCCGCCGCCTGGGTGGCGCTGGCCGCCGGGCGTCCCGCCGTTGTCCCTTCTTCGGTTGTTTTCTCTTCTCCCATGCTGGCGCCCAATGGGATCTTTTCCACTGCACGGTTCACACCGGAAGCCTGGTCTCTGACAACACCTGGGGCATTTTTTCTTGCAAGTTGTAGATTCATCTTCTTTTTCTAGGATGACCCTTTTCCACTTTTTTGAAAACTCTAACTTTTTCCTTCTCTTTAGAATGCCTAGGGGTTTTATAGCCTAGGGTTTGAAGATAAGAGCCCTAATCTACAGGACTCTTCAAAACAAAAATAAATCTGCGTAGAAAAAGGAAAGACTACTAGAAATTATTTGAAGGGAGGAGAGATCTAGATATTCAAAATGCCCCCCTTTCAAAGCTGTTTTGGGCGCGGGGCATTGAGGGGCAAATGATGAGTCAGGTCCAAGTGACTCGGTCTTAAATGATGAGTCAGGCCCAAGTGACCCGGTCTTTAATGATGAGCCAGGTCCAAGTGACTCAGTCACTAATGAGCCAGGGCCTAAAACTGTGAAGATCCGAGTCAGTTGAGATCCGGACTCAAACCTACGAAGATGCCTGACCACATCAAGGCAACCCACGTCATTTCATAGTTGTTAACCCGCTTACCAAGTCCTGCGGAGGATATCACACCTGCCCCATCCATCAAGGGTTAGTTCGAAGACTCCATCAAAGGAGAGCGTTGCTGTAAAGTCATCCCCATCTGTTAGGGGAAGACTATAAATAGAAGAGCCCCACCAGCACTTGAGAGGCAAGGAATATTTTTCCTTCTACACACTTTCTTTTATTCTCCCACCTTGTAATCTCTACACACTCGAGATATAAAACATCTGGCGACCTCTGCCCTTCTGAAGTGGACGTAGGTCACACTGACCAATCCACTATAATCTCTCTCTCTCCTTTAATTACTGCATTCATCATTTATTACTTGACCGGTGGTGTCCGAAACTAATTTAGGCATCATCAAACTCCACCTACCAAATCACTATTGAATTTTTATTATTAGGGTCTGTAACTTCTCCAATAACTCCCTCCCAATACTTTTTAACTCCTCCCATCACTTATCAACTTCTACCAAGAGATCTTGTGCTGTAACTTTGATAAGTCCGTCATTAGAAACAAGGACAACCATGACCAATGATCTAATAGCCCAAATACCCCCTCTAAGAAATTTTCCAACAGTAGAGATCAATCCTCCTCTAGCGAGGCGGCTCCCTCAAATGGTGATGTTTGTTGTTATGGTGATCCGGCAAACATTGTTCAACTTTGAATGTTTTTGTATGGTAATTGTTTCCTTCTGAGTTTGGGTACTAGATTTTTCTTTTTCTATGTATGTGGATGGAGTTTAAGGGTTTGGGAATTGTGCAAATGTGATGGTGTGTGTTTGGCTAAAGATCGTGGTTGTAAATGGATTTATTTTGAAATTTACTTCTTTTGATGAGGTATGTTGATTTCTTGCAATAATTTTCTTTTTTTCTGTATAGTTGTGTTCATTGATCTTTTGCAAAAGTCTTCCTATTAAATGTCATCGTGAAGTATTCGTCGTTTTTAAGAATAAAAGAAAAAAAAACAATATATATAGAGAGAAGTATCCTCGTTATGATCTATTGATTTTCACATTTCCTTTGGAAGGTTTGTTACTTGCTTGAGTTTTAGGATATTTTAATTTGTTAGTTTTGTTGTAGGATGTATTGCATGTTCTCGTGTAGTTGTGCTTTGGGAAGTCTAAACTTCATTTCAAATTATGTGATAATTACTAGCTTAAAATCTGAAAAAAATATTTGAGTTTTCAAAAGGATTGTGGCACATTTACCATGGGTATCAAATTCAAGCATTTAGATTCACCATTTGAAATTATTTCCTTATAACTGTCTCCAATTATTTCTATTGGGATTTGTGCCTCTATTTTATTTATTTTCTTGCTAAAAGATAAAATTGTATTAGAAAGAAGGGGGGATCGAGGCAGAGGCGGAACCACATTAGGGCCTGGAGGTGCCAGGAAAAGCCTTAAAAATCATCAAAATGCAAAACCCCACCCCCACCCCCGAAGGTTTTGTCCATCCTACCCCTGTTCCACCCCCACCCCCACCCCCACCCCCCCACTCCTTTACAATGTCCCTTTCCCTTTTCCCATTTCCTAAGGACCCCAGCCCCTTTTCCAAAACTTTTCCAGCCCTGACCCTTTATCAAAACCACCTTTCCAGCCCCATCCCTATTCCCATCTCCCCAACCCCTTTTGGCCTTTTCCAAAACCTCTCCAGACTCTAGCCATTCTCTGCCTGTGACCCCCAGGCTCCCAGCGACAGCGACTCAGCTTGAAGAAGAAGTGAAGAACGGCTTTGTAAGGTTGGATGGATTCTTGTTATTTGATTGTGTAGCAATTGATCCTTTCCTTCACTCTGTTTTTTTTTTTTTCACAAATTAATTAAGAATCTGGACCGCTATTTTTGGAATTGAAGATTCATATGGTTATTATGTTTTCCAATTCATGGGGGGGGGGGGGGGGGGGGGGGGGGGGGGGGGGGTCCTTTTATTGATGGATGGCCACAAAATGGGATGCCATTAGGATCTAAATAAAGGGGCTTTAAAAACTAAAGGGGGTCCTCGGTCCTGGCAGTTCCGCCCCTGTTGAAACTTTTTGTGATGCAAATCATCGGTAACAGGGTAAGCAAAATATAAGGATGATCAAATGATGCAACCATTTGGTTCAGATCATAGTTTAATGGTTCAGATCATGTAAACTTATAATTGTAACAAAAATCCAATGGCCACGAAGTTAATTTTCTATGCAAGTGTCATATAAGATCAACTTCATAATCTTTGAATTGGATAGTAGAAACTTAATTTTCTATCCAAGTGTCATATTTGTAAAGCTGTAAATAGCATGTCCCAGATATGAATGCTCGTTATGTTGCGAGACGAGGTCGAGCCCGCCATCAACAAGATGAGTTTACAATTGAGCATCATTGTCGAATAGAAATTTTTTATGCTACGATTGATTCTCAATTACAAGAATTAAATGGTCGGTTTAGTGAGCATGCAATAGAGTTGCTTATTCTTAGCTCAGCTTTGGATCCTCGAAATGCACATGAATCTTTCAGAGGCGATGATATTTGCAAGTTGGTAGACAATTTTTATCCTCAAAACTTCACAGAAAATGAGAAAATGCAATTGAGAATGCAACTTCACCATTATGAGTATAATGTAGTTCGACATTCAGACTTTCAAAACTTGTCAACTATTTCTGAGATGTGTCAATGGTTGGTAAAGACTAGAAGATCAACAATCTACCAACTTATTTTTAGAGTGATTGAACTTGCGCTTACTCTTCTAGTTTCTATTGCAACTACTAAACAATCATTTTCAGCCATGAATATTATCAAAACTAGGCTTTGCGGTAAAATGGAGGATGATTTTCTCTCTAACTCTTTGATTGTGTACATTGAAAAAGAAATTGCTGTGAAGCTTAGCACATAATCAATCATAGACGATTTTCGAGATTTGAAAGAACGTAAAGTTCCATTTTTATAGATGAGTGAGTTGAAATGTACTAAGAAACAATTATTTTACGACTTTTCTTTGCTTATATTTTGTTAAGGCTGAATATATACTGATTTTAATTTTCATGTAAAATTTAGTCTTGAATCATAATATATTTTTCATGCTTGAACTTACAACTATGTCGAAAGAAGACTTAAAAATATGAGAGTTATAATAATTGGTGAAATAAAAACTTATTCAAGTTTTGCACCCCCCCCCCCCAGATGAAATCCCGGTTCCGCCCCTTGGGCGGGGGGGGGGGGGGGGGGGGGGAGGCCAAAGGCAAAATACCCCCAAAGCCAAAAAGCTACACAGAAGACTATACAAAGAACAACCAACTAAATAGCCAAACCCAACAACATCAAAATAAGATGGTGATAGATATCAACCTTTACAACATTGAGGGATACGATCATACCTATAATTTTGTCCACAAAAATAACTTTGGCATGCTCTAGACCGCCGACCATTGTGCTTGGAGTCATTGTGAAGAAGCCAAAGAATGGAGATAGCGTGGAAGAAGACCGCAGTAGCCATATGTCTTCCAGAGGCATCTCCTCCTAAGGAGATGGCGTCCCAGATGACAGCAGCAGAGGAAAGAGTTGGAAGAGTGTAACCACAAAGAGTAAGGAGCTAAGACCACAGGGCTTTGGCCAGGTTACAGGAGAAGAAAAGGTGCTAGTCTGACTCTTCACACAAGTGGCAGTTGTTGCATCTGGATGCCATAGATAAGCCCCTATTTTTAGCCATGAGATCTGTAGGAGTCTTCCAGTGAAGAAGACGCCATGAGAGGACAGCCAACCTAGGATTCACATATTTGCTCTAAATAAGGCCAGTCCAAGGAAGACAGGCAGTTGAGGATCTGAGGAGATGCCATGCGGCCTTTAGAGATAGGGAGCTAGAGGGGGAGTCAATCCAGAAAAGAGTATCTATAGGAGAGCTATCGGGGAGGAGATCAATCATGGACAATATTATTCTCTCCAAAGACCTTATCAATGCTTTTCATCTGCACAAGGGCCCTCCAAGAATGTGCCTTAAACTCGACATCACCAACGCCTTTGATAATTGATAGTTTGAGATGTGGTTTCTCTTAATTTTCCTGATAAAGTCATCACTTGGATGATAGAATACATCCAAAATCCTACTTTTTCCAACTTTGTCAATGGTAAGGCTTTTGGTTTTTTTCAATAGTTGTAAAGGCCTAAGACAGGGATGCCCTCTTTCCTCCCATCTCTTTTGTATTGCAATCGAGATATTCTCTGCAGTGTTATCTGAATGTGCTAAAAATGGGCTGATTCCAATGCCCTTTCAGATAGGTACGTATGTGATTTCTCACCTCCTTTAAAATCTTGGTGGGGCAGCAATAAGAAGCTGTTGGAGGATCAGTAAATTTTCCAGTTTAAGTATTAGTAGTGAGAAGACCTCTGTGCTCTTCACAAACTGTGATGAGTTCTATACGCAAGCTATAACTTCCATTCTTAATTTCAAGCAAAAGTCCATTCCTACTACTTATCTGGGGTTACCATTGTTCTCAACAAGATTAAAACTAATTCATTGCCAGCCTATAATTCAAAAACTGAAGTAGAAACTCTCTGGGTGGAAAAGCAAAGCTCATTTCTTATGCTGGTAGGTTGCAATTAATCAACTCTACTCTTTCCAATTTACATATTAATTGGGCCACTTGTTTCCTTCTACCTAAAGCATGCATTCACACACAAAAAAAAGCACATCAGGAATTTCTTTGGAGGAAATTTTGGAGAAAAGCTCAAATAAAGACTGTTGCATGGAAGAAAATATGCAAACCTCTTCAGCAGGGTGGTCTGGGGATCATGCTATTATTGATGTGGCTGAAGAAGCAATTAGAAGACAGCTTTGGCATGTTGCTAGCGAAAGAAAATCTCTTTGAGCAGACTGGGTTTACAATAGATATATTAAGAAGAAAAGCTTTTGGGATATCAAAGTGTGGTCAAACTCTTATTGGGGATGGAGATGAATTTTAAATAGAAGAAATCATGTTTTAGCTAATGTCCTCCAACTAATGGCAATGATGATGAAACCTTCTTTTGGCTAGGGCGCTTAGTTGATTATTTTGGTGAAGGACCAATTCTGGACTTGGGGTTGGGAAGATATCTTATAGTTAGATACTTTATTTCGAATGGTCAGTAGTGCCTTCCTCAAGGATCTACTAATCATCCCATGGATACTTCACCATGATCTTTGTTTTGCCTCCTCCTCCAGTAGACTTCACTGATAAAACTGTTTGCAAAATTTCTGATGATGGCAAGTTCTCCTTGAAAGCAGCTGGTGTTGGCAACTCCCAAAGCTGTGAGCCAATCCAATGGCGCAATTATATTTAGTTCAAAGGGATGATCAGAAAACACTGTATGTGCGTGTGTGGATGGCATTCTCAAATGGTTTGAAAACTAAAGCTGTCCTGGCTTCCAAAAACATTATAACTAACATCTGTTGTGTTTTTTGTAACAGCTCTCAAGAAATAGTTAACCGCTCATTTACTTCTTGCATGTATAGCATTCTCATTTGGGATTCTATTACTTCTAAGTTTGGAATCAGGATGCAGGGCAGCAGCTGTGCGGTTGATATGCTTCGTGATTTTATAAGTAAATGTGATCAATGTAGAGAAGGCAACATGACTCTGAGTAAGCTCTGTTTCCCAGCCTTCGTTTGGAATGTATGGCAGGAGAGAAACAATCGTATATTCAGAGCTGCAGAACGCCCGTCAATCAATTTTGAAAATAATCCTTTACCAGATGAAGGCAAAGGCTTCTTACCTGAATCTTGATTGTTCTGCATCCATCTTAGCATCATGGGACATTCCTGCAAGGACTTTGGCTTGCAACCAGAATACTTCTGAAACAATTAATGGGAGTTGAGATTTCTTCATTTCTAGTCAGGATGGCTTCTCCGTTGGTTTCATATATGATAATCGAGGATCCATCATTTGGTCTAAATCAGTGCTTGATGAATGCATCTTCAAGGCAGCTTGTACCCTGATCCTGGAAGCTTCTAGAGATTGTAATAGTCTCTACATTTGTTATGATTGTAAGATTCTAAGCGTACGTGTTTGGATGGATGGTGAGTTGAAGTAAAGTAAGGTAAAGCCTCCATTATCCAGACGAGAAAAGACCGGGGTCATATCAAAAGTACACAAATTCAAAATTCTCTCATTCATTTAAATAAAAAAGTCAAAAAGCAACCTCCTTTCTCCACTACATGACAAAAAAAATCCTCTTTTTACACAAAAAGTCAAAAAGATTCTCTATCAAGCAACTAAAAATAAAACACCATCACAACCCCTTTATATTTTATTCTCTCTTGATTTGATACTTCCCCTCACTTTACTTCAATCCACCATCCATCCAAACATGCCTATAGAACCCAACCCTACGATGGAAGGAGGCCTACAATCCTCCATGGGAGGTCTCCCATGGTGGTCAGCAAAGTGAATCCACCATGGGAACCCACAACCTTCTTAGTTCACCATTTTTTCCCTTTTCTCAATGGTTGAATGCTTTTCCCATCTTACAATTAGGGTTTGAGAAAAATTCTACAGGTATCCTAATTCCAAAACATGGTTAGGGCTTCAAATAATCAAGAAAAATCACACGTGTAGATCAGGTTCGTTAACCCACCTCTTGTAAGTACTGAAATTCTTCTAGCAAGTTTTGCATCAATCCAAGCACCCTAGGTTCCTTTTCTATACTCTTACTATCTACTTTTCTCTAATTCTTCTCTTTTGTTCTAGTTGCCTTTAGGTTTAGGGTTTTTAAGAGAGCAAGAGAAAGGGGTGGGAGAGCGATCATGGGTTGCTTAGAGAGAGAGAGAGAGAGCAATCATGGGTTGCTGAGAGAGAGAGAGAGATGTGGAAGTGTGGTCAAATGTTTTGGTATGAGGGGCTAATTGTCTGTGGTGTTTATAAAACTTGGGTTTTGGATTCCTAAAATATAACTACATGTTGTATATTTTCTTAATGAAAGTCTTCTCTCCACTTATGGGAAGGTTACAACACTTACTTGGGCCCATTGCTAATTTCTTAATGCGCCAAAGGAAGATCTTTTAGTGGTGTTACAACCACTTTCTAATTTTGGTCAACCCACTAGTTCTACAGTGCTTTCTATTTACTCCCACAATAACGAATCTTCCCAAACCATTTTTTTAATTGTAACTTTTCATTACAAGCAAGCAGTACAAGAGGACTATACTGACAAGCTTACAAAAGAGAAAAGCAAAACCGTAAATACAAAACAAGACAAATCCAAAGACAACGGGAAACACAAGGGAACAACATCGAACTAAGGCACCGCAATAGAGAGAGCCACTTCTTTCCAATTTCGCATAATCTGATCCAAAGAGTAGCCTTTGAAATGCTGATTAATGATTACCCAAGAAGCAACTGAGAACTTAATTTTTTCCAATCCGCAGCTCATAGACCTCCCCTCAAAACATCTTGAATTTCTTTCCTTCCACAATATCCAAATAACTGCTAAAAAGGACAATCTCCACAACTCCTTCCCCTTGGGCGATCCTATTGGAGAAGACCATGCTTGAAAAAGCAATAGGATGCACTTTGGGAAAACCCAACTGTACCCAAACCAGTCAACTACTGATCTCCAAATCACCTGAGCAACATTACAATTCAATAGCATGTCGTCCACCGATTCCTCATCACCCAAGCACATGGGATAGCAATTGACCACAATCTTCCCACTTCGCCTTAGATTATCCATAGTAAGGATCCTTTTACGAAGAGTTATCCATCCAAAGACCACAAAATTTTCCAAGTTCTACTGACGAAGCTTTTTGAAACTACCCTTCCGGCTAAGTCTAAGGAAAAAGAGGAGACTCAAAATATTGCATCCTTGGAAGCCTTCCCCCCCCCCCCCCCCCCCCCCCCCCCCCCCCCCCCCTCTTGCAATATAAGCCCCCACTTAAGAGATTGATTAAGGAAATAAATTGGTCTTCCTCATGCTCTTTAAGATTTCTCCTCAAAATTGGGCACCATACCTTATGCTCACCAGAAGACGACACCCTTGCATCCTTATTGAGAGCGCAGTTGCAAATATCTCGGAATTGCCTTACCAATGGCCATCCCCCAAGCCACCTGTCACGCCAGAATAAAACCTTCTCACCCGAACCAACTCGATATGTAATATTTTCCATGAAGTTCCCTTTGACGGAGATAATGGCCATCCAAATAGCCGAGGCTTTATATAGGACATCATGAACATCCCATCCATTTCTAGAAATACTGTATTTCCCAATCAATAATTGCATCCACAGACCATCTGATTCATCTCCTAGCCTCTATAACCACTTTCCAAGTAAAGCCTGGTTCATTTGTCTAAGAGGTCTTATCACCAACCCTCGCTCCTCCTTTGATTTACAAATCGAGATCCAGTCAACCAAGTGAAATGTCTTCTGTTCACTCCTTCCCTGCCACAAGAAATCTCGTTGTAGCTTCTCGATTTGACTAATGATTGAAACCGGGCACTTAAACATAGATAGAAAATACACCGGAAGGTTTGCCAACACAGATTTGATTAAAGTGACTCTACCTCTTATGGATAATTAATTTGCCTTCCATATGGATAGCTTTCTCTCAACTCTTTCCACCACTGGATTCCACACAACCTTTCTAACCGAACCCAAACACAAAGGCAGCCCTAAATAAGAAATAGGAAAGGACCCCACATCCCAGAGTATCCGCACGTTGATATAGATGTGCTTCCCCAACTTTGATTCCAATCAGCTCACTTTTGAGAAAGTTAATTTTAAAGCCTGACACAACCTAAAAATATAGAAGAATTGCTTTGACATTCCTTATCTGATCTACATCTGCCTCGCATAAAAGTGTCATCGGCATACTACAAGTGAGTGACCAGAGGGACTGCATCATCCGCTTTAAATCCTCCCAGAAGACCTTCCGTTGCAGCCTTGTTCACCATTCTACCCAAAGCTTCTGCTACTATAACAAAAAGAAATGGAGACAGAGGATCACCTTGCCGAAGACCCCTTTCAGCAGGAAAGAAACCTTCAGGGGAACCATTTATCATAATAAAAAACCAAGCTAAAGACACACATTCATGAACCCAACCTCTCCATTTCTCCCCAAAACCCATTCTTCGAAGCAAATATTGTGAAAACTGCCAATCTACTCTATCGTAGGCCTTCTCCAAATCCAACTTGCAAATTAACCCTAGTTTTCTCTCTTTATTCCTCGAGTGCACACATTCATTAGTGTGAATGAGTGTGAGCCTTGGTGGCAAATGAATGTGAACATTCCCAAACCAATCCCATTAGTGTTTTAAATGAAGTTAAGACCTCGCCCTATAACTAACCCAAAGATTCCACACAGCCATATAAGTAGCGATACCATTACTTCTACAATTTCAGCCCATATTCGTTCAAACCACACCCTATCATTAGTTAATAAATTTTGTGTGTGACTTAATTACTTTAATTAGAGCCTACATTACTCTAGCTGAATTTTGTTATGATAATTTAGCAAAATTTCAGAAAAATATTTTAATGAAAGTAAATATTCTATTTTACTAGTTTCCAGTGGATTGCAGTGTGATGTTGTGATTATGGAATCATCTTGGGAAGACCCTGGTAGTATGACTAGGACGTCACAACTTTTGGACAATCAAACACTTGCTCCTTCATTTACAAAGGCAGGAGGATCGAGCTCAATTCTCTCCGGAGCGGGTAGGGGAAGAGTTGCAAAGCTTCATGTCTAATGTTGTTGGGCTTCACACCTAATGGAATCACACCATTCCCATCATGAGAGAGAGAGAGAGGGGGGGGGGGGGGGGGGGGGGGGGGGGGCACCAAATATTCTTTTTCATTGATCATTCCTTTCTCAAAAGAGGATACATAATCTTATATAAAAAAAATAAAAAAAAAATAAAAACACTAATCTCAAACATAGAAACACTTTAATGGTCAACATTAAAACACTTAACAAAATCTATGGACTGTACACCTATAGTGTCTCTCCCCCTTGTCCCTTCTCTTTCACACCATTGTCCTCCTCACCCATGCCCACCCATACCTACTGCTCCAGCTACTACTAACATGGTTAGTTCACCTTCTCATACTAGTACCTCTACTGGACCATGGTCATCATCTAGTCCTAGTCCCATTAATACTATTGCCATCCCTACTCCCTCTACTATTTCTACAACCACCGATGTTGCTTCACCTCTACCTCCTCCTAAAGCTCCTCCTATTTCCATCCCATGGTTACAAGGTTCAAAATGGGCATCAGTAAAAAAAAAAGAAAAAAAAGGTTCTTTTAACCTCAAAACATAGTGTCCATCTGCCTTCTCATGCTTACTATGACAGTATTGAACCAACCTCTTACACTGAAGCTTCCAAACACGAAGTGTGGAGAAAAGCTATGTTAAAAGAATTATCTGCCTTACGGAGACAAGGGACATGGTCTCTTGTTCCCTTTTCTCCATCTATGCATCTAGTGGGGTGTAGATGGGTTTTTAAGTTGAAGCACAATTCAGATGACTCCATTGCTAGACACAATTCAACATATGCATCAACCCACAGCTATCCATTTCACTGTGCTGAAACGAATTCTAAGATATCTAAAAGGTACTTCGGCTGCTCAGCTTTTGGAATTCATCTTCAAATAGGAAAGCCTCAAATCATTGCTTATTATGATGACAGCTGGAGAGGGCTCCTCTGGATATTGCGTCTTTCGTGGTCATTCTCCAATCTCTTGGAGTGCAAAAAAGCAGGCAATTGTGGCCAGATCTTCAACTGAAGCTGGGTGCAGATCTCTAGCTCATACGGCAGCAGAGATCTCTTGGCTTCGCACCTTATTAAAAGGCCTGCATATATACCTTCCTCTCCATCCGGTTGTGTGGTGTGGTAACTGATAACCTCTCTGCCATTGACATTGCATCTAAGCCACAGTTCCATGCTAGAACTAAGCATGTAGAGGTGGATTGTCACTTTATTAGAGAAAAAGTCCAATGGAAATACATCGAAGTTAAGTACGCTTCCACTCAGGACCAGGTGGCAGATATCTTTAAAAAAGGGCTTCACCCTCAGATATTCCATCTTCTTCGACACAAACTTATGGTGACTATCAGTCCCCTTAGATTGAGGGGACCTGATGACAAACACCATTTGAAGCTGACAGAGTTGGAAAGCAGTACTAAGTCACATTCATCTGAGGCATAATTACCAACTCACTGTGTTGAGTAATAGTAGGTTATAACGAATTTAACTGACTCTGTATCATGACCTTCTCATTGTTGTCGGTTGCTGACTGTGTTGGATTTAACTTTAATTAGTTGGCTGGGTCTTAACTAATCATTGTCTTGTGTGTAAAAGAAAGGAAGAGCCTTCTGTAATCTATCCGAGAATCATCTTTACAATAAAATAATCTTCTCTCATTCTTCTTATTCTTCCTCCTCTTCTCTGTCTTCTCTACCTTCTGCATCTGCAACGTTTTCAGGCCCTACTTGCATAACTCAACAAAAACTCCAAATAATTAAAATAAATGAAGCAAGAAACATGAATGGGCTGGTCCCAAAGGCTGCTTGACCCATGGACCATGGGTTTGTTGACTTTGTCCTGCACCAACTCTCAGTAGATTGCAAGCAATAAACTCCTAACTATAAAATGACTTAAGACGTTCCTTTACTATTATTATTTTTTAATGACAGACGTTCCTTTAATATAGGATGCGGTTAAGTTCGTACACCCAATCTAACCTCTTATTCAAACTCAAATTTTACTAAGATCCAAGCCTAGTTATATTCAAATACAAACAAGTTTTTGTGTAGATCAAGTAAAATATTACAAATGGATCACATTATCAATCATGTATCCAATTCCAATCTTACAATGAGATCACATCCTGCTAAAGTAAATTTCAGAATGCATCATTGGATGGGATACCACTCGTTTTGAATGGTTAGAATTATCAATAGGTGGGCCCCACAATAGAGTTTCATATATCCCACTCATGGGAAGCATGTAGACGACACTCGGGGATCCAGATTCTACACAAAAATAATGTACAATCATAATAATTATATGTTACTCGAATTTTTGGGTCCACTTAGCCTGACTCGAGCTCATTAAACTCCTATGCCGTATTTTGGAACTGGCCTAAACTTAATTCTGAGCATGGAATCCACTATCATATTCAATTCTAAGCTTGAACCTTTAAAGCGGCCCACAAATTGATAGCTATCACGAGCTAACAATGATTTTTTTTCCTATCTTTTTTGGCGAAACTTTGAATAGTGGGAGTCCCAAATGCGGCTAACACAGTGGGCAACTCGAAATTAAATACATCAATCCACCTTGTAGTTAGTCATATGTGCCGATCCGTGTTGGTTTTTCAGTTGGTCAATATGTGGAACCAATCCGATACATTAACGGCATGTGTAGATACAACGAAACATATCATTGATTCTTGAAAAAAGGAAGATTGTAATGGTTAAGTGGTTTAGCCTCCCAATTAAACACTATTCAAATAATGGTAAGTAGTTATAGTAGGACTAAACTGCAACACGGAGCAATTTCAATTCAACCACATCAAGCTCACAAGTCCAATCCAATTTTTAGAAATTGTGTACAATAAGTCAAAGGATTGGTGGTTTAAAGAACTAATAGAAGGGGAAAAAACCAATTAAGACATTGGAAGCAATGAGGAAAGACATCTTAGAGTGAAACTAAAGAGCATTTCCTTAAATAGAAAAAAGTGGCAAGAGGGTGAGCTCCCAATGATAGCCCTAAATAAGAAGATGGCTTGTTTCTTTATTCGAGTAAAATGCATTAAGCCCACCGAGATCGATGGAATGAAGATAAAGATAAAATCATGATGAATTGATGACGATTGGATGAAAGTACACACAAAAAATGTAGACTTGTGTTCATACTCCTCTTTAAGACATCAAAAAGAGTAAGTAAAAAAATGAAAAGAGGGAAAGAAAATTTACCTTATGTTCCCACTGACTTTCTTTGTAATGACCCAAGTATATAATATCAGCCTGTGTGGAAGCTCGTTGAGATTGCAGTAACTCATCCAAAATTGTTAATACTTTTTCAGCTTCAACATGTCTATTGGTATAAATATTCATTGTCTCAAGCACAGGGGCATTGGAGAGTATGCATCTAATGAATTTCAATTCCGATAAGATGGTGATTCCAATGATCTCCACAGCATGGAGGTGACTTAAAAAACAATTAGACTGTGTTTTTACACCACACAGCTCAGCCTGTACTCCAGATATATCATCCTCTTCTCGCAATAGGCCATCTCTTTTCCCTTTTGTATCTGCACAATACTAGAGTCAAATAACAAACTCAGACCCATGAAATCATATAATTATTGAGCATTTTAGACCATAACAAGATCAAAACCCATGATAACCATGCCTAAAATGTAACTCACCTTGATTTTAAGTTGTTTCAAGTTTGGGGAGCTTCTCAATATGCATAGAATGGCCAAAATCTCCTTTGAATTGAACTGTAATTGAACTTCAAGGTACTGTAGGTGATCAAGCGTTGCAGGAAGCGTCTTTGGTACAATTCCAACGCATAAATACTGGCAAAAAAAAAAACAGAGAATAGATTAACTTGATTTTATAAGGAGCAATGCATAGAAAAAACTTGTTTCAAACCTTTCAAAAGTGTCTTAAGCATTGCAAATTATCAATGATTTTAAGTTATACCAAAAGTAAATGCATTCCAATTTACCATAGGAATGACTGCTTTTTTAAGTCAAACCAGCTCCTGTTACTGTTAGCATGAAACGAATTGAATTTCAAACTTTGAAAAGGCCACAGAAAAACACCAATGTTTTGGGTTCTCCATCTTGATGGTAATGGTACACCTTTTTATCAACTTCATGTGATTACTATTGCCTTTTTATCATGTCATCAAGAGGTTGCAAAATGGACAGCTATTACTATCTCAAGCTCATGATGGTTTGTGAGGAGGACCATCTAAATAAATTCGATAAATAGATAGTAGCTTTTGTCCTATAAAAGTCATGAATGAAAACCAACTAAAATCATTGTTGTTACCTGCAGATAAAAGCTCTTCAATTTAAGACTTTTAATCCCTTGCAAGCACCCAATAAACGAAATATGACTGCTAGGTCCAAAACCACTCCTGCCCCAAGGGGGGTCTATGTCGGAAAGCAAAGACACATCAGTCAACAGTGGACAAGCTTGAATTGAAACATCTTTAAATTCTCCGTCGAGCTCCAAGTAACGGAGACTTGGAGCATGGATGTTGGGACACTGATAAAAAACAAAGGCTATAAGTTTCAGCCACTCTAGAAGAGGGCATTCTGAAATCAGACATTCAATATCATCTTTTGAGATTTTAGCAGCAAGATTGAGGACCGGAAACCTTTGAATGTTGGAGGCAATTCCAATATGCAATTGAGCAACTCCAAATGACACAAGTCTTGATAGTGGAAGACACTATGAGGCACATTATACCATTGATAATTTCATCAAGTGATCCCTATTGAAAACTACATCAGGGATGGTAACCCATTTGTCCCTCCATTCTTTTGACAGAATGCTCGTTCTAACCGCATCTCTTAATGGTACAAGAGCCAGGATGGAACTCATCACATCTTCAGGTAGATTGCTGATGAAATCTACACCACCTGCAGCACCAACTCCAAATGCTTGCCTCTTCGTCTTCTTCATACCCTCCTCTACCACAAATCACAAAACTTTCACCCTCGCAATTTGAAATTCTACACTTTTTCAACCTTCAAGAGACCGCTCAAGGCAGGCTTTTATTGTTGATTGATTGATTGATTATATAGAGATTGGAAGGAAAGAAATTAGAAATAGAAACAGCGGTCTGAGTCTGAAGAGTGATTCTATATGCACCCACTATTATTGCTGTATCCACCCACATTTTAATTTTTTTTTAATCACCAAAATACCCTAAGGTCAAATGACCAACTCACCCTTTACCATCAACCTCTTCCTTTCTCCTACGTTTCTTACCCTCCTCTCTACTCATCACTTCTTCTTCTTTTTCTGCTTCTTCTTCTTCTTAATCTTAATTATCCATTACATCCACTGTTCGACAGTATTCATCTGCACTCATTCATCCCCATTGATCTTCATCTCCTTCCTCATCATCTTCTCCAACTCTTACAAAGTTTGCTCAAGTCTCATCCATTTGGTTGAAGATATTGGAGGCACTCATCTCCCTTCATCACATTGTCTATTGGAAGTAGGCATTTTCAATATGGACAAGCAACTAACGATCTATCCAGAGGAGGTATACATTTTAGTTCGTTTTCAGCATTTTAATTAAAATTCGCGTGCCATGTTCGGTATACCAGAGCCGTGCAAGTGAATATTGCACGGCGAAATAGCATCAAACATTCTATTTTTACACGGAATAAATATGACGTGCAAAATAATTTTGCACGGAATAATTATTCCGTGCAAAAGTATTTTGCACGAGAATTTATGCCGTGCAAAAACATTTAGCACGGCGTATTTATTCCGTGTAAAAATGTTTTGCACAGCATGAGTAAACCGAGCATATTTCACAAGGACAACATATAGTCTCGTGCATTAATATACTAATATTTAGCAATTATATTTTCAGGAGATTCAGTCAACCGGTGCCAGTGAGTGCTCTATGGATTTTACTAATGTCTTCACCACTGACATGATATTTAGAAGCCGAGAGGACCTAATCCAATGGACAAGGGAAGTTGGAAAGAAACATGGGTTGGTTATTGTAATCAAAACTTCAGATGCTGGTGGAGATGGTAGGAAGCCGAGAATAATGTTATCTTGTGAGAGAAGCGGAAGCTATAAGGGTCCATCGAAGGTCCCTCAAAAGAGAAATCCTAATAAGGCAACGGGAACGAAGAAGTGTAATTGCCCTTTCGCTTTGAAGGGCCGAAAGTTGGCAAATGATGATGATTGGATGTTAACAGTGGTTTGTGGGTTGCACAATCATCCAAATGCACAACATCTCGAGGGGCATTCATTTGCTGGAAGGCTATCAGGGGAGGAACTCAATGTTTTGATTGATATGTCGAAGAGTATGGTGAAGCCAAGGAACATCCTTCGTACATTGCAAGAAAGGGACGTGCACAACACTAGTTCGATGAAGAGTATTTACAATGCCCGTCAGAAGTGGAGGGTGACTGAGTTGGCCGGTCGATCACAGATGCAACAACTCATGATGCATTTGGAGCAGAACAACTACATTGAGTATCACACTAGCAACCCCGCTACAGATGCTACGATGGACCTATTCTGGGCACATCCATCATCTATTCAGTTGTTACGTGCATTTCCAGAAGTTCTGATAATGGATTGTACGTACAAGACTAATAGATATCGAGTTCCCTTGCTTGAGATCGTTGGTGTGACATCCACTCAACTGACTTTTGCCGTTGCTTTTGTGTACCTTGAATCAGAGAGGGAGGCCAATTACAGATGGGCTTTGGAGAGGCTTAAGGAATTGATGGATGGATGAATTATGCCCCGTGTCGTTGTAACTGATAGAGAGTTAGCACTCATCAATGCAATACACGTTGTCTTTCCGAATGCAGCAAGCTTGTTATGCAGGTGGCATATTTCTAGGAACATATTGGCAAATTGTAAGAAGTATTTTGAGACCAACGACAGATGGGATGCGTTTATATCTAGTTGGAACATGTTGGTAGTCTCTCCCACTGAAAATGACTACATTCAGTTTTTAAGTGCATTGGACCGGAATTTCTGTGGGTATCCAAACGCCGTTGATTATGTGAAGAAATCATGGTTGAATAACCATAAGGAACAATTTGTAGCTGCTTGGACGGATCGACATATGCACTTTGGAAACATGACTACGAATAGGGCTGAGAGTGCACATGCAAAATTGAAGAGACACCTTGGCACATCGAACAGTAGCTTTGATTCGTCCTGGCAGATTATCCATGCATTGCTTGAGTTGCTCTTTACGGAGATAAAGGCTTCATTTGAAAAGAGCTTGAACACCGTGCAACATAAGTTCAAACCTGCACTGTTTCGCGAGTTGAGAGGATTCATATCAAGGAATGCTTTGGATATAATATTGAATGAGTCGATCAGAGCTGGTTATATTGGTCCAGATTCCTTGGCATGTGGGTGCGTAATTCGACGGACACATGGGTTACCATGTGCACACGAGATTGCCGAATACATAAGGGAAGGCACTCAAATACCACTGAGTTGTGTCCATCAATACTGGAGGAAGCTCAATTTAGAATCCACTAAGGAGAATGCAGGCCCCGAATTAACCACCACTTCCGAGTTCGAATTGATCAATAAGAGATTTCATAGTACCGATCAAGCTGGTAAAATACAAATATTGAAAAAACTAAGAGAGTTGGGGTGTCCGTCATCTACTTCTCTTCTTGAGCCGGATGTTAAATTGAACACCCGGGGTCGTTCATCCTCGAAAAAGAAGAAGTTGGATCGGTCTACGCGTCGGGAACCATCTGCTTTTGAGTATGCACTCTCGATCGAAGCTACCGTTCCATCGAGAACCAACAGTCTAGATTCACAGAAGGGGAAGGATAAATTAAGTGTTCGACGCACTCGTTCAAGCACGTTCGAGCATCAACTTCCTAAGTCATTAGGACCCTATATCGAGACTATTAAGGATGTCGAGGCGGATGGTAACTGTGGTTTCAGAGCAGTAGCTGGTCTATTGGGAATGAGCGAGGATGGTTGGATGCAGGTTAGACTGGATTTAAGCAATGAACTACAGAGGCATCAAAATTATTATTCATTGCTATATGGCGGAGATGATAGGGTTGGGGAACTGTATTATGCCTTGGCGTACTACGATAGCCATCCTCCATTTGCTCGTTGGATGACAATGCCAGACATGGGTCATCTGGTAGCTTCATATTATAATGTTGTATTGATCCATCTTTCTTTGCAACAGTGCCTTACTTTCCTGCCTTTGAGATCAACCCCGATTCCATCTTCTGATCGCAAAGTTATCGCGATCGGTTTTGTCAATGGTAACCATTTTGTTCAAGTCTTCATGACACCCGGGGCTCCCATTCCTCCCATTGCGACAAATTGGTATAGACACCACCATCCTAATGCTGACGGATGGCAACTACCATATGCGCAGAACATCGAGCGATTCAAAGAAATAATTGGAGACAGTGTCGCAACACGCGAGTCGGTTAATATTGACAGTGATTAATTTCTTGTACTTTGAACTCGATGTAAACAAATTGTAAGAAATGATGTTGAAATGCAATCAAGCTCTTATGCTTTCCATCCTATTTTTTTTTTATATTCCATCATAACCCTCCTTAGTTGATTGTGGGTTGTCGAATCTATCATACAATAAATCATCTATTAAAAGGCACACAAAGACAAGGCACACAAAGTATATGTGCGAAACCATTCTGCACGGACAACAGTTGCTGTGCAGAATGGATTTGCTCGGTACAATTTCTCCGTACATAAATAGATCTGTTCGGTATATATTAGCCGAGCAGAATGGATCTGTTCGGTATATATTAGCCGAGCAGAATGGTTCTGCACGACATATGTATACTGAACAGATTGCATTTGCACGGCATATGTTGGCCGTGCATTATTGGTATGTGTGGATTATTCATGCATTAACTTAGACTAGTGAAACTATTTGTATCCAAATTCGAAGAGGGATGTAGATGTTTTAAAAAAAAATTGAGATGAACTATATATCACAATTTCACAACCAGAATTCCAAAAACAAACAAGTTCTTGTACAAAAATCAATATTCATTGATTGAAATGTGGCAGTTTGTAGTACACTGTTTTCTGTAATTACTTACACATCTGAAAAGAAGGATACATTGTCAAATCCAAAATTCCATAAGAGCCTGGAGCAATCTTAGCTTACAGTATCACCGTTGGAGAGTATTATTGGGTTACGTTCGCTTGTCCATTGAACAAGGCATTACCAGATGAATTCCTCAATCGTATGAAGGGTAAGTGGATTCTGACACATATGGGCTTTAGAAATCCATACCAGTGTTTTATGGGGTTCTAATGCCCATATGTATCATACTCCACTTACTCTTCATACGATTGAGGAATTCATCTGGTAATGCCTTGTTCAATGGACAAGCGAACGTAACCCAATGATACTCTCCAACGGTGAAGCTGCAAGCTAATATATATCCCACCTCCATCAGAAAAAAAAAATACTTACACATCCCACAAGTCTCTATAAAAAAAAATAAAATAAAATATCCTTTATACAAAAACAAAAGCATGCTATCAAAAAGTCCTCCGAGCGTCATTGTTGCGCACGCCGACGATACGTCATCGGCAAGCCATCAAGAATCTCGAGGGAAGTCTGCAGTGCCCTCTGGTAGAAGTCAACTGGCTGGTCACCTCGTTCAAGCGTGGCACGAATATGATCCTTTGCTCGAAGGACCTATAAGAGACAATAGAATGTGTCATAGTAAATTTTAAACAATACTTGCTACAATGTACGAAATAAGATAGTTTACAATGCACTCACCGTTCTCGGAGTCGGGTCCTCTCTACCCTCATTAGGGTCATAGTGGGAATGGCGGGCGGGGTTCTGTACACGAGGGTGAGATATCCTAGTGTACCAATCGAGGTAGTCCCGCGAACACTCCCATGCATGATGTGCACGATGGCCGCGGTGTGCAATAGATAATACATGATCCTCCCAAGTAATCCAATACTGATCCAGAAAACGTATAGGAGACCTTGTATTTACCGGCAGTACTACCCCGAGTAGCACGGATGGGGGCGAGAGGTGCGGGTGGGATGGTCTGTACGTAGCCGAATTGTCGAAGAACCCTGTGTGGGTGGTAGGGTTCAATGACATCTAGGGATCTCAAGCAACCACAGAAGAAGGATATCTGCTGTAGTAGATGATGGGCCCTAACACTAGCATACGGATCCCAAGCAATCTGTCACAAAGTAAACGAAACAAGTCACTAATATAATAAACATGCTCCTTTTCAAAAACGTAAAAGAAAAAAATAAAGAAAGTCAGAAATATATAACATAAAACGCTCAAATGGGTGCTCACCTCACTCGGGTGTAAGGCATCCAATCTCTCCCGCATCAGCTGTATGTTTTCAATGGCATTTCCGGAATCCTGTCCAGGATTCCAGCGGCTTGCTAGAGGCATCCCTGTGGTGTGTCCCCATTGTGCAGGAGGACGTGCGAATGGGAAGTGCTCGTACACCCAAGACTACAAATGACAAATATTAATAATTATACAGTACTTATATCAATTATAATGATAAAGGTATATGAATCTATAAAATGTACCGTTCTTACCGTGAGAAGTGTCAAATATCCAGCAATCTGCCGCACATCTGCCCTCGTGGCGGTCCCCAACTGGCGATACAGATACGCAAGTGCGGCAGCCCCCCATGCGTATTGACGGACCCGTGGCAGGTCCATCAATAAGGATAAGTAGTAGACAGGAACCCTCGTGGCGGACTTATCAGTGAATAGTGTACAGCCCAACAGGTGAAGAAGATATCCTCTGGCTGCACACTCTACCTCCTCAACCGACGATGCGGGAGTCACTTCGCCGCACACCCGTCGGATCCACCCCATCCTCACTACCCCACCCGTGCCAGGTTCAACTCGGCTGATGCAGATTCCATATCCACACCCAGTCCTAGCTCGAGTAGATCTACTTGGTCAGTAAATCCTATAGTAGCAGATACGTGGACAGGAAGTCCAGTGACTGGGATGCCGAGTAGAGAACTCACATCATCTAATGTGATCGTCATCTCACCAAACGGCATGTGGAAGGTATTGGTCTCGGGCTGCCATCTCTCCACAAAGCTCGAGACCAAGGGGCAGGAGATATATCTGTAGCTGAAATGCCTCAGGTCTGCCAATCCAGACTCTTCTATGATAGCGCGAAACATAGGCACCTCAATATCAAGACGATCTCCAGGCCGAGGTATGTACCAGTCCTTCAACTGCGGCCAATGACTGATACATTTGAGAGGGCCACGTTCCTGCACATTACAAGTATAGTATAAATCTTCATTAGCATCTGGTATTATATAAAGAATTAGTTAGAACATATAAAGAATGAACGTGTACCTCCCCGTCCCATATGGATATGGCCACGTGAGTCCTGAAACTCACAAGGACGGACTCGTCAGCCGGACCGCCTGGAATAGGTCCATCCCCTGCTGCCGAGGCATGAGGACTGGGTGGCTGTGCCTGGTCCTCTGAGGAATCATCCTCCCCTACTGGCGCAATCGGAGTACTGGACGGTTGGGGAGGACTAGACGGCCCTGCCTCATCCTCTGAGGAATCATCCTCTGAAGAGCTCTCAGGCAGTGGATCCTGCCGTAATTTGCATCTTCGTTCAGACGCCGTTGGCCGTTGACGGCCGGCGGTCGAAGTAGTAGCATGCACACCTCGGCGAGGAGGTCTACTAACGCCAACCTTCACCCGCACTCTAGATGGATCGCTAGAAGTACTACCACGTCCACCAGTAGGATGTGAGATGTCACCAATACGGCGAGCTGGTCTTCTCGGCATATCTTCCAATCTGGGTTTCAAATAAAAATCAGTAAGAAGAAAAAAGCATTATAGGAAGAAATCTTTTTTTCTTGTACTGCTCGGTTCAATAGTGTCGTGCAAAATCGTTCTGCACGGTACTATTACTGCGTGCAATAATTTTATGCACGGTATATATTAACCGTGCATATTTGTTTTGCACGGTCTACATGTTACGTGCAAAACGATTAAGCACGGTATCTTTAATCGAGCAAAAAATCTTTACACGGTAAACATTTACCGTGCACAACAGTTGGTGCACGGTTCTGCAGTGCCGAGCAGATCGCGAAAACTGCCACGAGTTTTGGCAAAGTGTCGAGTGTTTCAGCAATTCGAATGCACATGAATTAGCTCTTAATAAACTTATCTACTATCTAACAAAGAAAGTATGACCTAAAAGGAATGTGAAAATGATAAGCAAAAGAAGAAGAAGAAAATGAAAAAGAAGAAGACGATTCACCTGAGCTTCCTGTGAAGAAGAAGAAGAAGAAGAAGAAGCGATGTACACTGCTTTGAGGGAGAATGACCAACAATAGGGAAATGGAGAGGAGGAGAACGACCAGAAGAGGAGGTGCACTGCTGCTCTTTGCTCGGTTTTTCAAAAATGCTCGACGAGGGAAATGGAGAGGAGGAGAACGACCTGATGGAGAGGAGGAGAACGACCTGGTTTCCTGCAAGGGTAGTTTGGGGAATACTGTGGGTGGGCTCAGCAAAATTAGTTTAAAAAAATAAAAGAATGGGGTGAGTTCAGCAAGTGGGTGCATACAGCAAAATATGTGGGTGCATATAGAATCCCCCGAGTCTGAAATGCTTTGTTTTGGGAATCCAAAGTCGAACTTGACTTTTTTTTTCTTTTCATCCTCCTTTTTCCATTTTTAAGTTCTAATAACCTAACCAAACCATAGTTGTGGGGTGGAGGGAATTCAAACTCTAAATGGGATGGTGGGACTGCCATTCACTAGAAGACAAAAAAAAATATTTTTTTCCTAAACTACCCTTCCCCCTCTCCCTCCCTCCTCTTCCCTTCCTACCTCTCCCACCCTCCACCCTCTTCCGTCATCTCGCCCCTCCCCCACCCCCCACCCCAGTCTCCGGCGGGGAGGGACCCTCGGTCGGCTGGCTGGTCTCTCTCCCTTTTTCTCCCTCCCTCCCCTTATATTTTCTTTCCCTCTTCTCCTTATCTCCCTTCCTCTTCTTCCTTCTCCTTCCCTACCCTACTCTTTTTCTCCATCCCCCTCCCCCTCCCAGTCGCCAGCAGGAAGGGAGATCGGGCTGCAGCAGGCGGAAGATGGATCTCCCTCCCCGCCGGCGACGGGGAGGGGGAGGGAGAGGGAGAAGGAGAGTAAGGGAGGAAGGAAAGAGAAGAAAACGAAGGGAGAAGATGGAAGAAGAGGAAAAGAAAATAGAAAGGAAGGAAAATAGAAGGGAAGGGAGGAAGAAAGAGGGAGAGGAGGGAGGGAGACCGGCCAGCCGGCTGGGGCTCCCTCCCCGCCGGAGACGCCGGGGGTGGGGGGGTGGGCGGGGGTGAGATGAGGGAAGAGGGTGGAGGGTGGGAGATGGAGGAAGGGAAGAGGAGGGAGGGAGAGGGATGAAGGGAGGAGGAGGGAGGGGTAGTTTAGGAATTAATTTTTTTTTTTTTTTTTGCAGCGGGATGAGAAGTTTTTAAGGTGCCAATAGAACTCCCTCCCTCCGATGCATTTTTTTTTACATTGCCAAAGTTTACAAATATGAGCTTGTCTACCCAACATGAGATTCTATAAAAATACAAATTTTACGTTTTTTATCAATTCAAAAGTGTAAAAGTAACTTAGAAAAAAGAGAGATTTTATGGCGTTATGATTTTAAAGTTTTGGATGAGTGATTGAAATAGACTATGACTATTTGAATGGTTTAAATTTTGATAGATAGGTCCCCAAAAAATAGGGGTGGCAAACGGGTCGGGTCGGGCCAACAAGTAAAGTCTATGCCTTGGCTTCAACCCGCACCCACTCCGTTTTGAAAATGGGTTAGTTTTCTCAAGCCCATAACTATGGCGGGCGGGTCAACCCGCTTTGACCCACTTTGACTTATTTTCGTTTCTTCCTCTATATTTGCAAGAAGAAAACAAGAGGATAAAATGGACTGAGAAATTATATACTGGGTTGTGCGGGTTGAGCGGGTTAACCCTACCTCAACCCATTTTTTTTTATTTAAGGTTTGGAAACACTTACCTGTGACAAGTCAAAATTGGGTCAAGTTAGCGGGTTGGGCCATGCTTGCTAGCTCTACTTAAAAGTGTCAAATTTTTTTCCATTGAGAAAGAAAAAAATAGGAGAGCATTTTTTGAAATAAAGGGAAAAGAAGAAAACAATTTTAATTTCAAGTTCCTAGAAACTCTAGCTAGTCTCTCTCGTAAATGAAAGCACCTTATCCTTTGTTCCTTCATTTTGAAAGGAGCTTTGGATCCAATGGATGAACTATTAAATAATTCAATCCAATGCATGGACTCATTGCAAATTCATGGGCTCCAAAGCGGGACCCACCTATAAAAAATCTAAATTGGGCAAAATGTCCCACATATATAATAGCTCGTGCCAAATTTCACTCTCATAATAAATACAGCCCTGGCCAAATTTCACTGTTCTCCCCGATCGCCGTCCATCCCTTTCCCTCCCTCTTCCGTTCGGCCACTCAGGGCAAAAGAAATGAGTATATTGTTTGACCCTGGGTTTCTTGTTTGGCACTTCGGCCACCAGGGGCCGAACAATATACTCCTTTGTTCGGCCCTATGTGGCTGAACAGGAGACGGAGAGAGGGAGGGACGGCGATCAAGGAGAGAGAGAGAGGTGGGCGTTGGGAGAGGGAGGGAAAGGGAGAAGGGAGAGGGACAGATGGAAAAGGGGTGGAGTTGAGTGGCGATAGAGGAGGGAGGATGGAGAAGGAGAGGGAGAGAGACTGGGTGGGAGAAGGAGAGTAGGCAAAGAGAAGGAGGGAGATGGAGATGGAGAGGAGGGAGATGGGTTGCCGAGCAGGGAGAGGGAAGAGAAGAAAGGGAGGGGTGTTTTTGTCTTTTTTCAAAGGGTCCATCAAGGGTCTCATCGACGGATGTGCAGGGAGCAAATTCTGCTGTGCATATATCAGCTCCCTATTCAAATCTTAATGTGCTTTCTTGAAAATTATCCAAAAGTTTTATACCTTCTTGAAAATCTTCCTTCTCTTAGTTTGGGGACCTATATAATATTAATTTAATCTTTATGATCCTTTTTATAAAAACAATAGTTTCCTTGGATATTTTTAAGAAAAGAAAAGAACATGTTCATTTCCTATTAAATCCTATCATGGGTAGAACCGTTTTGAGTGGCAGAGGAGAGATCCTACGCACCTAACGTCACTGATCTTGAGTACTTGAAATTGGAAATTTTAAGGGACTGGGATGGGGTGCAATCTAATTTAGAATTCCCTGAGGCTTAGGAGTCAGCAAATTTAAAATTCCTCCGTGGGAAATCAAGAGGCCAAGAGAGTCAGCACTAGATTTCCATGTTTCCAGTGCAACCCAAGAAATGAAATCACATACTGCTTTGTCTTCTCTCTCATCTTTCCATCTCAATACACTCCACAGGCCTAGACCCCATCACTTTCTGCCTCAAAGTCCCAGACCCATTTGCAGTCTGAGAAGGGAGAGCAGAACTGGCCTTAAAAGAAACTTGGCCATCCATTTCCACTTTGGACCTAATTGGTTCTTTAAATCACAAACAAAAGATTGGAGACAGATTCTTTATATATCACAAGTGGGAAAAATAAAAAAATAAAAAACAAAAAGCAAAATCAAGAGAAAGACGGGTTTTTTTTTTTCTTCTCTCCTTTTTGTAGGACTGTAATGTTTTGATATATCATGAGGTGATGAAAAGGAAGTAATTTCACATTTTACCCGCCCATGGATATAACAGATTTGAATCACTATTGGGTTTTAGGTTAGGCTATTCGAGAGTAGGAATATGATACCAATTTTATCAATTATCACCCATAAATACTAAGTTTTGGATGTATGCGATGTGTTTTTCCAGCTATGGTATCCTTTGATCACATCCCAGCATAATTGTAGACACATATCTGTTACTCTATTATACTTTTATCATACAACTCAATAAAAGACTCAAATGTGCAGTAAAAACTCCAATAGGTAATGTATTCATTAAAGCAAGTTTCATGAGTTCAAAGCTCAGACATGGCTCACTCTATTTTAGCTGGTCAAATTATGGTGCCGATATGAGGAGAAAAGAAAATTGGAGTCTTAACTGTTTAGCAAAGCTCATTTGTTACCAGGAGAGGTTGTTTTAAAGGTATTCAATTTATATTCTAGAGATATATTCAAGCATATAGATAAGTTGCTCATGAATTCCCCTGCAGTGTAAGTGATTCCGGTGATAGAAAGGATGAGATCAAATAAGTCCTATAGCCAATAGAGTTTTGTCAATTTTCTATGGTCTGAGGTAAATTTAAATCAATGCTTGTAATTCGTCTTTATTGGCCAGTTTGTGCATGGATGTAGCCTTTAGGGGCAAGTTTTCATTTTCCTATGGTTTTACATGGGAGATAGCATTTATGTGAGAGATAAAAAGTTAATGATCAAAGATAAATATGGGGAAGCGACCATCAATTTCCTCACATTTATGGTAAGAGTTTCTCATCCCCTTCCTTGCAAAAGTAAACTCATTGCCATTTGTGTTAAGTAGGTAATGTGCCGCACCAGGAGCACCTGGGTATTTTGGGTGTATATTGGTTAGCAGCTTGAGATGGTATCAAAGCCAACACATCCAGGGTTTGAATCCACTCAAAACAAAAAAATAAATAAAAAAAAAATAAAAAAAAATGATACCACGTCTTGTGTGCAGGTGTGTAGGGCAAAAATGCTACATGCCGCGTCTTGTATGTGCGCGTGCTTCGAGTGTAGGCAGTGTCCCACCCGAGTGGGGTGTTAGTAGTTAATTTGCTGCACCTCTAACTCCTAGGCATTTTGGGTGTAAACTTAAGAATTTGATGGTAATCTTCTTTGCTCATTATATTCTACCTTTCATCCATGTCCACCTGTCCACCATCCTATGTAAATGAGATGAAAATGTCAAAACATTTACCTGTATATGTGGTGTCATACTTCTGTTCCTTAAATTTCTTCTGATAACTTTATGACCTTTTTTCATATATTTTGCAGATGGGTTTTTTCTAGAGTAATATGGGTCACAGAATATGAGATGTATAAAGTAGGAGTTCTTTACTTCTAATGACTAAATTTTGATAACAATAGATCCACAATGAATATAAATGATGGATTTGCAGTTAATAAAATTGTTTATTAACAGAAAGTGGGTGACCTTCACCCAGTTTCCAACTAACTCTCAAGAAAACACATCTTAGTCTTTGTATTTCCTGTCACGCCCTGAAACCCTTGCTTTGCTAGAAGCCAACTTTTGCTACACGAGATAAATTTTGAGAAGTGATATTGGCACTTCTTTTTTTGATGGAGGCACTCATTTTCCTTCACAAAATTTTGGAGTGCCTCCATCAAAAAAAGGGGAAAAGGGAGTGCCAATATTAAATTTTGACAACGTGATATAGGTAAAATCATTTTGCAGCAGCAGTGTTCTTTTTCTTTTTTTTATGAAACATCATATGATAAACAGGGCATAAATAATTTAACTAAATTCAAACCATTCCATTCATAAACAAATCATACTAGAGTCTTAAATCCAACATATAATTAAGTTGATTACAACCAAATTGATTAATAAATGTTCAACTGAATTCAAAATAAACTACTTTAATTCCTTCAGGTTCTGCGGCAGATATTGGACCCACTTTGTCTCAGGAGCCTGCGCAAATATTGAACCCGCTTTGTCTCACAACCTCCTTTTGATCATCGTCGGTGTTTTTCTAGGGTCTTTAAACTTTATCTGGGAAAAGGGAATCATGGTGAATTAATGAGAAACATGAACATAACTCAATAGATAAACTTATCAACAGGCCACATGCCTCCAAAGATATAGCAAGACAGGTGATTGCATAAGGCCAAGGTTAGTCATCAATACATGATCGTGCAGACACAAAATTCAAGCTATCTAGAATCAGATTATAAATACATCATATGATAAGGAATAAAACATTAAAGCAAGGTATATAAATCAAAGTGCCAATCCACATGAGCTAAATGCTTAGAGTATTATAGCTAAGCTGACTACAACCTCAGTGTACCCAAAGGCACCTACATAATCTCACTATCGGTGGGCACCTACAGACGCTGGAACACAAAGGTACCAACATTACTCAGTATCCAAAGATGCCAACAGAATAATTCTAAACTGCAGCTAGATAATTAATTTTGCATGAGCCCCTGCACTAGTAGGCATCCCCATGGTGACAAAGTTTTAAACAGCTTAGTGGTGCCAACGTTTTAACGAGTCAATGATCATAAATTAGGATAATAAATCATGTCACGAGTCATGTGTAAATAATAAGAATATCAAAACATGTTTAACAAGCATATTTAACATATAGATAGCATGTAAGGCATGACTTAGCATACAAGGTAAGAGTATTCTTTTAACTTTTCCAACTCAAGTATTCAGTGGAGAATATGGAATTAAATATAAGTACGTGGTTTATATATTAGAGGTTGCTAGATCAGAGTCGAGCATGATTCTAAAATCTAAATTAGGTAGACTTGTTAGACTAAGTCACACATGCAGGAGTCAAAACAAAAGTAGTATAGTACCCTATTGACGAGTATCTTGTAATAGTGAATTCCTCCACACTGCTGTAAAGGAAGCAAAAGCCAGCCTTCAGAAATTGTTTTTACTTGAAGAAAATATGATGAAGCAGAAATCGAGGGATAGGCATAAACTTGATAATACACCAAGTATTTTCTCGCTCTGATCAAAAGTAGGAGAAAGAAGTCTTCTATTCACTCAATATTTGAAGATAAAGAGGGCAGTGTTGTGCCTGATCCACTTCTCATTGAAGATATCTTTGTCAACTACTACAAAAGATTCTGACTGTTAAGGATTCACTCACACTTTGACCGATCTATCTCACATCAATGTGACTGCACGCTCATGGAGGAGGATGCTGAAAATCCCTGCAGGCCAGTGGATATCTCTGAGATAGAATTCGCCATCAAGCAAGCTAACCCATGCAAGTCCCTTGGCCCAGATGGCTTCAATGCGCATTTCTTCAAGGCGTGCCGGCCAATTGTGGGATGTGATGTTTCAGATGCAATCAAAGATTTCTTTGTTGAAGGAAAGCTTCTCAGGCAGGTAGAAAAACACTTTTGTTACTTTGATTCCTAAGAGTGAAAATCTCCTGATAAAAAAAAATAGTGAAAATCGCTCCACTCCAGCTCACGTCAGGCCCATTTCCATTCCTAAAGAGATTTATGAGATCATCTCCAGAGTTATTGCAAATAGGCTGAGAAATGCAATGAGTAAGATCATTAACCCTGATCAATCTGCTGTTGTCCCGGGGAGATCAATCATGGACAATATTATTCTCTCTTAAGACCTCATCAATGCTTTTCATCTGCACAAGGGCCCTCCAAGAGTGTGCCTTAAACTCGACATCACCAAGGCCTTTGATAGTTTGAGATGGAATTTCTCTTGATTTTCCAGATAAAGTAGTCATCACTTGGATTATAGAATGCATCCAAAATCATGCTTTTTCTATCTTTGTCAGTGGTAAGGCTTGTGGTTTCTTCAATAGTTGTAAAGTAGGACTAGCACAAGTGGAGCCAGAGGGCAGAACCACATCCAACCAGCCCCTCATAGTTCTAAAACTGCATAACAGTCCACAATTTAAGGTTCGGCAAGTAAGCAGTGACTGATCTCCAAATTTTTACACCTTTTAGAACCCTCTTTGAGCATCAGCATAAAATTGATGATTTCTAGTGATATCTAAAGGGTGTGACTGTTATAATATGGAAGAAGAGAAGAAAGAAGAAGAAGAGAGTTTGGAGAGAAAGTGATGCCTCAATAGAGGATCGACTTTGTATATTTATAATGACATTATGCCTCAATCAAAGGCTCTAAACATGCTAATAATACAAATTAGAATAAAGAAAGAATAGAAAGAATATCTCCTAATCTATACAAGGAATGAAGATGAGAGAAATCAGCTATATACAATCTAGTCTAAATCCCACGTGTGGGACGCTGTACATGGGCCTTGTTGGGCTGGGCCTAGGGCCTGTTATCTTACAGCCCTGTTATCTTCTACACTCCCCCTCAAATTGAGAGATAGTTCAGTCCCTAATAGCCCTATCTCTCATATAAGGTGAGAGATATCTCTCATATGAGCATCTCCCTATATATATAATATTTTTTTCTGATTTGGGTCTTTTCACATCATGTAGCATTGATTTTTGAAATGTTTCCTCCAATAGGATTTCAATACAAGAGAAGATCAAGCCTCAAACTAAAACCTACATACACCATCAGATATAAACATGACAAGTTGAACTTGGAACATCAATGATTAATAGGCTAGGTATAGAATATGATAAAATAAGGCAGGTCCTAGAATATGATAAAAATAGAATAACTCGAAACCGCAACCCCATGATGAACAGGGACCTAAGGACCATGGAACAAGTTCCTATAGGGTTCAACCAATGGGAAAACCCATGGGGACTCCCATGGCCAGACTAGACCCCTTAATTTTACTTGAAACTTTAGGTTCATTCCTTCATCATACCATATATGTGATTTCATGATGTTTCCTACATGTAGATTAAGAATCACCACCAATTGTAATCCTAGCTGTTGCAACCAGATTTAAACACGTCTGATTATTAGGTGTTTAGAATCTAAGAACATCTAGAAATCATTAAAAGGACGAAACCCTAATAGACCGTGGTACAAAATTTCCTCAAAACCCAACCCTATGATGGAAGGAGGCCTAGAATCCTCCATGGGAGGTCTCCCATGGTGGTCAGCAAAGTGAATCCACCATGGGAACCCACAGCCTTCTTGGTTCACCCTTTTTCCCCTTTTCTCAATGGTTGGATGTGTTTCCCATCTTAGTCTTACAATTAGGGTTTGGGGAAAAATCTACAGGTATCCTAATTCCAAAACATGGTTAGGGCTTCAAAGAATCCAGAAAAACCATGCATGTGTAGATCAGGTTCATTAACCCACCTCTGGTAAGTACTGAGAGTTTCTTCTAGCAAATTTTGCATCAATCCAAGCACCCTAGGTTCCTGTTTTTCTATACTCTTAATATCTCCTTTTCTCTAATTCTTCTCTTTTCTTCCAGTTGCCTTTAGGTTTGGGGTCTTTAAGAGAGCAAGAGAGGGATCATGGGTTGCACAGAGAGAGAGAGAAGTGTGGTCAACTGCTTTGGCAGGTGGGGCTGGTTGTATGTGGTGTTTATAAAACTTAGGTTTTGGATTCCTAAAATACAACTACAGGTTGTATATCTTCTTAATGAAAGTCTTCTCTCTACTTATGGGAAGGCTACAACTCTTTCTTGGCCCATTGCTAATTTTTTACTGGACCAAAAGAACATCTTTACTGGTGATAAACCACTTTCTAATTTTGGTCAACCCACTAGTTCTACAATGCTTTCTATTAACTCCCACAACAACTAACATTCCCAAACCAATCCCATGAGTGTTTAAAATGAAGTTAAGACCTCCCCCTATAACTAACCCAAAGATTCCACACAGCCATATAAGTAGCCGTGCAAAAGAAGTGGGTACCATTACTTCTACAATTTCAGTCCATATTCGTTCTAACCACACCCTATCATTAGTTTAATAAGTTTTGTGTATGACTTAATTACTTTAATTAGATCCTACAATACTCTAGCTGAATTTACTTATGATAATTTAGCAAAAAATAAGAAAAATATTTTAATGGAATTAAATATTCTATTTTACTAGTTTTCAGTGGATTGCGGTGTGATGTTGTGCTTATGAAATCATCTTGGGCAGACGCTGGCTGTATGACTGGGATGTCACAATTTGGACAATCAAACACTTGCTCCTTCATTTACAAAGGCAAGAGGATCGAACTCAATTCTCTCCGAAGCAGGTAGGGGAAATGTTGCGAGGCTTCACACCTAGTGGAATCGCACCATTCCCATCTTTTTTTTATAGTTAAATTCATTAAAAGCAAACGGTACAAGAGACTTGTACTGAAAAGGAAGACAACAACATTGATTCCCCTCAAAGCAGGAATCAAGTAAAACAAACCAAATACAAACTAGAACGACAAACACATCATTACAGGCAACCCCCAAGACAATACTACAGGACAGCCGAGAGAGAGAGAGAGAGAGAGAGAGAGAGAGAGAGAGAGAGAGAGAGAGAGAGAGAGAGAGAAGGCACCAAATATTCTTTTTCATTCATCATTCCTTTCTCAAAAGAGGATACATAATCTTATAGAAGCAAAAAAAAAAAAAAAAAACCTAAAACTAATCTCAAACATAGAAACACTTCAATGGTCCAGATTAAAACACTTAACCAAAATCATTTTGAAAAAAAAAAAAAAAACACTAAAACAAAATCTATGGACTGTACACCTAGTGTCTCTCTCCCTTGTCCCTTCGCTTTCACACCATTGTCCTCCTCGACCATGCCCACCCATACCTACTGCTCCAGCTACTACTAAGATGGGTATTTCACCTTCTCATACTAGTACCTCTACTGGACCATGGTCTTCATCTAGTACTAGTCCCATTAATACTACTGCCATCCCTACTCCCTCTACTATTTCTATACCCACTGCTGTTGCTTCACCTACCCCTCTGCCTCCTCCTAAAGCTCCTCCTATTTCCATCCCATGGTTACAAGGTCCAAACTGGGCAAAACTCAAAACATAGTGTCTCTCTGCCTTCTCATGTTTACTATGACAGTATTGAACCAACCTCATACACTGAAGCTTCAAAAGAATTCTCTGCCTTACAGAGCCAAGGGACATGGTCTCTTGTTCCCTTTTGTCCATCTATGCATCTAGTGGTGTAGATGGGTTTTTAAGTTGAAGCACAATTCAGATGGCTCCATTGCTAGACACAAAGCATGTCTTCTACCAAAAGGTTTTCATCGAACTGACTATAATGAGACCTTCAGCCCAGTTGTGAAACATACTACTATCAGAGTAGTCTTTGCCTTAGCGGTTCATTTTCATTGGCCACTTCATCAATTGGATGTAACCAACGCCTTCCTCCAAGGAATTCTCTAAGAAGACGCATACTGTAGAAGATAATGGACTTATGCTAACAGGCCCTAGGCCCAGCCCAATCAGTTTTTAACCCATGTAAAATATCCCACGTGTGGATCTAGGATAAGCCTTATACAGGCTGTTTCATTGATATTCTTCTATGTATAGAGATTAGGATATTCTTTAGATATTCTTTATTCTTCAATTTCTGATTGTAATTAGATTGTAATTACTGCTGATTACTAGCATGTGATTAGGGTAAAATGATTATAAATTGGTTGGTCGATCCTCCATTGAGGCATCAACTTTTCCTCCAAACTTCTCTCTCTCTCTCTCTCTCTCATTTTGCTCTTTACATTCTAACATGGTATCAGAGCACTAGGATTTGGAGATCTCATCTACTTCATCAAATCAAACACAGATCAAGGATCTGTGCTTTTTGAAAGCAGAATGTTGAAGGAAACATATTGTTTCATCGTCGTGATCAGAGTGGCCCACCTGTGATCATCTCAAAATCCTCTAGGATTTGCAATCTTCTAAGTGATCTGAGAGGAATCAGATCTGTTTCAGACATATCAGAGTCTATTCAGCCCAACTGATCATAGCCATTCAACAGTGGCCCACTTGTGATCATCCAGACACAACTGGAAATCTCGACAGTCTTGGTCGCCCACTGCAGGAGGGAATTTTGGTGATTTTTCCACAATTTTTTGCCAATCGGAGGTAGGCCATTTGCTCAATCTCGTGATTTTCCCATTTCTAACAGTAGTTTTCATCTCCACCGTCCAAAAGTTTGGATCCTTGGAATCTGCACACCAGATTTCATCTCAAGGAAGACAATTAAGTCTGGCAATCAGATCTTACACCTGATCTGCATTTCAATCCCTCTGTGGGCCCCACGTGCTCATCCAGACACAAAATTGAAGGTCGTCTGGGTTGTTTTGTGTCTCTGTGAACATCTGATTCATATCAGATTGCTACTGCTGCTTCTCTGCAATACTGCTGCTGCTGTTGATTTATTATACTGCTCTTGGGAGACACAGATCAAGGATCTGTAATCTTGGCATTAACCAGATCAGTGATATGTGGTTATTGGAAACAGAAAGTCTTCTGTCACGATATGATCAACAGTGATCCACTAGTATTAACGTACTATTTGAGCTCTGGGGGTTATTTGGAAGCCTGATCTTGCATCTGTATGTAGTTTCTGCAATTTTTATATTCTTTACTGCTGTGTTACTTGCATCTCTGCTGAATCTTCTTCTTCTTCCTGCTGAACTGTTATCAATGGAAAAATACGATATTATTCCCGTTAAATTTAATGGGAATAATTATATGGCCTGGTCATTTCATCTAAAGAATTTTGTAGCAGGCCAAGGTCTGTTTGGTTATCTCGATGGATCGATAACTAAACCTACTGCTAGCACTACTGACACAAAAGCATTACCCACCTGGTCAAAAGAAAATGATAAGGTCATCACTTGGATCTTAACTCCATTGACCCTTCTCTTGCCATTGCTCTTCAAGCATATACTGTCGCATCTGATATGTGGAGTCATCTTAAGAATGTTTATCATCAAACAAATAAAGCTCGCAAATTTCAACTAGATAATGAAATTGCAAAATTCAGTCAAGGTGAAAAATCTGTGCAAGCGTACTTCAATGGATTTCTCACCTTATGGACTGAGAGGGATGCTATGATTGTTCAAACTGTTTCTGCTGGGTTTCTATCTGAGGCTCTTAAATTACAAGAGGAACCCCACATTAGCCAGTTCCTTATGAATCTCAGACCTGAATTCGAATCTGTTCGGTCGGCTCTCATGAATCGAGAAGTAACAGCAAACCTGGACACATGCTTCCAAGAATTCCTTCGCGAAGAACTTCGCCTAAACTCTCAGCTTACCATTCTTGAAGAACCACAAGCATCCCTAGCTTCTCTTCAGACTGAGTCTGCCCTTCTGGCAACCCCCAATCAGAAGCCTACTCAATGCTATGAGTTTAAAGGCTTCGGTCATCTGGCCAAGAATTGTCGAAAGAAATTGGTGTGCAGATATTGCAAACGCTCTGGTCATCTTATTGATGATTGTCGCAGCTTACAGCGAAAGAATGGACCTCAGCAGAAGCAAAATCCTTCCACCGGGCCACGACCGGCTGCATTCCAAGTTCAAGCATCTCTGCCTGACACAGGAAGCGCTTCTTCCGGTGCTGTATCCATGACTCCAGCCCAGATTCAAGAACTGATTCAGAATACGGTGACTTTCGCATATGCATCCATGGGTTTTAATGGTGGTCGGTATCAAACTCAGTCTCCTCTAGCATTTCCTGCTTTTCATTCTTCAATCTCTAGGTCTTCCTCCATTACCCTATCTACCTGGTTTCTAGATTCAGGAGCATCAAACCACATGACTTCTGTGGAACATAGCTTTACAGCCTCTCAACCTTACCTTGGCAAAGACAAAATAACTACTGCTAATGGAGACCAATTACTCATTTCTGGAATTGGTACTATTACTTTATCTAGTATATCTGGCCAGTCCCTCCATCTTTCCAATGTTTATTTTATTCCAAAATTATCAGCCAATTTACTTTCAGTCGGACAACTTATTGATGATGGGTACCATATTAACTTTTCTTCCACTGGTTGTGTCATACAGGAGCGGCAAACTGGGAGAGTGATCGCGACGGGGAGTAAACATGGTCGACTTTTTCTGCTGGACATTGGACATCATTCCCTATTTTCTTCTTCTTCTCCTAATTTCAATAAATTGTGGACTATCTGGCATAGTCGTCTTGGTCATGTAAACAATGCTTATTTACTTTCCTTGTTTAAAATTGGTTGTTTAGAACCCACTATTGATAATAAAATGATGTCCTCTTTCCTTCAATCAAAATGTGCAACGTGTTGTTTGAGTAAGAGTCATATTTTGCCATTTCCCATTCATCGTTCTCGTGCTTTAACATCTTTTGATATCATTCACACTGATGTTTGGGGAATTGCACCCACATTAAGTCGGACAGGGTTTAAGTATTATGTGACCTTCATTGATGATCATTCTCGATTCACTTGGATTTATTTCATGCGCTTCAAATCTGAAGTCTTTTCTCTTTTCCAAAAGTTTTATAATATGGTTCACACACAATTTCAAAAGGATATAAAAATTCTTAGGTCTGACTCCGGCGGAGAATACATGTCCCATGATTTTTCTGCTTTTCTTTCTGATAAAGGCATTCTTCACCAAAAATTCTGCCCACATACTCCTCAGCAAAATGGTGTTGCGGAGAGGAAGAACAGGCATATTCTTGAAACTGTTCGAACTCTCCTACTTGAATCCTTAGTTCCTCCCAAATTTTGGTGTGATGCTGTACAGACTGTTGTATATCTCCTCAATCGTCATCCTAGCTCCGTTCTAGGAAGGACTACTCCATATGAAGCTCTCTTTGGTCATACTCCTTCATATTCTCACTTGTGTGTTTTTGGTTGTTTATGCTTTGTCCATCTTCCAGCTACAGAGCGCACTAAGTGGTCCCCTCAGGCTACCAAATGTCTCTTCCTAGGTTACAGTACTGAACACAAGGGATTTCTATGTTATGACCAATCTGAGAATCGCATGGAGATATCTCGTAATGTGATCTTCTTGGAACACATTCCTTTCTTTTCTTTGCGTTTGGATACTCATCCGGTTGTTGTATCTTATCTGCCTCAATTTCCTGCAACTACTTCTCCACCACCACCTATTACCAATGTCTATGTCCGGCGGAACAAGGTTCCTCCTGTGGGGACTCATTCTTCTGATCTTCTCCCAGTGCCACCTACTGCATCCTCAGGTATTAATACTTCATCTACTGATAGTGTCATACCCCTGAGACGCTCTAGTCATCCTTCTGTTACTCCTGACAGATATGGCTTTCCTGCTCTTTTCACTTCTTTGGATAGCTATCCTTCAAGGTGGATTTCGCCAGAGTCACTCTGATAGTTCCCTCTTCCTCCGATGGACATCAAAAGGCTACACATTTCTCTTAGTCTATGTTGATGATATGATTATCAGTGGCAATGATAGTGCCGGTATTACGGATCTCAAACGTCATCTCACTCGCCACTTCAGAATGAAGGATCTTGGTCCTCTCACCTACTTTCTAGGGCTGGAGTTCTTGCGTAGCAAATCTGGCATTCGGGTTCATCAGCGGAAATATGCTAAAGATTTAATCACTTCGGCACATCTTGATGATGCTCACACTTTTGATACTCCTATGGAGTTGAACAGCAAGATCCGTAGGGATGATGGCCAGCCCCTAGATGATCCTTCTGTTTTTCGGCGAATAGTAGGTAGTTTGCTCTACTTAACTATGACCCGACCAGATATTTCACATGCCGTTCATACGGTTAGCCAGTTTGTGAGCAATCCTCACAAACCGCACCTTGCTGCTGCCTTGCGCATACTCCGCTATGTCAAAGGCACCCTTAACCATGGTCTCTTCTACTCTTCGGGCGCTTCTCTGCACTTATCAGCTTATTCGGATGCTGACTGGGCTGGTTGCCCAGATTCTCGGCGCTCTACCACTGGCTGGTGTATGTTTCTTGGGGACTCTTTGATTTCGTGGAAATGCAAGAAGCAAACCACCGGCTCGAAATCTTCTGCTGAGGCTGAATATCGGGCCATGTCATCTGCGAGTGCTGAAATCATCTGGATACGCCGTCTTCTCTGTGAATTTGGTGTCATCATTGGTAGATCTACACCTCTTCATGGGGACAACACCAGTGCTACTAGAATTGCAAATAATCCGGTCTTTCATGAAAGAACGAAGCACATTGAGATTGATTGCCACTTCATCCGTCAGCATGTTGTTACGGAGAAGATCACTTTGCCTCATGTCTCTACTCTTAACCAGTTGGCGGATATCTTCACCAAAGCTCTCCCTAAAACGCGTCATCATGATCTCACTAGCAAATTGATGTTCTCTGCCTTACCACATCAATTTGAGGGGGAGTGTAGAAGATAATGGACTTATGCTAACAGGCCCTAGGCCCAGCCCAATCAGTTTTTAACCCATGTAAAATATCCCACGTGTGGATCTAGGATAAGCCTTATACAGGCTGTTTCATTGATATTCTTCTATGTATAGAGATTAGGATATTCTTTAGATATTCTTTATTCTTCAATTCCTGATTGTAATTAGATTGTAATTACTGCTGATTACTAGCATGTGATTAGGGTAAAATGATTATAAATTGGTTGGTTGATCCTCCATTGAGGCATCAACTTTTCCTCCAAACTTCTCTCTCTCTCTCTCTCTCTCTCTCTCTCTCTCTCTTATTTTGCTCTTTACATTCTAACACATACATGAATCAAACCCAGGGCTTTGTAGATCCATGTAACCCCTTTATGGTCTGAAACAGGCACCTCATGCCTGGTATGAGATATTTTCAAATTATCTCATTGGGATTGGTTTTCAACGGACCTATGCAGACTCTTCTCTCTTCATTCATTTTTATAGAGGCTCCATCACTATTCTTCTCTTGCATGTTGATGATCTTGTGATTACTGGAAATGACAATCATTACATCACTTTGCTTATTTCACAACTTCACACAATGTTTGAAATGAAGAATTCGGGTCCTCTACATAATTTTTAGGGGTTGAGGTTAACAAGACACTAAATGGGCTGTTTTTATCCCAAACCAAATATGCTAAGGATCTCCTCACACGCACATCTATATTGGATTCTAAACCTATTGGTTCACCATGTAATTAAAAAGCTTCTGTCTCTAATCTGTCCGCTGCTCCATTTGAAGATACTACCCTCTATAGAAGCATTGCAGGTGATTTACAGTACCTTAGTTTAACAATACCAGATCTAGCCTTTGTCGTGAACCAAGCACGTCAACATATGCATCAACCCACAGCTATCCATTTCACTGCGCTGAAATGAATTCTAAGATATCTGAAAGATACTTTGGCATTTGGAATTCATTTTCAAAGAGGAAACCTTCAAATCATTGCTTATTCTGATGGGCAGGGGATCCAACAGATCGTCGCTCCACCTCTGGATATTGCGTCTTTCGTGGTCATTCTCCAGTCTCTTGGAGTGCAAAAAAGCAGGCAATTGTGGCCAGATCTTCAACTGAAGCTGAGTGCAGATCTCTTGGCTCATTTGGCAGCAGAGATCTCTTGGCTTCGCACCTTATTAAATGGCCTGTACATATACCTTCCTCTCCATCCGGCTGAGTGGTGTGATAACTGATAACCTCTCTGCCATTTCCATTGCATCTAATCCACTGTTCCAAGCTAGAACTAAGCATGTACAGGTGGATTGTCACTTTATTAGAGAAAAAGTCCAACGGAAGTACATTTAAGTTAAGTATGCTTCCACTCAGGACCAGGAGGCAGCTATCTTTACAAAAGGGCTTCACCCTCGGATATTTCATCTTCTTCGACCAAGCTTATGGTGACTGATCAAGGGGGCCTGACAACAAACTCCATTTGAAGCTGACAGAGTTGGAAAGCAGTAACTAAGTCACATTGAGTTGAGGCATAATTACCAACTCACTGTGTTGTCAGTTGCTGACAGTGTTTTTATTTAACTTTTTTTTTTGTTTTTTTTGAAAAGGTGACTGTATTAAAAGTTTTTATTTAACTTTAATTAGTTGGCTGGGTCTTAACAAATCCTTGTCTTGTGTATAAAAGAAAGGGAGAGTCTTCTGTAATCTATCCGAGAACCATCTTTACAATGAAATAATCTTCTCTCATTCTTCTTCTTCCTCCTCTTCTTCTCTGTCTTCTCTACCTTCTGCATCTGCAACGTTTTCAGACCCTATTTGCATAACTCAACAAAAACTTCAAATAATTAAAATAAATGAAACAAGAAACATGAATGGGCTGGTCCCAAAGGCTGCTCGACCCACGGATCATGGGTCGTGAACTCTGTCCTGAATCAACTCTCAGTAGTTTGCAAGCAATAAACTCCTAACTGTAAAACAACTTAAGACGTTCCTTTATTATAGGATGCAGTTAAGTTTGTAGACCAGATCTAACCCCTTATTCAAACTCAACTTTTACTAAGATCCAAGCCTAGTTATATTCAAATACAAACTAATTTTTGTGTAGATCAAGTAAAATATTACGAATGGATCACATAATCAATCATGTACCCAATCTTACAATGAGACCACATCCTACTAAAGTAAATTTGAGAATGTATCATTGGATGGGATACCACTCATTTTGAACGGTTAGAATTATCAATAGGTGAGCCCCACAATAGAGTTCCAGATATCCCACTCATGGAAAGCATGTAGATGACACTTGGGGATCTGGATTCTACACAAAAACAATGCAGAATCATAATTATATGTTACTCAAATTTTCGGGTCCACTTGAGCCCGACTCGAGCTCATTAAACTCATACGCCATATTTTGGAACGGGCCTAAACTTAATTCTGAGCATGGCATGCACCACCATATTCAATTCTAAGCTTGAACCTTAAAAGCTGCCCACAAATTGATAGCTATCACGAGCTAACAATGATTTTTTTCCTCTCTGTTTTTGCCAAACCTTGAATAGAGGGAGTCCCAAATGCGGCTCACACAGTGGGCAACTGGAAATTAAATACATCAATCCTCCTTGTAGTTAGTCATAAGTGCTGATACGTATTGATTTTTCTAGTTGGCCAATATGTGGAACCAATCCGATACATTAACGGCAAGTGTAGATACAATGAAACAAATCACTGATTCTTGAAAAAAGGATGATTGTAATGGTTAAGTGGTTAAGCATCCCAATTAAACATTATTCAAATACTGGTAAGTAGTTAAAGTAGGACTAAACTGCAGCACGGAGCAATTTCAATTCAACCACATCAAGCTCACAAGTCCAATCCAATTTTTAGAAATTGTGTACAATAAGTAAAAGGATAGCAAAGTTTTTCCATGCGATTGCTAGTGCCCGGCGTCATGTCAATTGTATAACTGCAATATCTGCTAGAGGAAAGGTTTGGGACTCTAAATTTGATATAGAAGGAGAAATTGTTCAATTCTTCCATAATCTTTATCCAGGTGATAATAGATCCAAACCAATTATGGATGGTGTTTCTTTTACATGTCTTTATTTTCTAATCAGAAAGCTGGTTCTCTTGAAGCTCATTTTACTTCAGAGGAGATAAAGTATGCTGTGTTTGGGTTAGGTGATGATCGTGCTCCGGGTCCCGATGGCTTTCCAATAATCTTTTTTCAGCATTTTTGGGATATGTTAGAAGCTGACTTGCTAATTTTTTTCATCCAGTTTCATGAGAATGGTGTAATAGCAGGAGAGTTGGGTGCCACTTTTATATCTTTGATTCCTAAGAAGGATGGAGCCAGTTTGATTAAGGGTTATAGGCCCATTAGTTTGATTGGAAGCATTTACAAGATTCTGGCCAAAGTTCTTGCCAACCGCTTAAGGAAGGTGCATCCTGAAATTATTTCTGATGTCCAAGGTGCTTTTGCTGACGGGTGTCAAATCCTCGACACTGTGCTTATAGTCCATGAATGTGTGGATTCTAACAATCAGCAATAGCGTCCTGGTTTAATTTGTAAATTGGATTTTGAAAAGGCTTATGATATGGTTGATTGGGGTTTTCTTCAATACATGATGGAAAGAATGGGGTTTGGGAAGAGGTGGCGGCAATGGATCAAGAGTTTTGTCTTCAGCCCATTTTTCTATCTTGTTGAACGGGTCATCGAAAGGCTATTTTAAAAGTTCTCGTGGTCTTTGACAAGGCGATCCTTTATCTCCCATGCTTTTTGTTATAGTTGCAGAAGCGTTGAACGCTTTATTGGAGCGGGCCAAACAAATGCAATTAATTTCAGGCTTTGTCATTGAAGGCGGTGTTCATGAGGTAACTCATCTTCAATTTGCAGACGATACTATAATCTTTTCTGATGCTTCTTTGAATCAGGTGGAAACATTGAAATTTATTTTGAAATGGTTTGAATGGATTTCGGGCTTGAAAATCAATTATGTTAAGTGTGAGTTGATTGGTGTTTAGCTTATAGACAGTCATGTGGTTTCTTTGGCAAATGCTTCTGGGTGTAGAGCTGGTAAGCTTTCTTCCAAGTATTTGGGATTGCCTCTCTGTTTGGGATTACCGAAAAAATATTTATGGGATGCTGTGGTGGAGCGGATAGACAAGAGGTTAATCTCTTGGAAAGGTCGCTATTTATCTTTGGGAGGGCAACTGACTTTAATTAAATCAGTTCTTTCAAGTATTCCTGTTTATTATTTATCCTGCTTCAGGTGTCCAAAAAGTGTTGTGGATAGAATTGAAAAACTTCAACGAGACTTTCTGTGGAATGACTCTATAGAGAAAAAGAAGTATCATTTGGTCCGTTGGGCGACAGTTTGTAAACCATTAGCTCAAGGTGGTTTAGGTATTTGTTCCATTGTCAAAATGAATAAAGCTTTGTTGGGTAAGTGGTTATGGAGGATGGGGGAGTTGGGCCATGGCTTGTGGAAGCAAATTTTATTTGCAAATATAAGCTTACAAATGATGGTTGGTATGTGCCTAACCAATTTTCCAAGCTCTCTAGTTTTTGGAAATCTATTCTTTCTGTTGAGGAAGAGTTTTTTCAATGGATTCAGTACAAGGCTCATAATGGGGTTCGCATCAGATTTTGACAAAATGAATGGTGTGGGCACAGTTCTCTGGCTTCTCAGTTCTCTAATTTGTTCCTGTTAGATCGAAGGCAATATGCTTTATTTTCTAATTATTTTTACCGTTTGGGTGGTAGGGTAGTATGGGATTTTTCTTTTCAGAGAAATCTGATGGACAATGATGTTGCTGATTCCGCTTTGATGCTAGGTATGCTTGAGAAGGTTTATTTTTCTCCTGGAAAATCAAATGTCAGATTATGGAATCCTAATGTTAAAGGTCATTGCTCTGTCAAATCTTTTTATAATGTGTTAGTAGACAACAATGCAAGGGTGGGAGGTTGGAAAAACTTTTGGATCAGCTCCATTCCACCACGAGTTTTTGTTTTTTGTTGGATTGCTAGAAATCATAAAATCCTTACTATTGACCAGTTGAGGAAAAGGAACCATATTATTGTTAATGGTTGTCTTTTCTGCTTGAATGATGAGGAAGCGGTCCATCATTTGTTGATTCATTGTCCTTTTGCTCATGGTGTTTGGTCTGCTATCATCAACATGTTTGAAATAAATTGGGTTATGCCTGGAACTGTTGAAGATCTTTTCATTCAGTGGTGGTATGGATGTAAATTCTTTCGTGGAAGGATTTTATGGATAGCAGCTTTGTATGGTACCATTTGAAAGCTTTGGTTGGAAAGAAATAAAAGAGTTTTTCAAAATACTTGTAAATCAGTAAAAGATGTGGTTGAATCGATTGTCTGATCTGTCTCGGAATGGGTGGTGAAGCGGCGGGAGTTTTTAGGAGCCTATTTCGAAGATCTTTATAGATCTGGGCCAGCTTTTTTCCAAGGGGGTCGCCAGGTTAATTTTGTTCAGAAAAATCTTTGGACAACTCCCAATGGAGTTTTAAAATTAAACTTTTATGGCAGTTTTCTTCACTCTTAGCAAAGGGGTGGTATTAGAGGAGTTATAAGGGATTGGAAAGGTAATGTGTTAAGAAATTTCTCAGGGCCTGTGGATTCTCTAAGTGCTAATGATGCAGAAGTTTATGCTCTTCTTATTGGTTGTCGTGAGTTGTTAACTTTGGAAATCATCGACGCTGTTATTGAAGGGGATTCTTAGTCAGCTATTCAATAGGGTTCTGGGGAACCTTGTATTCCATGGAGGTTGTTGGATTGGGTGGAGGAGGTGCAAGATATCTCTAGTCGATTGGGTGCTTCTTTTCACCATATCTTTCAAGAGGCTAATGTCATGGCGGGTGCTCTTGCAAAAGATGGAGTTTTCCATACTTCTATTCCTTTTTATGTTTAGTTGATTTTTTTTTTGGTTTGTTGGGGGTTTCTTCTTGTAGTCTTTTGTTCTTTTTCTTTTTTGAGCAATAAATTTTACCGTTATAAAAAAAAGAGTAAAAGGACTGCTGGTTTAAAGAATTAATAGAAGAAAAAAAAAACAATTAAGACATTGGAAATAGTGAGGAAAGACATCTTAGAGTGAAACTAAAGAGCATTTCCTTAAATAGGATCAAGTGGCAAGAGAGTGAGCTCCCAGTGATAACCCTAAATAAGAAGGTCGCTTGTTTCTTTATTTGAGTAAAATGCTTTAAGCCCACCGAGATCGATGGGATAAAGATAAAGATAAAATGATGATGATGATGATTGGATGAAACTACACACAAAAATGTAGACTTGTGTTTATACTTCATACTCCTCTTTAAGACACCAAAAACATTAAAGAAAAATGAAAGGAGGGAAAGAAAATTTACCTTATGTTCCCACTGACTTTCTTTATAATGACCCAAGTATATAATTTCAGCCTGTGTGGAAGCTCGTTGAGATCGCAACAACTCATCCAAAATCGTTAATACTTTTTCAGCTTCAACATGTCTATTGGTATAAATATTCATTGTCTCAAGCACAGGGGCATTGGAGAGTATGCATCTAATGAATTTCAAATCCGATAACATGGCGATTCCAATGATCTCCACAGCATGGAGGTGACTTAAAAAACAATCAGACTCTGTTTTTACACCACACAGCTCAGCCTGTACTCCAGATATATCATCCTCTTCTCGAAATAGACCATCTCTTTTCCCTTTTGTATCTGCACAATACTAGAGTCAAATAACAAACTCGGACCCATGAAATCATATAATTATTAAGTATTTTAGACCATAACAAGATCAAAACCCATGATAATCATGCCTAAAATGTAACTCACCTTGATTTTAAGTTGTTTCAAGTTTGGGGAGCTTCTCAATATGCATAGAATGGCCAAAATCTCCTTTGAATTGAACTGTAATTGAACTTCAAGATACTGTAGGTGATCAAGTGTTGCAGGAAGCTTCTTTGGTACAATTCCAACGCATAAATACTGGCAACAGAAAAAAAAAAAAAAAACAGAGAATAGATTAACATGATTTTATAAGGAGCAATGCACAGAAAAAACTTGTTTCAAACCTTTCAAAAGTGTCTTGAGCATTGCAGATTATCAATGAGTTTAAGTTATACCAAAAGTAAATGCTATCCAGTTTACCATAGGAATGACTACTCTTTTAAGTCAAACCAGCTCCTGTTACTGTTAGCATGAAACGAATCGAATTTCAAACTATGAAAAGGCCACAGAAAAACACCAATGTTTTGGGTTCTCCAGCTTGATGGTAATGGTACACCTTTTAATCAACTTCATGTGATTACTATTGCCTTTTTATCATGTCATCAAGAGGTTGCAAAATGGATAGCTATTACTATTATGTTTTCAAGCTCTTGATGGTTTGTGAGGAGGACCATCTAAATAAATTCGATAAATAGATAGTAGCTTTTGTCCTAAAAAAATCATGAATGAAAACCTGAAAACCAACTAAAATCATTGTTGTTACCTGTAGATAAAAGCTCTTCAATTTAAGACTTTTAATCCCTTGCAAGCACCCAAAAAACGGAATATGACTGCTAGGTCCAAAACCACTCCTGCCCCAAGGGGGGTCTATGTCGGAAAGCAAAGACACATCAGTCAACAGTGGACAAGCTTCAATTGAAACATCTTTAAATTCTGATATGTGCCACTCTATACACACCAGAACTAGACACGTAGTGTAGTGGCAAGATGGAAGACTTGGTCTTAATTGTTTGTTGAGTCTGTTACGTGGGTGCTATTCTTTGTCCTGTTTTTCAGCATTCCTATTCTTTAGCATTGTTGTTATTTCCCTACTAGTTGTATGGCTATATATAGCCTGAATGAGTTCAAATAAAGATATGCAGTTTTATTCTCGAACAGTCCCTTCCTTCTTCTATTCTCTTCTTATCTTAAATTATTTTGTATCAGTGGTATCAGAGCTGGTTTTGTCCATGGACACTCGTGGCAAAACAAATGCAGAATTCCGCAATGATGTCAACGAAATCTTGGCACGACACGAGAGCAGTTTCGATCAGGTGAACGCAGCCTTACAAGCAGTGTTAACCGAGCTTCAATCTCTTCGAGCCTTACGTAGCCAAAACACTAGCTTTCCCGAAACCAACTCATTTGCACGTGACGAATTCTCGCACCCCCACACTTCCCGTTCAAACCCCATGAATGACCACTCTCATCAACACCTCAAGCTGTTCTTCCCAAAATTTAACGGAGACGACCCAACTGGATGGATTTACAAGGCAGAACAATACTTTGAATTCAAAAGCATTACACCATAACAACAAGTTCAGCTGGCCTCCTTCCATCTAGAAGGCATCGCCCTGCAATGGCACAGGTGGTTGACGAAGTTTCGTGGACCACTCACATGGGAGGAGTTCACCAAGGCTGTACAACTCCGATTTGGTCCAACCGACTACGAGGACCCATCCGAAGCTCTGACTCGCCTTAAACAAACCACCACCGTAACAACTTATCAGGAAGCTTTTGAAAAGCTTTCCCACCGAGTTGACGGCCTGCCAGAAAAGTTCCTAATTGGTTATTTTATTACAGGACTCCGAGATGACATTCGTATAGATGTAAAGATTAAACAACCAGGAACCTTGGCAGATACAATAGGAGTGGCTCGGCTAATCGAGGAACGCAACCAGCTGCAGAGGAGACCAACCCAGCAGCTCCGTCCCCAACCAGCTTTTGCAACATCAAAGACTTCACCCAACCCAATAGCGGGTGTGCTAGGACCTCCACCAACCCAGCGCATCCACCAGAGTTCCAATACTCAACCAGCAACCTTCCGCCGAATCACCAATCAAGAGGGCCGAGAACGACGGGAGAAAGGGTTATGCTATTATTGTGACGAGAAGTTCATTCCAGGCCATCGTTGTGAACGACCGCAATTGTTCATGATCGAGGATTCACCCCATATGGGCATCGAGGATATTGATGACGATCAACCAGAACCTGAACCTCATGAAGCTCTACCCGAAATTTCTTTCCATGCAATTGCAGGTACCGAACACCCACAAACCATACGTGTCCTTGGCAAGTTGAAAAACAAGCATGTTACGGTGCTAATTGACGGTGGCAGCACTCACAACTTCATTGATCAGGCCATCGTCTCTAAGTTCGGGTTACCAGTAATCTAGGATAAGAAATTCCAAGTCATGGTTGCTAACCGAGAGAAAATAGAGTGTGCGGGCCAATGTCGGACGCTCACCATCACCATTCAAGGGCTTCCCGTCACCGCCGACTATTATATCCTTCCTGTCGCCGCATGTCAGTTGGTATTGGGAGTGCAATGGCTTGCCACTCTCGGACCCATCAAGACTGACTACAAGCAACTCACCATGGACTTCAACATGGCAAGAACTTCCCATACATTCCGCGGATTGGGACGAACGGGTATCGAAGCCTTAACTGACAAGGAATTCAATGGATTACAAAGCACTGGGCTATTTTTTCAAATAATTCCTGCCAACTGCAACAGTCAACCAACTCCCTACCCACCTGAGATGGGCCACCTCCTAGCAAAATTCTCTCAGGTATTTGAAACACCTACCAGCTTACCTCCACGACGGTCACATGATCATCACATTCCATTGCAACCAGCCGCGGGACCAGTCAGTGTGAGGCCTTATCGATACCCTTATTACCAAAAAACTGAGATAGAGAAAATGATAAAAGAGCTCTTGCAATCTGGTTTGATACGGCCCAGCCACAGTCCATTCTCTTCCCCCGTTTTGTTGGTAAAGAAGGCAGATGGCACTTGGAGATTTTGTGTCGATTACCGACTCTAAATGACATCACAATTAAAGATAAGTATCCAATTCCTATCATTGATGAACTATTAGATGAGCTCCACGGTGCCAAATTTTACTCCAAATTGGATCTACGGTCTGGATATCATCAAATCCGCGTGCAAGAAGACGACATTCCTAAAACCGCATTCCGGACGCACGAAGGACATTACGAGTTTATTGTGATGCCATTTGGTCTCACTAACGCTCCAGCAACCTTCCAAAGTCTCATGAATGATCTCTTCCGTCCCTATCTCCGGCAATTTATTTTGGTTTTCTTTGATGATATTCTAGTATATTCAAAATCATGGGAAGACCATCTCACACATTTGCAAATTGTTCTGCAGATCTTATCCACTAACAGTTTGTTTGCAAAGGAGTCGAAATGTCGATTCGGAGTTTTACAGGTCGACTACTTGGGTCACGTCATTTCAGAGCAGGGGGTCTCGGTTGATCCAACCAAAATACAAGCTGTCATTGAGTGGCCAACACCAACAACAGCAAGAGGGGTCCGTGGGTTCCTCGGTTTAGCAGGATACTACCGAAAATTTATACGTCAATTCGGATGTATAGCAGCTCCTCTAAACCATCTCTTGAGCAAGGAGGGATTTCAATGGAATGAGGCAGCCGAGTTGGCCTTCAAACAATTGAAGGAGGCATTGACGTCACCACCGGTCTTACGCCTTCCCGACTTTACTCAGCGTTTTGTAATTGAATGCGATGCTAGCGGAATCGGACTCGGTGCCATTCTTATCCAACAAAATCAACCAGTGGCGTACTTTAGCCAAGCATTGAAAGGCTCGGCATTGGCATTGTCCACCTACGAGAAAGAAATGTTGGCTATTGTCAAAGCAATCAAGAAGTGGCGTCCATACTTGCTGGGAAAACCATTTACAGTCCGCACTGACCAAAAAAGTCTCAAGTACCTATTGGAGCAACGAATTACTACACCAGCACAAACACGATGGTTGCCAAAAATCCTTGGTTATGATTATGAAATCGAGTATAAACGAGGGCCTGACAATCAAGGTGCAGATTCTTTGTCACGTATAGTGGAATTCCAATTTTTATCCATTTCTCAACCACGTGCAGATTGGTGGCCAATGCTTCAAAAGGAAGTCCAACAGGACTCATTTTATGCAGACTTATTACACAAACAACCCTCTCAAGCCGCCCACAAGCTGCTCCAACGTGATGGCGTTTGGTTCAAAAGAGACAAAGTCTATTTGAGCCCCACTTCCCCCTTGCTTTTGAAGATAATGGCTGATTGCCATTCGTCACCCATAGGTGGGCACTTTGGATTTCATAAAACTCTCCTCCGTATCAAACAGAGTTTCTTTTGGTCTAATATGCGCCAGACGGTGAAGGATTTTTTGCAAGAATGTGATGTCTGTCAGCGGTTCAAAACCGATTGTATGAAGCCGGCAGGGTTGCTTCAACCGCTACCTATCCCTACTCAAATGTGGACTGATGTCTCGATGGACTTTATTGAAGGGTTACCATCTTCTAATGGATATACTTCCATCATGGTAGTCGTCGACCGCTTGACGAAATATGCTCACTTCGTAGCCTTGAAACACCCATTTACGGCTGTAATTCTCGCTAAGACATTTGTTGCCAATGTGGTTCGCTTGCACGGTATTCTGACATCAATCGTTAGCGACCGAGACAAGGTGTTTATCAGCTCCTTTTGGCGCACATTGTTCCAACTGCAGGGCACCCAGTTGTGTATGAGCTCAAGTTACCATCCCCAATCCGACGGACAAACAGAAGTTGTCAATCGAACCTTGGAGCAATATTTACGTTGTTTTACAGGGGACCAGCCGCGGAAATGGCTCGAATGGATTCCCTGGGCCGAGTTCAGCTACAACACTTCCACTCACTCCTCCACCAAGATGACACCATTCGAAGCCGTTTACGGCATTCCGCCTCCAAGCTTACTGGCTTATGTCCCAAGCACTTCACGTGTCCAAGCAGTCGATGAGTACTTGCGTGACCGAGATACCATCCTACGTGAGTTGCGACATAACATACTGCTGGCTCAAGATCGGATGAAATGTCAAGCGGACCAACACCGGCGCGAAGTGTCGTTCCTGGTAGGTGATTATGTATATTTGAAACTCCAGCCCTATAGACAGACTTCTGTGGCTTTTCGGGCCTCCCTGAAGCTCGCCCCACGTTTCTTTGGTCCATACAAAGTCATTGAGAAAGTTGGTCCGGTGGCTTATAAGCTGGCTTTGCCTCCGGGTTCTCAAATTCATGATGTGTTTCATGTCAGTTTGTTAAGGAAGCACTTAGGTCCAGTCACTCCAACCTCTGCCCAACTTCCCCCTCTGTCGGATACCTCGTCTCTCCTTCCACAACCCGAAGTTGTCTTAGATCGACGTGTTATCCGCAAGGATAAATACCGCCCAAAATCTGAAATCCTGGTAAAATGGGTCGGTGCACCAGCCGAAGACGCAACCTGGGAGAATGAATGGCGTTTCACCAAGTCCTATCCTGATTTCATCCTTGTGGACAAGGATCCTTAAGCGGTGGGAAATGATATGTGCCACTCTACACACACCAGAACTAGACACGTAGTGTAGTGGCAAGATGGAAGACTTGGTCTTAATTATTTGTTGAGTCTGTTACGTGGGTGCTATTCTTTGTCCTGTTTTTCAGCATTCCTATTCTTTAGCATTGTTGTTATTTCCCTACTAGTTGTATGGCTATATATAGCCTGAATGAGTTCAAATAAAGATATGCAGTTTTATTCTCGAACAGTCCCTTCCTTCTTCTATTCTCTTCTTATCTTAAATTATTTTGTATCAAATTCTCCGTCGAGCTCCAAGTAACGGAGATTTGGAGCATGGATGTTGAGACACTGATAAAAATCAAAGGCTATAAGTTTCAGCCACTCTAGAAGAGGGCATTCCGAAATCAGACATTCAATATCATCTTTTGAGATTTTAGCCTCAAGATTGAGGACCGAGAGATTGCGGAAACCTTTGAATGTTGGTGGCAATTCCAATGTGCAATTGAGCAACTCCAAATGACACAACTCTCGATAGTCGAAGATACTAAAGGGCACATCATACCACTCTATCTTGCTTTCAATCGCGAAGACGAATTCTTTGACCCCATTTCCATGATTCTTTGACAGGAATCCGATCCAGCGATCAAAGTGATGGGAGCTTAGGAAAGAAAAGAAGACGCACGAAAACTTAGAAATAGGGCCAATGAGTTGGGAGAAAACTTGATCCACAACATGGGCACACGCAGCTTCACCATCATCATCATCATCATCAGCATCATCAGAAGAAGAATATGATGATTTCATCAAGCGATCCCTATTGAAAACTACATCAGAGATGGAACCCACTTGTACCTCCATTCTTTTGACAAAATGCTCGTCCTGACCGCATCTCTTAATGGCACAAGCCCCAGGATGGAACTCATCACATCTTCAGGTAGATTGCTGATGAAATCTACACCACCCGCACCTGCGGCACCTACTCCAAATGCTTGCCTCTTCGTCTTCTCCATACCCTCCTCTACCACAAATGACAAAACACACCCTCACCCACACCCTCGCAATTTGAAATTCTACACTTTTCCAACCTTCAACGCTCAAGGATATAGAGATTGGGAGGAAAGAAATTAGAAACAGAAACAGCGGTCTGAGTCTGAAATGTTTTGTTTTGGGAATCCAAAGTCGAACTGGACTCTCTTTTGGGAAATTCTATATGCACCACCATTTTTGATGAATACACCCACTTTTAAGTTTTTTTTTTAATTACTAAATTGCCCTCCAGTGAAATGACGAACTAGCCCTTTACCATCAACCTCCTCCTCTCCTCTTCCTTTCGTTCTTTCACAGTGGGGGAGCCGTTGTCATCTCCTATTCCTCCTCTTTTTATTCTTCATTCTCCCTTTCATCCATTGTTTCGTAACCGTTCCATCGCACTCATTCATGCCCGTTTATGTTCATCTCTTTCCTCATCATCTTCTTCAACCATTTAAAAGTATCCTTAAGTCTCGTAAGAATCTTCAACCCTTGAAAGTACTCATCTCCCCGGGGCACATTGTCTACTGAAAGCAGGCATTTTCAACATGGACAAGCAACTGTCAATCTACCAAGAGGAGGTATATTCTCCAAGTCCGTTTCCAGATCGTTAATTATTTTGTTTCCGCGATATGCTCGGTATTCCAGAACCGTGCAAAATCACACTGCACGGCACATTTTAACTGTGCAATAGTATTTTGCACGGTCACAATAAACCGTGCAAAATAAACTTGCACGGTAATATTAAACTGTGCAAAAAAATAATGTACAGCTATAATTTGCCGTGCAGTGTGATTTTGCACGGTCCTACAGGACCGTGCACTAATAAACTAATAATTTTGGGATCATATTTTCAGGAGATTGATTCAACTGGTGCAAGTCAGTGTTCTCTTGATTTTACTAATGTCTTCACCACAGAAACGATATTCAGAAGCCGAGATGATCTAATCCAATGGACACGGGATGTCGGAAAGAAACATGGCTTGGTGATTGTAATCAAAACTTCGGATGCTGGTGGAGATGGCTGGAAACCGAGAATAGTTTTATCATGTGAGAGAAGTGGTAGTTACAGGGCTTCATCGAAGATATACGAAAAGAAGAATCCTAACAAGGCAACTGGAACGAAGAAGTGTAATTGCCCATTTGCTTTGAAGGGTCGAAAGTTGCCTAGTGACGATGATTGGATGTTAGTAGTGGTTTGTCGGATACACAATCATCCAAACGCACAACATCTCGAAGGGCACTCGTTCGCTGGGAGGCTTTCTACGGAAGAGATTAATGTTTTGATTGATATGTCTAAGAGTCTAGTGAAGCCAAGGAACATCCTTCGAACACTACAGGAGAGGAATGTGCACAACACCACTACGATGAAGAGTATCTACAATGCTCGTCAGAAGTTTAGGGCGACAGAGATGGCCGGTCGATCACAGATGCAGCAACTTATGATGCATTTGGAGAAGAACAAATACATTGAGTATCACACTAGCAATGATGATACAGATGCAATCTTAGACTTATTCTGGGCACATCCGTCATCTATTCAGCTATTACGTGCATTTCCAGAAGTTTTGATAATGGATTCCACGTACAAGACCAATAGATATCGACTTCCATTGCTTGAGATTGTTGGTGTTACATCTACCCAATTGACGTTCTCCGTTGCTTTTGTTTACCTTCATTCAGAGAGGGAGGCCAATTATAGATGGGCAATGGAGAGGCTTAAGGATGTAATGGATGGATGCATTATGCCACGTGTGATTGTCACAGATAGAGATTTAGCGCTCATGAATGCAATCAAAGTTGTATATCCGAATGCAGCAAACTTATTATGCAGGTGGCATATATCAAGGAACATCTTGGCAAACTGTAAGAAGTTCTTTGAGACCAACGACAGATGGGATGCTTTTATCTCTTGTTGGAACATGTTGGTACTCTCTCCAACTGAAAGTGACTATATTCAACTTCTAAGTGCTTTGGAACGGAATTTTTGTGGGTATCCACATGCTGTTGATTATGTGAAGAACTCGTGGTTGAATAAGCATAAGGAACAATTCGTGTCTGTTTGGACGGATCAGAATATGCATTTTGGCAACTGCACCACTAACAGGGCTGAGAGTGCACACGCAAAATTAAAGAGACATCTTGGTACATCGAGCTGTAGTTTTGATTCATCCTGGCAGGTTATCCATTCCCTGCTTCGGTTGTTATTTACTGAAATAAAGGCTTCTTTTGAAAAGAGTTTGAACATCGTGTAACATAAATTCAAACCGGCACTATTCCGTGAACTGAGAGGATTTGTATCAAGGAGTGCTTTGGATATAGTATTAAATGAGTCGGTAAGAGCTGCTGATATTGGTTCGGATTTGAATGCATGTGGGTGCGTTGTACGACGGACCCATGGTCTACCATGTGCACATGAAATTGGAGAATGTATAAGAGAAGGGTCTCATATACCACTAACATGTGTACATCAATTTTGGCGGAAGCTCAATTTAGATCCCACTAAGGTGAACAAAGCCCCTGAGTTGACCACAACTTCTGAGTTCGACATGATCGATAAGAAATTTCGGGGAAGTGATGAGGCTGGAAAAATTCAACTACTGAAAAAATTGAGAGAAATAGCAAGTCCAGAATGTACACCTCTGATTGAACCGGACATTAAATTGAATACTCGCGGTCGGTCATCATTGAAGAAAAAGAAGTTCGATCGGTCTACGACTCGTGAGCCGTCTGCATTCGAATACGCAGTAGGGGTGAAAGAGAGTGGACGACTTAGATTAAGTAGTACATCTGTTAAGAAGAAGAGTGAGAAGATTAGTGTCCGTCAAACTCGATCATGTGCATTTTCGCAATCGCTCCCACAGCCTTTGGGACCCTACATCCAACATGTCAAGGATGTCGCAGCGGATGGTAACTGTGGATACAGATCTATAGCAGGCCTTCTTGGCATGGGCGAGGACAGTTGGAGACAGGTTAGATTGGACTTGAGCACTAAATTGCAGAGGCATCAACAATATTATGCATTGATATATGGAGGAGATGACAGGGTTGGAGAGCTGTACTACGCGTTGTCTTACTTCGAAAATAATCCAGGATTCGATCGTTGGATGACAATGCCGGACATGGGTCACTTGATATCTTCGTATTATAAAGTCGTATTGGTCCTGCTTTCATTGCAGCAATGCCTGACTTTTTTGCCTTTGTTATCACCCCCGATTCCAACAAGTGATCACAAAATAATCGCGATTGGTTTCGTCAATGCCACCTATTGCAACAAATTGGCATAGACACCATCATCCTGATGCAGATGGATGGCAGACCCCATATGCAAATCGCATTGAGCAATTCAGAGACATTTTGGGAAATAGTGTAGTAACACAAGAGTCGGTTAATCTTGACAGCGATTGATTATATAAAATGATTCTCATTTGATGTAACCATATAAATTATATAATTTAACTCTTTTCGATGTAACCGTTTGCTTGTCATTTGATGTAAAAATTTGATTTTCATTTGATGTAACTCACACCGATATGAAAAAGTGATGTAAAACATGGTCTGCAACGCCAACATGTAATGGCTTGTCAGAATCTGCACGGCTAACAGATACTGTGCAATCTTGTTATGCACGGCCAACATGTGCCGTGCAGACCATATTATGTCCGGCACATAATAGCCGTGCATACCATGTTATGCACGGCACATAATAGCCGTGCAGACCATGTTATGCACGGCTATTAACGGCCGAGCATACTATAAGAGTGCTGACATATGTCCTTTTCATTCCATTTTGCCTAATCTTTCTTTTACACAAATATAGACTATAAGAGTAATTAAAATATAAAAAGTCAGCCATCATACTAGACATCTCAAAAAGAAAGAACTTGAATTCATCATTATATATGTAAAAGTGATCATTTACATAATTGCCTAAAAAAAGTGGCTTATAATTCGCCAAGTTCCAAAATAAATTACAAAATCACATGACACAATCATAAAATCCAAAAACAGCAAATCTCCTTAAGGACGCGTACGTCGTCGGTACGTCACCGGCAAGCCATCCAAGATCTCCAGAGTGGTCTGTATTGCCCGGTAGTAAAAATCAGCAGATTGACCAGGCTGTGCAATCGTAGCACGAAGATTATCACTCGCTCGGCGGATCTGTAAGAAATCAGTATACATGTTAATAAGTAAGAGAATTATAACTTTTAAAATGGATGCATAATGTTACAATTGCAATTTCAAACGCTCACCACTCTTGGAGTCGGGTCATCTTGATCCTCATGAGGATGATAATGGGAGTGCCGTTCAGGGTTCTGTACCCGAGGACGTGAAATCCTAACAAACCACTCCATGTAGTCGGGTGAGCACTCCCATGCATATTGTACTCGATGGCCACGGTGTGCTAGTGATAATACATGATCCTCCCAAGACTCCCAATACTAATCAAGGAATCTATAGGAGACCTTGTATTGTCCGGCAGTAGATCCTCGAGACGCACGAAGGGGCGCAAGCGGTGCTGGTGGGATGGTTTGAACATACCCAAATTGACGAAGAACCCTCTGTGGGTGGTAGGGTTCAATGACATCCATTGCTCTCAAGCAACCACAGAAGAAAGAACTCTGTTGGAATGGATGCTGAGCTCTGGCACCGGTATACGGATCCCAAGCAACCTATGTCAAGAAGTAATTGAAACAAATCATTAATATTCTAACAAATAAATATAGATCATAAATAAAAACTTAAAATAAATAGAAACAAATCTATTGGATGCTCACCTCACTAGGATGTAAGTCGTCCAGCCTCTCCCGCAACAACTTTACGTTCTCCCTTCCAATCCCGGAATCCTGGCCAGGATTCCAGCGAGCCGCATGAGGCATTGCAGCCGTAAACCCCCATGCTGCAGGAGGACGGACAAATGGGAAGTGCTCGTACACCCAAGACTGCAAGAGTTAGAGTTTTTAATTATATGATTAAAAATAATATATAAATAATAGTACAGAGATAGGCAAATGGAAACTTTAATCAAAGAGTTATGCACATTTACCGTGAGGAGTGTCAGGTACCCCGCAATCTGTCTGACATCTGCCCTCGTAGCGGTCCCCAATTGGCGATAAAGATATGCAAGTGCGGCAGCGCCCCATGCATAATGACGGACTTGTCCCAAGTCCATCAGTAAAGATAGGTACGCAATGGGGACTCTGGTGGACGACTTATCAGTGAAAATTGTGCAGCCTAACAGAAACAGAAGATAGCCTCTAACTGCACAATCTACCTGCTCAACAGACGATCGAGGACCCACACTACTGCACACTCGCTTGATCCAGGCCAGCCTCACTACCCCACCACGAGCCACTTGAAGTTCAGCAGACGCGGTCGCTCTATCCACGCCTAGTCCAGCCTCAAGTAAATCTACCTGCTCGGTAAATCCCATACTGGTCGATGCGTGGACAGGCAATCCCGTTACTGGGATGCCGAGGAGAGTACCCACATCATCTAAGGTGATCGTCATCTCACCGAATGGCATGTGGAAGGTGTTTGTCTCGGGCTGCCACCTCTCAACGAAACTGGATATCAAAGGGGCGGAAGTATATCGGTACGATAATGACTTAAGGCCAGCCAATCCAGACTCTTCTAAAATCACACGAAACCGAGGAACTTCGATATCTGCCCCATCCCCGGGCCGAGGTATGTACCAATCCTTCAACTCTCGCCAATGATTGATACACTTAAGCGGCTCACGTTCCTGCACATTAAAAGTTTTAAACTTAATTAATATATGTTATTATAGACTTCAACACATATTATTTGAAAAACAAATCATTCACAAATTTAAAAAAAGCAAGATTACCTCCCCGTCCCATATGGGTATGGCCACGTGCGTCCTGACACTAGGGAGGACCGATAAATCAACCGGACCACCGGGGATAGGATCCTCCCCTGCCGCCGCTGGGGGAGGACTGGATGGCTGTTCATCCTGGCCTGATGGATGATCATCCCTTGCTGCCGCCGCTGCAGCAGAAGTGGACGGCTGTGCCTCCTCCTCCTCTGAGGAATCATGCTCTGATGAATCCTCCTCAGATGAATCATCCTTTGACTCCTCTGACGAATCTGGGAGTGGATCCTGTCGCATTTTTCGTCTTCGTTCAGATGCCGTTGGTCGTTGATGACCGGCACTCGAACTACTAGTATGCAAACCTCGGCGACGTGGCGGTCTTGGCACACCGATCTTCGTCCTAACTCTAGGTGGCTCGCTAGAAGAACTAGCCCGTCCACCTATCGAAAGTGAGCTGCCACCGCGACGAGCAGGTCTTCTAGGCATTTTATAATCTGTTCAAAATAAAAAACAAATATTGTTAAAACATTGTAAATTTGTTCTGCACGGCATACTATTAATGTGCAATCTCATATCTGCACGGCCAATGTTAGCCGTGCATATCTACTTTTGCACGGCATATCGACACCGTGCAAATAATATATGCACGGCTAACATTGGCCGTGCATATATGACATGCACGGTTAACATTGGCCGTGCATATAGTAAATGCACGGTGTCGATATGCCGTGCAAAATTAACCTGCACGGTTCTGGTTTGCCGAGCACCCCGTGAACCAGAAGAAGAAAACAATGGTAAGGAAAAATTTGGAGTTCGAAACTCCCATCCAAATCATGCATTACGGAATCCACATACAATCTAAATAGGTCAAAATACAATCTAAATGCATAAATTGCAACCTAAACGCATACATTATAACCTAAAAAGAAGGTGAAAATGATTGGAAAGTTTAACGAAGAAGAAGAAGAAGAAGATGACCTTACCTTGTTTGTACAAGAAGATGAAGAAGGTGATGAGAGCAAAAGAGAAGAAGATGTAGGAGAGAGTCGGAATTACTGAGCTTCTGCCGTGCGAATTTTGAAAAACGAAGACGAGGGAATGGAAATGAAGACGAGGGAATGGAGAAGGAGAGGCCTGGGCAGTTTGGGTATTTTGGTGGGTGTGCTCAGCAAATAGGTTTTAAACATAAAGTGGCTGCGGTGAGCTCAGAATGTGGGTGTGTTCATCAAAACTGGTGGTGCATATAGAATTTCCCCTCTCTTTTTTCTTTCATCCCTCACTTTCCATTTTAAAGTTCTAACCCAACCAAAACCATAGGGGGAGAATTAAAACTCTAAATGGGATGGTGGGACCCACCATTTGAAATTTTCTAATGCACCCTCCCTCCGATGCATTATTATTTTTTTTACGTTGCCAAAGTTTACTCAAATATGAGTTGGTCTGGCCCAACATGAAATTCTATAAATAAAAAAGTACATATTTTATATGCCAAGGGCCAGCCATGTACAACACACAACACCTCATGATATTCCCTTGTCTTGATGATCCTAATGTCTATCAGAAGAATATGAAATGGCCGTTCCGATTGGATTTAGTGCAACTGACTTTTTTGGATGTTCTTGGTGGTTGGATGGTTTCAATCATCCTATAGGGGGTTATAGTGAAGGGCTAGGAGATCAAAAGGGGATATTATCCAAAAGTTCATCTGATTTAATGTTGGGCTTGGCAGACTTTTATCATGCCGTAAGGGGACATTTGAAGTTTTCATATGGATTTAAATGCAAATTTTTGGGGTTGGAGGGATGAAAGATAGATGAATAGCAAAAGAGTATACTATAGCCCATATGGGAGAGCATAAGAAACTATATTCCATCAAACTTGAGAAATTTGATAGTCATTCCCTTATATTTATTAGTAACCCTTCACTCTGCACTCCTAAGGACCATGTTATTTTTCCTTATTGAAACCATAGGAAAATAACAAATATCCCATAAATTTGTGGAGATTTCACAGAGGATGAAGGTTCTTGAATGATACTGTAACATGCCCCATTCATGCTCCACAGTTTGTCCTATGTAGTCAGCATAGAGGATGGTCTTCCATGAGTTCCATCCATAGCACACCATTTTCTAGTTATCTCAGAGGGAGCAAATGAGAAACTCTTCCCAAAGCTGTGGTCTGCCCTTTTTTCTTCTTTTGAGCCACGCAAATTCTGTTGCTTCCACTTACACAAACTCTGTCCAGTCTTCTAAATGGGATAGAACTCCTTGAAAACCTAACTCTTGGAGCAAGGTCAAAGATCTTGGCATATCTCATTATATCATATAAGCTCTAACCTTTATCCCATTAATGTAGGGTAGGCCGAGTGCTACCTTTGTTCAAAGTAGACTATAAAAGCTGTGTCAAACCAAGCTTTGCTCATAAACTTCTTGGGTTAGAAAATAGGCCGGGTCCTAGATCATAGGCCTCAAAATTCGAACTAAGGCAGGATTCAGGATGCCGCTCCCACTTGCACCCTTGCATTTTATAAATGGGCATGAGTTGCAAATGGTGTTATGGTTTTAAGGTTAGATAATTTGCATGTAACTTGAGCTAGGACGTGGGATGGTAGATTAGTTGCATAGATGGGAGAACGGTTACATAGGGTGGTGGGTTTGTTGCATATGGTTGATCAGAGCATACAAGGGAAAAATGGATTTCCAGTAACAGTTAAGACACTGTTAAAAAGGAGTTGGCTGCTTACTATTTAGATTTGTATCACTCTGCTCTTGGATGGGGAAGCTACAAAAGAATTCCAGATTTTGAAGATCCTAATGCCTAGTTGTTTACCTCTAACTGTTAATGACAAAGAAGAAAACCACTGTCAGTTATATGTGTAACTCAGGTTATTCCAGTGCATGAGCCTTCATTTAAGAGTAACTACACACAACCTGCACTCAGGATTATGAAGATTATAACAGCCCCTAACCATTGGATTATATCAGCTAAGAAGTAGACAGCAGAGAAGAAAATAAAACAGCAATCTTACTGAAATGAAGCTAAAACCAAAAGATCCCACTGTGCCTCTAAACCTTCCCCCATTTGCTGGGTTTGGCTTTGACTCTAGACCCATGGTTTGGATCTGGGCTTGATTTTCGGTCTGAAATTAGATTAAAAAGGTGGGGGCCAAGACTGATAATGGTCATTTATTTAAAATTCTGAGTAGACTTCCACTACCACAATTTACAGTCAATTCTTCGGTTGACTCAGAAACAGTAAGTGGTCAAAATATTTCCAAAAGAGTAAAAATAGTCCTAGTCGACAAAGTGTATCATTGAGTATGATAAAAGGTTTCGGGACAGATTGTCTCAAAGCTGTTGAGCGGCGATGATTTCATGAATCAGACGGTCCAACATAGGATGAGAACATCTTAATTCTGTGTACTTTTGCCTGTGCAAGTGTTCTTATGTAAACCTTTAGGTTACTCTTCATATGCAGCTTCCATTCCCTTTGTGCGACTTGCTTGATTAGCTTCAGCTGCAAATAAAAACAAGGAATGATAACACATCAGTATCTTATAGATATGCATGCATGTCTGCAATAATGGATCACAAAAATAACTCGACATGAATCTCTGTAAAGTCAACATCACACCCCTAACCAGGGAGAAACTCCTACAAAAGATGGAAGCTAGGAACAAGATTCCAAATGAAGGCAAGTCAATGCAATGAAAAGAGAGAACAGAACCAGCAAGAACACATTTCCCCAAATTAAACAAATATGCATCATAGTGGAGAGAAAATAGATTCAATAATATGCAGAAGAGTACAACACGAGTCTTCGTTTTTCTTTTTTTAAAGAGGCGCCAGCAAGTATCATCAGATCTTCAGATATAGCCACCATATTTTGGGCAAATATAAGATCCAAATGCCACTTCAAAATATATTTCCCCTAAAACCAAAAATATGTTTTCAACTTCAGGACCATCATGAATTTCGAACAGGACCAAACATGACCTTCACAGAACACGATCTTGTCCTTCCGGAAAGCTTCTACAATGATAGTTGTGTGTCCATGAAATCTTCACTAAACGCTACTTATATCCCCCTATATCCCAAGCAAAAAAGATACATATATATAGTGCTAATTATAGTTATGATTATCTTACTCAGAAAGATTAATAAAATTATTGTCAACTCATGAATCCTTGCAAAATAAATAACATGGAATTATGTTCTTACATGCAGTAATTAGCTGCCCAATTTCCATATATACTCAATAACAGTGGCCCATGGGTTATGTGTGGGGAGATTTCCTAAGCACCAGGATTATGCTAATCACAGCCATCAGATGAGACTAAGCACTTTCACGTTCCGTCCGCGTGCCATCCACGTGGCGCCAAGCTCACCCCGGCTACCAGGACAGGGGGTTCGGCCGAAGTGAGGCAGCTCCGGGCCACTAGCGCCGAACTGGTCCACCCCGGGCGCCACCTCGGCAGTGAGCTCCACCTCGGCTGAGCCACCCCGGATGCCATCTCGGCAGAAAGCTCCACCTCGGCTGAACAGGCCGGGAAGGAAGCCGAAGCAAGAGAGAACCTCCACTCGCGCCCCACATCCCCCACGTCATCAGGCACGTGGGGAAATAGTGGGACAGATGCGACATCCAGCCACTCACAATCCCCGCCAGATCCCTGACAGGGCGGCATCCAGCGGCTAAGGCCACATCAGGGCAAGGCCCGAGGGCAGATCCGATGGTACCCCTACCGCCAAAGGCGCCCAACACGATCTGGCCCAACAAGACGCGCATTGAATGCAACGTGGGCTGATCCGACGCGCATTTAATGCATAGTGGGCTGGATTGGACCGCAATTAATGCAATGTGGGCTGATCGTGACTTTCCAGTCGAATCACGGGACCCACACCACGATATCTCCCAAAGATACGTCCCAAACTCTATAAATAGAGGCTCAAACCACCATCAAAGGTACGCACATTTTCATACACAGAGCCGTTACTCTGCCTCTCTTCTTCCTCTCCTTCCATTGTTCCAGTTCCTTCACTGACTTTGGCATCGGAGAGCCTTGCGCCGCCCAGGCCAGGGTCCTCTGACCGTGTGTTCTTCCCTTTCAGGCTTTCGGACGGCACCCAGTCATCATCATCATTTCGGATAAGTCCTCTTAGGCACCTCCTTATTGTGGGTCATTTATTTTCTGCACCTACAGGTTATATATCAGACGACTTGACAGATGCACTGTCATAAAAGTATTAATTGTGCATTTGTAAGAACCAGTCGGATTCAGTTGAATGTGTCGCTTACAGGCCACAGAAATGTTCACACGTATACTTCCAACAGAGTATTGTAGTGTGAGTGTGACTTTATACGGATCAATTAACACAGTGGGCTCCCATCCTTGTTTCTTTAAAAAGATACGGCAGTGCTTCTAGGGGGCAATGAGGGCAGGCATTGGTGGAGCAATGATATACATTAAAACTCAGTGAGCCTGGGAAGACTCACTCGGACAGATTTAATAATGAAGAGCTCTCATGTTTCACCAGTCAAGGGGAAAAAAACTCTGATGTTTGTTTGGCATTCTCCTTGTTTCCTTTTTCAAATAAGATTTCTTTTCCTTCAAAATAAGACTTCTCACGTTTCAATTACTGCCCTTTATTAGTTCCTTGTCCAAAAATCTCCATATTGAAGTTGGAAAGATCCAAGCAATTACTAACCCATGGGCCACATATAGAAACATCTGTTTAGAATTCAGCTTCTATATTCAGCCTATTTCAGTCTGCAGCAACCTGTAGCAAATTTCTTTCCACAAGATTCTTGGAGTTCATTTCATAATCATTGTTGGTTTCTGCTCATCCCATTATCTACCTTACAGCTTCCATCAGAAGCATCTTTCTTGATGCTGATCATCAAAATCACCAACTATCAGCATACAAAATGTTGCCTCCCACAAACTGAATGCGTTGAGTCCAGTTTCCCCATGACTTGCCACACAACAGAAACAACTACGAATATCTCAACATCTTTAAGTAGATGTTTAGCTAGGCTGCTTCCTTTTCAAGGATTTGCTCTCGTATGTTGTTTTGCAAGGCATGGATGCCAGACACAGAAGAACTCGGTACTCTAAGGTATCATATCACTTTTACCATCACAACCTAGCCCACCTACAGTTCCTCTCCAAGTTTCATCCGCAATATGAAGGAAAGGAAAAACTGATTGCGAGCCACTCCATTGAAATATATATTACAGATGCACATGCAAGTCCGGCATGCTGAGAAATGGAAATGGGATTAGAGATGAAGCCAGGTGGGCTCATCATCCTCATGTCCTTCCCTCCTCTTTCAATGATTATAAGAAAAAACCTCTTTTCAGGGTCAGAGATCAAGCCAGGGAGAGCTCATCATCCTCACTATTCCTCAGCTCTTCCTTCCCTCTTTCCGCGGATACAAGAAAACCCCGCTCAATACTACACGAACCTAGATGCCTGGGTATTTGTACAGGACTGTCATACTCAAACCTACATCCATAGGATAGGTACTGCTAGTAGGTACTAAATACCGCACCAAAACTTGGAGGGTACAAGTCTAATGCATCCTACAAGTCCACTATTTCATGCATTTCCTAGTTCTTAACAGTAAAGAAAAACGAATGTAAAAAAATGATTATTTGATAATATTTCATTAATTTAGAAAATTTCAAAGAAAAACTGATGGTTAGATAAAAATCATAAAATGAAATATGAGATTTCATATCATGGACAGAATACCCGTAAACCAAGGCATACTAGTCAATATGGCAAGCCTAAGTAAACTTGATACCAAGTCTTTTGCTTGTGACGATAGTAAGCTCAAAAGGGAAGATGAATTCTACATTATCAAAAGAAACAATCAACAAGGAAGAAGCAAAGGGGTTTTGACAATGCAAGGAGGGCTGAAAGGGGAAGAAAAAACTTGCCCGCCGTTATGAAGTGCTGTCATCTACCAATGTGGAGTTCTAAATGATCAAAATGGCATAAGATAACTGTAGGTGCAGAAAATAATGACCCACAATAACAGGGGTGCCTTAGAGGACTTATCCAAGGTGAAGAAGATGACGTGCCGCCTGAAAGCCTAAAAGGGGAGAGCAAACGGTCAGAGGACCCTAGCCTGGGCGGTGCAAGGCTCTCCGATACCTAAGTCAGTGAATGAACTGGAACAAAGGAGGGAGAGGAAGAAGAGAGGCAGAGTAACGGCTCTCAAATATGGATTGTGCGTACCTTGCATGTGAAATGAGGATCTATTTATAGACGTTTGGGTGATATCTTTGGATGATATTTCGGTGTGGGTCCCGTGACTTGATAGGGAAGTCATCATCAGCCCACAAAGTAATAAATGCGGTCCATTCCATCCCACTTTGCATTTAATGCTAGTCGGATCAGCCCACATCGCATTAAATGCGTGTCATGTTAGGCCAGATCGTGTTGGGCGCCTTTGGCGGTAGAGGTACCATAAGATCCACCCTCGGGCCTCGCCCTGATTTGGCTTCAGCCGCTGGATGCCGCCCTGTTAGTGATCTGGTGAAGATTGTGGACGGCTAGATGTCGCATCTGTCTCACTGGCTCGCGCCCTTATATCCCCACGTGTCTGATGGCGTGGGGGGGTGATGGGCGCGAGTGGAGATTGTCTTTTTGCTTCAACTTCCGTCCCGGCATCTCCCGCCGAGGTGGACTTCTCAGCCGAGGCGGGCATCTGGGTAGCCGAGCTCGGCGCTAGCGGCCGAGACCCGCCTGACTTCGGCTGAGGCCTCTGTCCTGATAACCGAGGTGAATCAGAGGCCACGTGGTTAGCATGCGGACGGCACGTGAGGCACGTGAGGATGCTTAATCCCATTTGATGGCTGTGATTAGCGTAATCCTGGAGCTTTGGGAATCTCCCCACACAATAACGAAAGAATATTCAGGCATATCAAGCAATTTCTGATCACCTTGTATCACGGACTTACACCCACCAAGTAAAATGATAAAAGACATTTGTGCCGGACATCACGTCTTAACTTTTTCCCCCTTTCTTGTATAGGTCAATTCAAAGTTGCCCTTGTAGTGACAACCTGCTTTTTACTGACTAATACATCTCCAATTATTAATGGAATAGAGTATAGAGTACACAATTCTGGCATCTACTCAAGACATCTTCAAAACATCTAATAAACCTTTTAAATTTGTGTTAATATGATACCATAATCACTATCGTCGTTTTATCCATATCCCATCAATTTGGAGATAAAGCTCTTCCCTAATTACTGCCAGCCATCAATCTCTTACTAATTAAAAGAAACTACATTAAATTCTTTACGAACCTTCAAGGACCCAGAAAAATGTATGGACTAGACATCATGGCTAACAATGGTCTGTTTGATATTAATTATAAAACATAACAAGGCTTGCTAAGTCACCACAAGCTAGAGATAAACTTTGTGCGGCTTAGTCTAGAGACGCATTATACTTGATGTGTCCTTGAGTAAACAATTTTCCATCCTACTGGAACAATAGCCCATAGGCAATTTCCAACTCTAGCCTAAGTACGTTGCAACTGGTGTGTACAAAGAAGTCTAAATCACTTGTCATCTAGTTAAATGACATGTCAATGAATGCTTCTTTGGTAGAGGGGACCATGTCTGTCGCCGTTGCAGGAGAGCTTTCTTTTCTCTCCCGCAGAGTACTTGCCGGGGGGGGGGGGGGGGGGGGGGGGGGGGGGGGGGGGGGCTAGAATGCTTATAGTGTTCATACCTCAACATACCTTCATCTCTAGATTGCAGTTTTAAAAACATGTTTAGCTCATGACAACTCATTAAACTACAAACTCGTATTACCTATATTCATCAATTCTTACTCTTTGGAACTCAAATTCACAATTTGATGACCTAGTTTATACAGTTTAGTTTCAAAACAACCCCAATCTTCAAAACTATATTCATCCATCTATCTCTCCCCCACGTTCTAGAGAAGAAGTAAAACTGCCAAGAGAAGAAAATGTGAATTTAGTTACGGTGTAATTGGTCAAGGATGGTAATGACTCAATTTATATATATGAAGCGAACTGAATCCAATTGGGAAATCAGTTCGAATTGATTTAAACATGGGGCAATTTATTTTGACCCTCCAAGAGGGCCCCACTCTCCCTCTCTCTTAACTCCTCGAAATCCTCTCTCTACCTTCTCATGATGCAGTTGCTACAACTTCCACTCACCTCTCTCATGTAACGCCTGCAAACGCTTTCCATTTGTCGTTTTAGCTTCCACTTCCTGTAAACTCTCTCCTAACTCTCACAGAATTTCATGTTTGTAGGGTTATTTCTCACTCTAATCGCCGCCCCGACCTCTACTCCATCTGTGATGGCATCCTCAGCTTTCTTCACTCCCATCTCAGCTCCACCATTCTAAGGTCTTCTGCCTCAATATGAAGGGTGGTTATCATCAATCCCTCGCCGAGTTCAGGACTGGCGCCGAACAGAAGGAGGTCGCTCAGCCGCCCGCCTCAGCGTACTCTTTTGGTTTACAAATCCGCTCAGGTTGAGAATCTCTAAATCATGTTCTCTTTATCTTTATCTTCTTCTTTTTTGCTCTTGTGATTGTCGATTGAGGTCGGAGATTTGATAAAGAAAAATGTCATCCTATATCTCTAGACTGATCATTTGTTTGAAATTTAATTTCATGGTTATCAATTTGCTTTCCTATACTTGAATCCATCTGGTTATGTTGTCCTATACTTGAATAGATCTTATGTCTATGTTGGTCAGTTGTCTTTGAATTGGATTTCTGAACGTCGCCATCCATTTGGTAGACCAAACTCTGTATTTGTATCAGATTATCTGTTTGTTGGCTAGTTGCTGGACCTAATAATATCAATTTTGATTAGATCTCCAAACCTAACTGTGTGGGGAGATTTCCAAAGCTTCAGGATTACGCTAATCACAGCCATCAGGTGAGACTAAGCATTCTCACGTGCCATCCGCGTGCCGCCCACGTGGCACCAGGCTCACCTCGGCTACCAGGGTAAAGGCCCCAGCCGAAGTCAGGCAGGTCTGGGCCGCTAGTTCCTAGCTCGGCTCCCCCAGGTGCCCACCTCGGCTGAAAGCTCCACCTCGGCCAAAGGAGCCGGGACGAAGGCCGAAGCAGGAAATAATATCCACTCGCGCCCTTCGCCCCCCACGTCATCAGACACATGGAGGAATAGGGGCGCGAGCTAGTGAGACAGATGCGACGTCCAGCCGTCCACAATCTTCACCAGATCACTGACAGGGCGGCATTCAGCGGCTGAAGCCAAATCAGGGTAAGGCCCGAGGGCGGATCGGATGGTACCCCTACCGCCAAAGGCTTCCAACACGATCTGGCCCGACAAGATGCGCATTTAATGCAACGTGGGCTGATCCGACCGGCATTAAATGTAGAGTGGGCTGGAATGGACCGCATTTATTACTTTGTGGGCTGATGATGACTCCCTATCAAGTCACGGGACCCACACCAAAATATCACCCAAAGATATCGTCCAGGCGTCTATAAATAGAGCCTTATTTCACATGCAAGGTACGCACAATCCATACTTGAGAGCCGTCACTCTGCCTCTCTTCTTCCTCTCCATCCTTTGTTCCAGTTCATTCACTGACTTAGGCATCGGAGAGCCTTGTGCCGCTCAGGCCAGGATCCTCTGACCGTTTGCTCTTCCCTTTCAAGCTTTCAGGCGGCACATCATCTTTTTCACCTTGGATAAGTCCTCTAAGGCACCCCTGTTATTGTGGGTCATTATTTTCTGCACCTACAATTGGTGCCGTCTGTGGGGAAGTAATATCCCAACCTTCCCAACCTTCTCGATCATCCCAGAAACCATGCCTCCGAAAGCTAAGAAGGGCGGAGAATCCTCGAGAGCAATGCTCGAGCAGCCAGGCCCGTCGACGGACGTCCCTCCTCAAGGGCGGTCCAGAACGGTGCATGGCACATCTGCAGGCGAGGGCCGCCTGGGCTCGCAACTCTACGTCGAGATCCCCTTCCAAGAGGGACTCGAAGCCTCGCTCTCAGCAGAGGAGGTCACGCCACCCCGACGCGACGAGCGCCGGTATGAGCGTCCTCGCAAAGATAAAACCTTGGCGGTAGAGGAAGCACGCCATGCACGACCTCCTGCCGCTGGAGGAGATGTCGCAGCTCAAAATGCTCTCCTCCAGAAGCAGGATCAGTTAATCCGTGAGCTCCAGCAGCAGCTGAGATTGGTGCAAACTGCCTCGTTAAGGCAGGTCTTTGAACCTCAGGGCAAGAAGAGGGACGCCCCGAGCAGGGCAGCCCAGCCACTTCGTGAGGATCTGAGAAACCTGTTGGACCACAAGCGTAGCCAAATCCATGATGAAGGCTCGAGTAACAGCCGAAGTCATCACAGTCGCGATGGCCGGGCCCATAGCCATCGCAGCCCGGGCCACTCCAAGCGAAAGCCAAGAGCGCAGACGCCAGAGAAGGGTGACGAGCATGAGCGGTTCGACAAACGCATTAGGTTGGCTCTTCAGCACAACCTGGATATGCGGGATCAGAAACAAATCTGTGGCCACACCGATCTGGGGGCCTCACCCTTCACGCGAGACATCGAACGGACTCCCTTGCCCAAGAAGTTCTCTGTCCCGCGGTTCGTCCCCTACGACGGACTGTCCGACCCATCCGCTCACCTCCGTCACTTCTCCCAAAAGATGTCCATTTGGGGGAACGAGGGTCACCTCAACTGCAAGATCTTCTCCTCCAGTTTGGGCGACCTTCCTCTGAAGTGGTTATGCGCTCTCCCAGAGAAGTCAGTTTCGAGTTGGAAGGAGCTCCAGCTCTCCTTTCTGAAAAAGTTCCAAGCATATAGTGTCGTCCCCAAGACAGAAGGGGACATTCTCGCCCTGAAGATGAAGCAGGGCAAGAGCCTCGCCAAGTTCGCCTAACGATTCTGGGCGGTTTACAGTCAGGTCGAGGGCACGAGGGAGGAAATAGCGATCTTTGCCTTCCAACATGCCCTGATCCCCGGCCACAACCTCCGGAAGGACTTGGTTGGGGATCTTCCCGAGTCCATGCCGGCCTTAATGTCCCAGATAAGGCGCTTTGTCGCCCGGGAGGAAGATGAGCTCCGGGCCCGGGAGGAGGACGAAGACCCGGAGCCCGGGGATAAGAGCAGCCAACCCTGGCAGAGGGGCAGGAGGCCCTTCCAGAAGCAAGAGCCCAAGCAAGCCTGGGTCGCCAATTCGGCGAGGCCTGCATCGTCCAGATCTGGGGGCACCAGGAGGCCCAGACCTCCCACCGACGCCTATCAGGGCGTCAATGTCATCTTCAAGGAGCCGGTCCACCAGATCATGAACAAAATAAAGACCAAGTCGTTCTTCAAGTGGCCTCCGCCCTTGAGGAATGAGCCCCCCACCGGTAGCCGAAGCAAGCTCTACTGTGCCTACCACAAGGGTAAAAGGCACAAGACCGAGGAGTGCAGGGTTCTAAAGTGGCACCTGGAGAACTCGCTAGCGAAGGCCACATTCCAGAGTTCGTCAAGACAGAGGATGCCGGCGGCAGCGAGAGCCGAGTTCACCAGAGCGCGGCTCGGGATCCAGACAGCGAGGATTCCGAAAAAATCATTAACGTGATCCACCTGGCACCCTCAACTCCCTCTCCCTCATCCCGCGGCAGCTCGCAGGCTCGTACCGAAGCCAGGCAGGCCTCGCACGGGAAAGAGGTGATGAAAGCCGAGCTCGGGCCGGAGCGTAAAAAAGCTCACCGCGGCCGACCTGCAATCTCGTTCTCAGACAGAGATCTGGAGGGAATCCAGCTTCCCCACAACGATCCCCTGCTCCTCACGATGAAACTGAGAGACTTTATCGTGAAAAGGATCCTCGTCGACTCCGGCAGCTCTTCCGAGGTCCTCTACTATGATTGCTTCAAGAAGATGAGACTCCCAGAAGCCGAGCTGAAGGAGGTCCGCACGCCCCTGATAGGGTTCTCCGCCAAGCCGGTCTATCCCAAGGGAAAAATCACCGTGGAGACCCGAGTGGGTGGAGCCTCCGCGATGGCCGACTTTCTGGTAGTGGACGCCCCTTCTCCCTACAATGTTATCTTGGGCAGAGCGTGGCTCCACAAAATGGAAGCTGTGCCCTCCTCCTTCCACCAAAAGCTTAAATTCATCCACGAAGGCAAGGACGGTAAAATGGGGGTGGTCACAGTAGAAGGAGACCAACAGATGGCCAAGCAGTGCATGCTAGCCATGGTCCCTACAGAAAAGGAACCAGAGCGCGTCAATGTCGCCGAGTTCGAGAAAGGGCTGGATGAAATCGGCCGAGATCCCGAGAAGAAAAGCATTGAGGATATGGCCGAGGTTAGGCTCGACTCAGCGGACCCCGATAGGTTTTTCCTGATCGGCACTCAACTGCCAGACGAAGAGAGAGCCGAACTATCAAGGTTCCTGATGCAGAACGTCGACGTCTTCGCTTGGAGCCCAAACGAGATGCCTGGGGTCGACCCCGAGGTCATGTGCCACAAACTGAATGTGGACCCCAGCCACAAGCCAGTGGTGCAAAGAGCCCGAAGGACAGGGCTGCAGCAGACAGACGCGGTCGTCGAAGAAGTCGACAAACTGCTGGAGGCAGGTGCCATCCGGGAAGTCCAGTACCCGGTCTGGCTGGCTAATACGGTGGTGGTTAAAAAGAAAACCGGCAAAACGCGGGTGTGCGTGGACTTCACAGACCTCAACAGGGCCTGCCCTAAAGATAGTTTCCCCCTCCCCAAGATCGATCAAATGATCGACGCCACCGCTGGCCATGACCGAATGAGCTTCCTTGACGCCTACAGAGGCTACCACCAGATTCCGCTGTATGAGCCTGACGAGGAGAAAACATCATTCATAACTCCCCACGGCACATATTGCTACAGAGTCATGCCTTTCGGGCTGAAGAACGTGGGGGCGACGTATCAGCGCCTCGTGACGAAAATGTTCCAGGCTCAGCTCGGCAAAAAGGTGGAAGTCTACATTGACGACATGGTCGTCAAGTCCAAGCTCTCCAGCGACCACCTAGCGGACCTGGCCCAAGTCTTCAGCATCCTTCGCGCATTCAAGCTCAAGTTAAATGCTTCCAAATGTGCGTTCGGCGTTGCCTCCGGCAAGTTCCTTGGAAGCCTGGTGACGCGGAGAGGAATAGAGCCTAACCCGGACCAGATCACTGCAATCTTGGGCGTCCAGAGCCCATCTACTACCAAGGAAGTTCAGAAACTCACAGGCATGGCTGCAGCACTCAATCGCTTCATCAGTTGATCATCAGATAAGTGCAGGCCTTTCTTTCAGCTTTTGAGAAAAAATTTAAAATTCCAGTGGACTCCTGAGTGCGACCAAGCATTGGCCGCACTCAAAACCTATCTATCCTCGCCACCCTTACTCTCTACCCCAACTCAGGGGGAGATTTTGTATTTATATCTTGCGGTCTCGGATCATGCAGTGAGCTCCGTCCTCATCAGGGAGGACGAGGGAATCCAAAAATCAATTTATTACACGAGCAAGACCCTGCTTGACGCCGAGACCAGATACCTTCTATTGGAGAAGCTCGCGTTGGCTCTGGTCAGTGCCTCCCGCAAGCTCTCCCATTATTTCCAATCCCACACCATTGTGGTGATCACGGAGCATCCACTCCGTTCCATACTCAAAAAGGTTGACTTTTCAGGGCGAATCTCAAAGTGGGCAGTCGAACTGGGGCAGTATGATATACAGTACCGTCCCCGGACTGCAATCAAAGCCCAGATTCTGGCAGACTTCATCGTGGAATTCGTCTCGCCAAACTCGGCTCTGACCCAGCCCGGCACGGAACTGGGGGGCGTAGGGCAGGAGCCTGAAGTCACCAAGGTCGAACAAGCTCCCGCTGGGGCATGGAAGGTCTTTGTTGACGGTTTGTCCACCTCCAAGCGAGCTGGCACCGGCATAGTCCTCCAATCGCCTGAGGGATTGGTCATAGAGCAAGCCTTCACCTTGGACTTCAAAGCAACGAACAATGAAGCAGAGTATGAAGCATTGATAGCAGGGTTGGATAGCGCCCGAATCCTCGGAGCCCAGCACCTGGTGATCTTCAGCGATTCGCAACTGGTAACTAGCCAGCTCGCTAGGGACTACCAGGCCAGGGACGACAGGATGGCGGCTTACTTAGCCCTCGCGCAAAAACTGCTCTCCCTTTTCAAGACAGCCGAAGTCAAACAAATCTCCAGAGACACCAACACGCATGCTGATGCGCTCGCAAACCTGGCCTCCGCTGTCGAAGCAGGAAAGAGAAGGACTGTCGAAGTCGGATCGATATCAAGGTCGAGCTTAGAACTCCACTCACCCCGGCAAGTCCTTTACGCAGACCTCGGCCCGAGTTGGATGGACCCAATCATCTCGTATTTGAAGGACAACCAGCTCCCCGAGGACAAGATTGAAGCCCATCGAATCAGACTCAAGGCAGCTCGATTCTGGTTATCTCCCGAAGGCAGACTCTACAGAAAGTCCTTTGTGGGTCCATACCTCCAATGCGTCCATCCCAGCAAGGTGGACAATTTCCTGTATGAGATCCATGAAGGAATCTGTGCCAGTCACATCGGAGGCCGATCACTGGCTTACAGGGCAGTAAGCCAGGGCTACTGGTGGCCCTACATGCAAAAGGATGCACAAGTGTATGCCAGGAAATGCGAGAAGTGCAAGAAGTTCTCCCACTCCCTTCATCAGCCAGCGTAAGACCTGAGTCCCCTCTCTAGTCCATGGCCCTTCGCTCAATGGGGGTTGGACATTGTGGGACCTCTTCACCGAGCCCCGGGAAACAAAAGATGGCTGATCGTTGCAATGGATTACTTCACGAAGTGGATAGAAGCTGAGCCGCTGTCTTCCATCACGGATAGAGACTCCAGAAACTTCGTATGGAAGAACATTATAACGAGGTTCGGCATCCCCAGGACCCTGATTTCGGACAACGGGACTCAGTTCGACTCCAAATCCTTCAAGAACTTCTGCCAAGAGCATGGCATCAAAAACCATTACTCTACTCCTCTGCATATCCACAAGGCAATGGCCAGGCTGAAATTTCTAACAAGGTAATCCTGGATGGCCTCAAGAAGCGGTTAGACAAGGTAAAAGGGCGATGGACAGAGGAGCTACCCAGCGTGCTGTGGGTGTACAGAACAACCCCAAGGCGGTCCACCTCGGCGACCCCTTTCTCTCTGGCTTACAAGATGGAGGCGGTCATTCCCTTGGAAATTGGTCTCCCCACTCTGAGGACAGAATTGGTCGACCGGGGCCGAAACGACACAAACTTGGCAATGGAGTTGGACTTAGCAGACGAACGCCGAGAAGCAGCAGCCCTGCGATTAACTGATTATCAGCAGCGGCTAGCCAGAGGCTACAATGAAAAAGTCAGAGAAAGAAGTTTCTCCGTTGGCGAGTTGGTCCTGAAGAAAACCCTGCCAGCTGACAAAGATCCAAATGAAGGAAAACTAGCCCCGAACTGGCACAGCCCATTCAAGGTGGTCTCACTAGCGGGACGATCTTCTTACAAGCTCGAAGACTTAGAAGGGAAGCCATTGCCGAGACCATGGAATGCATCCCACTTGAAGAAATTCTATTTCTGAAGATGTAACACAAACCTCAGAATCAATGAAAGCAGCTTCTGCCATCCATCTGTGTCATCTCTCCTTAACTGACTTCGACGGCTCTGGGTCCTTCGCCCTAGAAAAGGCTTCGAGTTCAAACATTCAGTCGTTTTCCTAAAGTCTGGGTCCTTCGCCCTGGAAAAGGCTTCGAGTTCAAACACTCAGTCGTTTCATAAAGTCTGGGTCCTTCGTCCTGGAAAAGGCTTCGAGTTCAAACACTCAGTCGTTTCCTAAAGTCTGGGTCCTTCGCCCTGGAAAAGGCTTCGAGTTCAAATACTTAGTCGTTTCCTAAAGTCTGGGTCCTTCGTCCTGGAAAAGGCTTCGAGTTCAAACACTCAGTCGTTTCCTAAAATCTGGGTCCTTCGCCCTGGAAAAGGCTTCGAGTTCAAACACTCAGTCGTTTCCTAAAGTCTGGGTCCTTCGCCCTGGAAAAGGCTTCAAGTTCAAACACTCAGTCGTTTCCTAAAGTTTGGGTCCTCGACCCTGGAAAAGGCTTCGAGTTCAGACACTCAATCGTTTCCTAAAAATCCGGGTTCATACACCCCTCAAGACCGTTGCCGAACTCAAGCTCGCACAGCCGAGATTACCGGGATTCTGGGTTCACCTCGGCACAAGGCAGTTCGTCTCGGCCAATGCTAGTCCATTTCGGCCAAGGTCAGTTTTCAAAAGAAAAAAGAGCAGTGCAAGCACTAAAGTGTAAAAAAGCGGCACAGAGATACAAACATCACAATTATGTATTCAAGAAAGAAAGCATTGTACAGAAATTGTATGACCTCAAAAGTTTGCTCTTTTATTCATTGTAATTACTTCATTACAAGGATGACAGAAAAGAAAACAAAGTACAGAAAGGAGGCTCGCAGTCCTCTGAAAACAGAAAAAAAAAAAGACTGGGAGGCTCTGATCGTCACCAACTCTTCAATCCAGTCTCCAGCGCCCTGAGCTCTTCAATGCCCTTTGGATTGCATGCTTGAAGACTCCGATCCTCACTGGTCCACTGTTTGGAGGCTTTGGGGGACTCTGAATTCCACAGAGCTCTACAATACGCTTTGGTTGGTCAGACCAAAGCGTACAAGCAAGGGCCCCTTTCAGCACGGAGGCCCTAGACCTCGCTGAGCTCTTCAAACACCCTATGGTTGGTTAGACCAAAATTTGAAGAGCCCCTCGGTCCAACGGTGCCTCGATCCGTGGACCAGTATTCAGAGAGCACGTAGTCCATGAGGATCATTTTCAGAGAGCGCGCAGACTACGACAGACTTCCCCCCCTCTGAGAAAGCCGTCTTCTGGCGCAGGGGTTCCCCCCGGGTCGAATATTCCTAAAGATCTACCGGACATGGCTGCCAAGGTGATAAACAGAAGAGGATAGGCTCCTACGTCTATGTGAATTAAGTTATCCTAATTCCTTTTTCTTTCTCTCCCATGGAGAGCCTACTACCTCTATTTATAGGGAGAAGAAGGGCCCGGTCTCCAAGGGAAGTTATGAGGCGAAGTCTCCCACGCGTTACGTGAGAAGCACGTCTTGTTAGGAATTTTGTAGATTGCAATTTGATGGATGCATTAACATTTTAATCATCATTTGATTTTTCACATGAGCATTGATTTAGAAAATCTTGAGATCTTGATTTTCACATGCATTGTTTTTAAGACCTTTAAAACTTAAGGTTCATGCATGTTTTGATTTTAAAACTTGGATGCATTTATTTTTGAAAAGAATTTTTTAATCAAGCTAGCCTTTGATTTTAAAGTTTCAAATCATTTTTAGGCTTTTTATGTTTCATGTTTTTAAACCACTTAGAATGATTTAAAACATGATTTCAAGCTTGATTTAATGGCCCAAAAAAGTCCCCAAAGAAAAATACTTTAAAATATGCATTTTTGGGGGAATTGGTCCAGGGGACCCGGTCGACCTGCAGTGTGGCCGGTCGACCGAGCCCATGGACGGTCGACCGAGCCCACTGCAGGTCGACCGGGAAAGAGGCAACGGCATTATTTTCAAACGGTCATATTTTTGCCCGTTGAAGGGCAGGTCGACCGAGCCCTGTATGGGGTCGACCGAAGACTAGCCGTTGGGCAATTTTTTTGTATAAAAAGAAGCTCATTCCTTAGCCAAAAGTGAGGAACTCTAAGGCCCTTCTTAAGGTGTTTTGAGGCCAAAGAAAGGGGAATGAGCTAAGGGAAACTAAGGGTCATTAGGAAAGCTAAAGCTTGGGATTAATGAAGTTAAATCACTAAGTAAGCTTGCTTTTCCTAATCATATGTTTTCATGCTTTGTTCTAATTATTGGTAAATCCTTGTTAGCATGCTAAACTATGATTTGTTGTGTCCTTAACATGTTTATGTTTTGAATTGATTCATTGTTTTGGATACATCACCTTGATTCAAACCAAGTAGTACTTAAATTGGTATATCTAAGTAAATCATGTTTTGGAATCATCTTTGAAATCATATGTAACATGATTCCTATACTTGGTTGAATCTTTGGTTGTTGTTTTTCATCATAAGAAAATCACTTTCAAATCTATCTTATGTTTTGGATTCAACAACTTTATAAATCACATGTATTTTGTTTTAAAGTTTTACAACTTGTTTAAACATTGATTGGTATATCATTTTCAAGTTGTCCTTTTAATTACATGTGATTTGACCCATAATTTCAATCAAATATATTTGTATGTTTTACACTTTCAAATACTTTAAGCATACATTGAGCTTCATTGTTAATTTGATTGAAATCCATATGCATCACATGTTTTGTTCTTTGATTTTCACAACTTGTTTAGAATACATAGGTATGTCTTTTACAAGTTACTTTTAACATGTGATTAGCATTTCCTCAATCATAAATGTTTTGAGCTAAAACTTTCAAAAGCCTTTGGCATACATTTATGAGCTTTTATTTTCAAATTGATTGAGGACATCATGCATACACTTTGTGCATTCATCTTTGCATTCATATAGTGTTTGTGTGAGTTAGATTTTCACTTTCATATCCGCCTATTTAGAGGCAATTTATATGAGCCAAAATTGTAATCTCCATCAAGTGTATTATAGACACTACTTAGAGAGATAACCAACCTTGTGGTTGAAGAGGTTATTGCTTAGCCTTGAAAAGCATATTGTAAGAGGTTATTGCTTAGCCTAGAAAAGCATAGTTGTAAAGGTTATTGCTTAGCCTATTGAAAAGCATACATAGTGGAAATCCGGTGGGGTGTGAGGAACACAAGCCGGTAGTGGATGTAGGCATTGAGGCCGAACCACTATAAATCTTTGTGTAGTGGTGATTGCTTTTGTGGTGATTGTTTTGTTTAGCTTCCGCATTATGTATGTTAATCATCACATGTGACTAGTTATTGTAAAGAAATTAAAATTGGTCATAATTAGTCATTAAGTGTAGCTCACCCTATTCACCCCCCCTCTAGGGTTAGGATCCCCAGGACTTACAAGTGGTATCAGAGCAAGGTTACTCCATTTAGGGCTTAAACACCCGGAGTTGATCCTTATATGCTTAAATCTAGATTTGAACCCTAGAGTTGTGTTTTAATGCATATCTTTTAAGAATGATTTCCACTATGGTTGAAAATGGAATTTTCTTTCCTAGCTCTCTAATTCCCCTAAGATTCAATCTCACCACTCTAAAACTTTTTCGAGTTAAAACTCCAAGAGTTGGTGGGACCTCAAAGTGAACCCTCAAGGACAACCTTGTCAAGACCTTAAGTGAATCTTCAAAGGTAGACAATTAGACTAACCTTAAGGCCTTGAACCTCACTAGACCAACCTATTCTTCTTAGTCATATCTAATTGTTGGTCATGTTACATTTGCATTTTGTTTCTTCATAGTCACATCTCTTAAAATGCAATGTTTCTTTGTGATCATTTGATTTTGTCTACATGAACTTTCTTAGTTATATCCTTGGTTTTCAAAATCATTTGATTGCAATATCCTCATATAGATTTGCATTTTGTTCTCATATAGTTATATCTATTGTAGTGCATTTCTATTTGATGATCATCAATTGATTGTGATTACAAAAGCTTTCTTAGCTAGATTTTTCATGATCATTTGATGTTGGAAAATCATTTGTTTGGATATCATAGTTAGATTATTTTGTAAAACAAATGATTCAAATCAATTTAGATTTTCCATGAACTTACAAGTTATATCCTTTGGTATGGAAAATATGTAATCAATTTGTATGAGCATTTGTATTTATATCCTTGATTACAAATTGAGATTTGATATTAGTTCACTTCATGTTTTTCAAAGTCACTTGATCATAATTTTATGAATGATTCATTGTTGGATTTTGAATGTTGAAGTGAATTAAAAGATCTTTGGAAAATGTTTAAAGCTTTATTAGTTATATTTATTGAAGCATTTTCCATGAGTTTATTTCCTTGTGCTTATGTTTATATCATTTAGAAGGAAATACATTTTACAAGCAATTTGCATCTTTGCTAAACAAAGTTACATTCTTTCAAATGCAAATTGACTTTGTTGTTATGTCTTACTTTGTGTGGTTGGGTATGATGTCATTGATTTGCATGTTTGTGCCTAACTTTGTATATCGTTTCATTAGTGCAAATTGATGTTGTTTATGCTTTATAGTAAAATCTTTTGTTTCATGATCATTTGAGCTTCTTAAGTACATATGTGATTTTGTGTGCTAAGTTCATTTGGTATGATTCTCATATCCATTTTCCATTGCATTGTAAGCATACTACATTTGCTAAGAGTGGAAATTTTACATGATAGATTAATGGATCATTTTAGATGAATTTGAATTAAATCATTGTTCTTCATAGGTATACCTTATATGAGATCCATTTTCATCTATATGCGATCCATGATATCGTTCTAACTTCATACCTTCTTGTGCATGAATAGTTATATTCTTTATTGATGATATGGTATGAGTTAGATCTTGATTATAATTTATCCTCTCTATGCAAATGTCATATAGTTCCATGTATGGTTGTGCTCTTAAGTTACATTTGTGGATACCATACTAGAACTCTCAAATCCATCCTTTGTACTTCATAAGCTTTGCTATAGATGGATGGTTGTGATATTGATTTATGCATAATTTCATAGTAATATCGCTTGTGCATTTTTCAATATCATATTTATGATCATATGAGACTCTCATCAAAATCCATTCTTTGTATCTTATAGGCATATTTCTTTAGATGGATTTCTTTCATGTTGAGTTCATATGGTTTTTCAAATTGCATACACCTCCAAGTTATATCTTTATATGCAATTTCTCATGTTCATCACTATGCTCATTAGTTATATCATTAAAAGTGATGAATATTCTTTTATGATGCTTGATCTTATATTTGTCACATTTCATTAGCATCATAATCTTCATGTTTGCCACCTCTCATGCACTTATAGGTAAATCACATGACCACCATGTTTATGTTTTCATAATTTTGGTTGGTTAATGGTGAGGTTTGGCTTCATGTTTGAACTTCATTTCATTCATCATGTGCACATGATAGTCATATTTTTTGATTGGATGGAATGATTTCAAAATTTACATAGCATATGATTTTCATAGGTATATTGATTGATGCTATGTTTAATAAACCCCATAACATCATGGATAGCTCTAATTTGGATTGATCCTAGTAGTTATATTCTTTTTAACTCCATTTTAGAGTGATTGAGATAATAGTCATATCCTTTAATCTCAATTGGTATTCTTTATTCCAATTGGTATCCATGGTTGCTTTTCTCAATGACCTTGCTCTTAATCTTGGTAATTTGATCATATTGAGCTCTATAGTTAAATGAATCTAATCCTTTCCTTGAAGTTTACCCTCAATTGGTAAAACCATCTTCTTCTTGAACCAAATAGTTAAATCTTTGTCAAAAGTTTGACAAAAGGAGAGAATGGATTGAGGGGGAGTATAAACCTTCATAGGAAGTATTAGTTATGATCAAATTCACCATTGAATTGGCTTTATACCCTTAGACTACTACCATACATGATACCTGTTATATATTTCATTTTCGATTTCTTTCGTTAACAGGTGCTACTTAAAGGTATTTTCCTTATTTCATGTGTGTAGGTACCTTTGCAATTTAATGTCAAAGGGGGAGAATATTGTAGATGTCAAAAGGGGAGAATATAGCCAATTTATCTAAGGGGAGATTTTGTATTATCTTCCAAAGGGGGAGAAGATGCATATCTTGCCAAAGAGAGAGAGTGCATGGTCAAAGGGGGAGAGTTGACTAAGCTTGGGAGTTAAAGAAGTTGCTTGGCTAAAGAAGAAAAGAAAGCTTGAAGAATGATCAAGCTCCAAGCATCAAGAATGAAGAAAAAGAACAAGAGCCCAAGCTAAGTCAAAGAAGCATCCAAGAGATTTCAAGACTTGTCCAGCTAAGGGGGAGCTGAAGACTTAGTGTGAAAATTCAGTGTTGAGTGAGTTGCCATCAAATTGCAAAGGGGGAGATTGTTAGGAATTTTGTAGATTGCAATTTGATGGATGCATTAACATTTTAATCATCATTTGATTTTTCACATGAGCATTGATTTAGAAAATCTTGAGATCTTGATTTTCACATGCATTGTTTTTAAGACCTTTAAAACTTAAGGTTCATGCATGTTTTGATTTTAAAACTTGGATGCATTTATTTTTGAAAAGAATTTTTTAATCAAGCTAGCCTTTGATTTTAAAGTTTCAAATCATTTTTAGGCTTTTTATGTTTCATGTTTTTAAACCACTTAGAATGATTTAAAACATGATTTCAAGCTTGATTTAATGGCCCAAAAAAGTCCCCAAAGAAAAATACTTTAAAATATGCATTTTTGGGGGAATTGGTCCAGGGGACCCGGTCGACCTGCAGTGTGGCCGGTCGACCGAGCCCATGGACGGTCGACCGAGCCCACTGCAGGTCGACCGGGAAAGAGGCAACGGCATTATTTTCAAACGGTCATATTTTTGCCCGTTGAAGGGCAGGTCGACCGAGCCCTGTATGGGGTCGACCGAAGACTAGCCGTTGGGCAATTTTTTGTATAAAAAGAAGCTCATTCCTTAGCCAAAAGTGAGGAACTCTAAGGCCCTTCTTAAGGTGTTTTGAGGCCAAAGAAAGGGGAATGAGCTAAGGGAAACTAAGGGTCATTAGGAAAGCTAAAGCTTGGGATTAATGAAGTTAAATCACTAAGTAAGCTTGCTTTTCCTAATCATATGTTTTCATGCTTTGTTCTAATTATTGGTAAATCCTTGTTAGCATGCTAAACTATGATTTGTTGTGTCCTTAACATGTTTATGTTTTGAATTGATTCATTGTTTTGGATACATCACCTTGATTCAAACCAAGTAGTACTTAAATTGGTATATCTAAGTAAATCATGTTTTGGAATCATCTTTGAAATCATATGTAACATGATTCCTATACTTGGTTGAATCTTTGGTTGTTGTTTTTCATCATAAGAAAATCACTTTCAAATCTATCTTATGTTTTGGATTCAACAACTTTATAAATCACATGTATTTTGTTTTAAAGTTTTACAACTTGTTTAAACATTGATTGGTATATTATTTTCAAGTTGTCCTTTTAATTACATGTGATTTGACCCATAATTTCAATCAAATATATTTGTATGTTTTACACTTTCAAATACTTTAAGCATACATTGAGCTTCATTGTTAATTTGATTGAAATCCATATGCATCACATGTTTTGTTCTTTGATTTTCACAACTTGTTTAGAATACATAGGTATGTCTTTTACAAGTTACTTTTAACATGTGATTAGCATTTCCTCAATCATAAATGTTTTGAGCTAAAACTTTCAAAAGCCTTTGGCATACATTTATGAGCTTTTATTTTCAAATTGATTGAGGACATCATGCATACACTTTGTGCATTCATCTTTGCATTCATATAGTGTTTGTGTGAGTTAGATTTTCACTTTCATATCCGCCTATTTAGAGGCAATTTATATGAGCCAAAATTGTAATCTCCATCAAGTGTATTATAGACACTACTTAGAGAGATAACCAACCTTGTGGTTGAAGAGGTTATTGCTTAGCCTTGAAAAGCATATTGTAAGAGGTTATTGCTTAGCCTAGAAAAGCATAGTTGTAAAGGTTATTGCTTAGCCTATTGAAAAGCATACATAGTGGAAATCCGGTGGGGTGTGAGGAACACAAGCCGGTAGTGGATGTAGGCATTGAGGCCGAACCACTATAAATCTTTGTGTAGTGGTGATTGCTTTTGTGGTGATTGTTTTGTTTAGCTTCCGCATTATGTATGTTAATCATCACATGTGACTAGTTATTGTAAAGAAATTAAAATTGGTCATAATTAGTCATTAAGTGTAGCTCACCCTATTCACCCCCCCTCTAGGGTTAGGATCCCCAGGACTTACACGTCTTTCTATATAATGACCAGTGATCCCGATGGCGCCACGTGGAGCTGTTCGCTCATTTCCCTCATCGGTCGTATCGCCACACTTACTGCTATTTATGGTCTCCAGAATACGGAGAATCGGCACAGATAACTATGAAGATCATTCGATTCTCTCTAAGTCGAGAGTCGCGCATCACATGAGAGATATTCGGCCAAATTCAATACCAAAAAATAAAGAGAAGGAGAAAAAAATGCGAGAAGTAAAGAAGTTCTGTCTTCATTGAAAGCGAAGGATATTACAGGGCTGGAAGCAATATACATAAAAGATAGAGAAAAAAAAATTATTACAAAAGGCAAAAGCAGGAGAGGCGAAACTACTGCGGCTTCGACGACTCCACCAGGTCGATCACCGTCTCTGATGAGCCAGCAGCACCGGCCGCGACCACAGCTTTATCTGACGCCTCACCAGTGGCAGGGGCAGAAGAGGCCTCGCCCTGAGGCATGGCCGGGGCATCGCTGGAAGCCGGGGCAGCTGGGGCAGCATCCGAGGCAGGGTCAGCTGCGGGGGCATCGTTCGGGGCGCTCTCGCCCAAAGGAGCAGAGCTCGGCTCGGGGACTGGGTCTGAGTACTTCGGTAGGTTCCGATAGACCGGGTGGTCTTCGGGAACCCCCGCACGCCTCAGTGCGGCTAAGCACCCTTCCTCGAACAAGATGGAGGTAATTTCCTCCACCTGCCTCTCTTATTCTTCGGTGGCCTGGTCCACCCCCCTCTGGAAAGAGGATTGCGCCTCGGACAGCAGGGAAGCCTTCTCTTTCTTCAGCTCGGCGTTCCCCGATTTCAGCTTCTCAATTTCGGCGCGCCTAACCAGCACTTCGCCACGCAGCCTCGTCGCCTCAGCCGCCTATTCAGACCTCGATTTGGCCAATTCCGACTCCAGCTCGGCAATCCTCTTGGTCCTTGTCCAGATATCACATTTCAGCTGATGAGTCTGCGACGTGAGGTCAGTAACACTGACCAAGGTTGCCTCCAGCTGTGTGGTCGTCTCGGCGCTGCTCTTCCTTAGCTCTTCCAGTTCTTTCTTCAACCTCTCCCTCTCAGACTCCAGCCGGTGACCTTGGCGACATTCCGATCACTCCTTTCCATTACTGACAGGAGCCTCTGCACATTCTACGAAAAGGAAGGATGGGTCAAACAACAGCAGCCGGACTAAAGCACTTGAAGAAGAGCGTAGAAGATACTTACCAAAAGATTAGCCTGGATCGTCGAGACCATCAGGCTATCGACGTCGTACCGCGCGTGCATTTCCATGTCATGCGGCAGGGCGCAAGCTTTTGCGAGGGCTCCAATGACATCACTATTCCCCATCAGCCGGTCCTCGACATTTAGGGGCTTCCCGGGCTGCGTCTCCATCTTGGGCCGCCATACCGCCGGGGCAGTACGAGGTCCGGAAGCCGATCCGGACCCTTGCCCCGCCAAGACGGTGAGCTCGCGGGCCGCCCCGCTAGCCGCCTTGCTGACCGGCGCACTCTTTTCAGCCGGAGCCTTACCTCCAGGGGCTCGCGTAGGGGTCTTGCCCTTCGGATGCTGTTCAGCCCCCGAGTCCTTCTTGCCCGCCTTGGACCTCTTCCGGGGTGGGGACCCCTCCCGCAGGTGATCCGGCGAGCGCCGCCGCACTCCCTCGCTCGGTTTAGGGGCAGGAGTAGAAGTGGAGCCGGCGCCCCCCAAGCCCGAAGCCAAGCGGGTGCTGGCGGACGAAGGTGTTGAGGAAGAAGATCTCTGCCTAAACTTGGCGGCCAGATCTTTGGTACCAGGCACTTTTGAGCCTCCCTTCATTCATCGCTCCCTGTCAGATGAATAGGCGTCTACTATCTCCCTCAAGTTCGGCAACCCCGAGCTGGAAGACGTGGATGCCTCAGCGCCAGACGCAGCTCGGCTCGCGGCAAGATCGGCTAAAGGGACCCCGGTAGGCACCGCCAAGGTGACACGAGGGCGATCAGGGTGCAGCTCGTCCTCGGAAGTTGCTCCGATCCTCCTATAATGGCCGCGGTACCTCGGCGTGTACCCTAACAGCTTCCAGGCCGATCTGGTCTCGTGCCCTTTATATCTCTCGACCTTCTTGTGGTCGTCGACGTTCTTTCTCCAGCCTTCGCTCACAGCCCGGCGTCGCCTAGCGTGCAGTTCTGCGCACAAACAACAAAGAATGTCAGCTCGGCGATATGGTAGCAGAATGAAATAAACAGGGAAAAGAAGCAGTATTTACTTGGGACGGCCCCGGGATGACGAGGGACCATCAGCCTCCTGCTCTCACCGGCGCCGAATTCCCAGTCCCCGGACACGCAGAAAAAGGTCTTCCTCGGCATTCTTACTGGAATCCTCCAGGGCCAGGACGAAGCCTATTCGACGCTGCTTCACCCGGAGGTAGTAATTACCTTCCCCGACCTTGCAAATGTCATATACATCCTCGATGTCATGAACACCCAGGTCAGTCCCCAAAATCTCGTTCAGTTTCGCCGTGCCCATAATGACTTTGAAGCCATTGGGCATCAACTGGCACGGTGTAATCGACCATATGCTAAGGCAGGCCCTAAGGAGGGGGTGCAGAGGAAACCTGACCCCGCCTTTGATCACAGAGATCAGAGGAAACGGCATCCAGCCGCAGGACCAACCACCCGTGGCGTGGTCAGAAGGGTCCGCCGGCCTAAGGCGAACCCCCTCTGGGATGTTGTAAGCCGCCCTAAACCTAGCCATGCCCTCTTCTGTATCTAGTCGAAATCTAGGGGTCCCCATGACTAAAAGAAGGAGGCTGCAGAAAGGCACCCTAGAGGTGAGGAAGCCATAAAAACCAGACAGGGGCACGAAGTTACTTACAGAAACAGAGGGGCGAGTCAAGAACGAATCTGGGCGCGTCCTACGGACGTCCTCACCAGAGAAATCTCGAAGAACAGATTCGGAAATCGGAGGCAGGGGCGAAGGAAATCAGAAAGAAGAAAGAAGGAAGGCGACCCTATTTATAGAGAGTGTTGACACCAAAAATGTCACTTTGCCTCTTCAAGATCCAAAGAGCTACATGAAGTCGCAACCTGCCATAAATAGGCAATACTACTTCCAAAAAATCAAATCTTGTCAGAATCAAACAAAAACTGCAAGATCTTTCAAGACAGCCAAAAGAGGAGTACACAAGAAGTTTCGGGCTATTTCAAAATCATTTGGCCTAACTTCGCTTCTCCGACAGCCGAAAAGGAGCTCTCGGCGGCGAAAGCATCGGAGACACCAAATCTTCGATCAGAGCCGATGGATGGTCTCAAAATACATCCAAAAGGCTCCACGTCAAGTTCCGAGTCAAACCGACAACGTTTGACCCTACATCAACCCTCGAACAGCTAAATCAAGCCTCTCGGCAGCAAGAACCGCCGAGGCCATCACTCATCAGATAGAGCACATGGACGGCTTCAAAATGCTTACAAGGGGCTGCACGTCAAATTTCAGGTCATTTCGACAACATTTGACCATAGTTTGACGCTCGAAAGCCAAATCAGGCCTCTCGGCGGCAAAGCTCTCCAGGACCATGGTTTCCAAGATAGAGCCTATGGATCATCTTAAAATGACTCCAATGGGTTCCCTGTCAAATTTCAAGTTAATCGGACATCGGTTGACCGCACATCAAACCGCGACATCTTCATCGCGACGAAAGCGAGTCTACTGGTGATAGGACCCCAAACGGCTTCAAAACTCAAACAAAAGCCTATGGTTAGTCTTATTTATTGCTCAGGAGGCTTCACACCAAATTTCAGGTCATTCCGACATCGTTTGACCCAGTTTCAGCTTCTAACGGAAAATCGGCAGCTCTGCGCGACAAAGTCTTTGGCTTTCTCAAGAAATTGGAAACTTTGCAAAATAAAATGCAAGGATTATCATCAGGTTTCCTACAGAGAAATCAGGCCAATAAATGGTCAAAATGTCAAGGAAAAATACAGAAGAAAAAAGAATCGAAAAACAGCAAAAATGGACACAAAACGGGACAAAAAGGGGAAAAAACCCCCCCCCCAGGGTCGCAGACCCCTGCGGCCCTAGCCCAAGGTCGCAGGCCCCTGCGACCCTGGCCGGGCCTGCGACCCTGGAGCCCGGGATCGCCGGGAAGGCCCCGGAAACCCCGGTTTTCGCCGTTTTTTCGCGATTCGAAGCGTCCAGCCTCTTGTAGTTTCCAAAACTCATACTTTTGAGACACCAAATCCTCTGACATCCGTCAAAAACACGGGTCAATCATCAAAAGTATCGAAAACAACATTGATCGCCACCCGGTCAACCAAAAAAAAGTGTGCTTTCTTCCCGACCGATCGAGAAATCGACAGGGCAGATGGCACTGACCCACTGTTGGCAACCAACACCTGAAGTCACATGGTCATCCGATGTCGATCTACATGAAGATCCATCGATGATCATCGCCAGAAGAATCCCAAAAGACGCGGCACGGCCCATGACTCTTCAACTGCTCGGCGACCACTTAATGCGATTAATTGACTAGCTTTATTATAGTCATTAATCCATTTCTTTGGACGGACCAATCAGAAGTAAGCATCCGGGAGTTACAAGTCAAGAGATTCATGGCATTTAACCCATGAAACTCCTCCCATCATGGCGATTAAAGGCGATTAAATGCCCTTAATCTCCTCCAGCCAATCAGAAGCCAAGAAAAAGGAGTTACAAAATAAAGGAATTAATCCTGTAACTCCTCCCATTATGAGGCTTAATGACAATAAGAGCCCATAAACCCTCCTAAATGGCTACCTAAAAGCCTATAAATAGGAGAGCTCTCCAAGAAGAAAGAGATCGGGAAAAAAACACGGAGACACAGACAAAGCACAGAAATTTAGAGAAGGAAAAGAGAGAAAACTCTGCGGAAGTTCTACACCGACCACCGCTACAAGGTGACAAAAGTCCCTTGGGGGTACCCCCCCTAGGTCCTTGCCTTCTCCTTCTGCCTCCAATGGCTTAGATGTGGCTTTTCAGCCCGTCTACTCGGTTTTTTATTGGACATAGGACCTCCTTTTGGTCTTTGTCCTCTAAAAACCTGAGGTTATAGCCAAGCCAAGCGAATCAATAGCATCCTCTGTTCTCATCTGCATGGATGATGGCGAAGCTCACATATGGCTTGCGACCGTCAATCTGAACGGGTCCCCCACAATCTCCTGAGAAGTTAGATCCTCCTTTTCTTGCTTTTCATTGTAGTTTGTATTTTTTTTAAAGAGACAAAAATCACAACTCGTGTCTTTCATTATTGATAAGAATTGTAAATCGGCTATAAACGCCAAAAATCGGCTATAAACGCCAAAATCGGCTATAAATGCCAAAAAATCGCCTTTCACGGCAAATCAAGAAAATGTCTCTTTTCTTAAATATATGTGCAATGGAAAACTTGAAAGAAGTTGATTTCTTTTTTTACTTGCGAAGGTTGATCTCCGGATCACCACTTGCAATTCCGAGTAAAATAGAAAATCTGGCACACCCACACAACAAAAATGTTGATGCGCGCCTCTGCCCCCCCCCCCGGTTACGAAAGGGTCGGACCCAACGGACTCCCACGTCCGCCGACCTCGGTAAGAACCGAGCAGGAGTGCGGTCCATCAAGCTGGCACACCCGGTGGGACACGTTCATTTGAGAACACGATGCTAGAAATAGAATATTTGCATATCATATCTTTTGCTCTATGCTTATATTTCTTTTCTCGATTCCTTGGCTACTTTCTAATTGGTGGCCTATGTTGGATTCCGCATCTAAAAAAAATGAGATGAGATTTTTTGGGAATTTCTAATTCTTTGAATTTATTTCCACTCTTTCTCTTTTCAAAAACAAAAAAAAATTAGATTTCTCAGTTTGGATTCAAAATTGAGAAACCTTGATCCGTTCCTATCGTTCATCGCGCTTGCAGAAATGTTGAGCCTGTTCGACTAAGGTTTTGGGCCATCGTTTCTCTTCGATGAGTTCATTAAAAATCTAAAAATATATATATATATATAAAATAAAAAAAATCAGATTTTCTCGTTTTGAATTCAAAATTGAGAAACCTTGATCCGTTCCTATCGTTCATCGCGCTTGCAGAAATGTTGAGCCTGTTCGACTAAGGTTTTGGCCATCGTTTCTCTTCGATGAGTTCATTAAAGATCTAAAAATATATATATATAAACAAAAAAGAAGACATCGACCACTAAGGTTAAACCAACTGTGTTCTTTAATCTTGGTTGATTCAAAGAAAAGCCTTGTCCAGAGTGTGGAGACAGCTTGACTGTTCTAGGCAAGGGTCCTCCAAACGGGTTCATTAAGTAATCCTACCCTTACCTGGGGGCAATTCTATCAATCAAGATTTCATAAGACCGGGTTAGGAAGCCTATGTGTACTCTCTCGTCTTTTAAATAATTTTTTTTTTAAAAAAAATAAATTTTTTTTAAAAATAAAAATTTTAAAATAAAAAATAAAAAAAAATTTTCAAAAAACAAAAATCTTAAAAAATAAAAAAAAATAAATAAATAAAAAAAATAAAAAAAAGATTTTTTTTAAATAGAAAATCTTCAAAATCTTAAAAAAAAAAAACTTCCGTCATTTTGGGTTTAGATTGGAGAAATCTTGGTCTTCTCCTTTCTGAGCATTGGCGCTCGCGGAAATCGCTGAGCCCGTGTTCAGATTGGAGTGCCTTTTGCTCTCTTCGATGAACCCGATATTGGCCTTTCAAAAAAAAAAAAAAACTCGTCATTTTTAGATTCAGATTCGAGAGATTCTGGTTCATTTCTTTCTGAGCACTGGCGCTCGCGGAAATCGCTGAGCCCATGTTCAGATTGGAATACCATCTGCTCTCTTTGATGAATCCAATTTTGACCTTTCAAAATAGAGAATCTCATCTCATGGATGCGGTCTCAAAACATTTGTGCCTAGCGGTACTAGTACGCCCTTTCAGGGTCTACTGTATTGCGACCGGCACATCTGTAACTCCAAACTTTATATTCTTCTTATCTCGAGCAAGCTTTGCTTCTCGATAAGTCAAATTTAAGTTCACAATTGCTTCTAGCAGTCACTGTGATGCTCATTCTGGGCTTACCATACCTGCGATCAGAACAATTGTACCCTCTATGGCGTCTTGCCTTATTCATATTGCTGTTAGGGATTTTGTGTATTGCAATTTGATGGATGCATTATCATTTTAGCATCTCATGAATTTTCACACATGCATTGAGTTATATCTTGAAATCTTGATGTACACATGCATTGTTTTTAAATATTGTAAATCTTAATAGTGTGTGCATGTTTTGGATTTAAATCTTGGATGCATTTGTTTTTTAAAAGAATTTATAAATCAAGCTAGCCCATGTTTTAAAGTTTCATATTATATTTGGCTTTTAATGTTTCATGATTTTAAAAGCACTTAGGTGATTTAAAATCATGTTTCCAAGCTTGAATTTATGGCCCAAAAATCCCCACTTGAAAAACCTTTGAAAAATGCAAGTTGGGATTTTTTGCCTAAAGCCGTCGGTCAACCGACAGTGGAACCTAGGCCAACCAAGAGGCTCCATCGGTTCCAAAAACAGACAGCCACATTTTCAATACTTTTGTGCTGTCGGTTCATCTGTCGGTTCCTTGTCGGTCAACCGACAAATGAGGGTTAACCGACAAATGGGTAACGGTCAGGAAACGTTCGAAAAAATGACCGTTGCTTAGTGACCGTTGAGGTGTCGGTCAACCGACACCTACCTGTCGGTCGACCGACAGGTAGCCGTTTGAACACTTTTTCTATAAAAGTGAGTTCATTCCTTAGCCATTAGTGATGATCTTTGAAGCCCTTCTTGAGGCATTTTGAAGCAAAAGAAAGGGGATCAAGCTAAGGAAGGCTAATGGTCATTAAGGAAAGCTAAAGCTTGGATTAATGAAGTTAAACCACCAAGTAAGCTTTGCCTTTTGTTAATCATATGTTTTATGCTTTGTCTAAATTATTGGTAAATGATTTTAAGCATATTAACTATGATGTGTTGAATCCTCTACTTCCTTTAATCTTTGATTTTATATCATAGGATTCTTCACTTAGATTCAAACAAAGTTTTATTTTAAAACTTTACAAATCATGTTTTATGAAAATCTTTGATTTCCTCTTTAGCATGATTCTATTTCTTGTTTGAATCTTCTTTGTTGTTTTCATTCATTTAAACCTTAGTTAAATTAGTTTTTGAAAACAACATTGCACATGCATCACTTGATTAGTCTTAAACATTTACATTCAACTTGTGATCTTTTGATTTTCATATCATTAACAAGTTTGTAGTTGTTCAAGTGATTTGCATATAACTTCAATCAAATCTTTTTATGTGCATTAAACTTTTGAATTGCTTTAAGCATATAATTTGATTGAGCTTTAAATTTAAACTTGATTGAAGTTTTCACACACACACTTCATAAGCATTCATTTTTGTAATTCTTAGTGTGTTTGTGTGAGTTGATTTTCACTTTCATATCCGCCTATTTAGAGGCAAATTTATTTGAGCTTAAATTGTAATCTCTTAGAGTGTTTTGTGAAAACACCTTATTGAGAGAAAATCTTTTGATTGTAAGGTTATTGCTTGGCCATATAAAAGCATTATGTATAGGTTGTTGTTTAGCCTAGAAAAACAACATTGTAAGGTTATTGCTTATCCTTGGAAAGCATATTGTAGAGGTTATTGCTTAGCCTTTTGAAAAGCATAATAGTGGAAATCCGGTGGGGTGTTGGATACAGAAGCCGGTAGTGGATGTAGGCATTGAGGCCGAACCACTATAAATGATTGTGTAGTGGTGATTGTTTTTGTGGTGATTGTTTATTTAAGCTTCCGCATTTTGTATGTTAATCATCACATGTGACTAGTTACTTGTAAAGAAATTAAAATTGGTCATAATTAGTCATTAAGTGTAGATCACCCTATACACCCCCCCTCTAGGGTTAGGATCCCCAGGACTTTCAATTGGTATCAGAGCAAGGTTACTCCATTTAGTGCTTAAACACCCGGAGTTGATCCTCTCTATCTAGATCAAAACCCTAGTGTTGCTTTTCATGAAAATCATTAGAATGGATTCCACTATGATAGACCTTGTAGATTCTTGTGTAGATTCCTCTAGACCCCTTCTTCTTCCATCTATTGGAGATTCTAACATTAAAATTAATGAATCTATATTTAATTTAAAAGAAGAAGAATATGATGAAAATGAAGCTTATGAGGAATTGTACACATGGTCCTTAGAGCTTTCTAAGAAGAATAAAAGATTAAAAGAAGAATCTAAAAGGCTAAACCAAGAATTAGTCTCTTCTAAAAATGAACTTAGAGAGAAAGAAGAATTAATAAATTGTGTAGAATCTAAGTTCATGATCTCTTTGCATAACCTTTCTAATATTAAAGATGATCTAAGAGAATCAAAGATAGATTGTGATAATCTTAATAAGGAAAATTCTAAACTAAGAGATCAATTAAAAAGGCAAGAGGAAAACATTAACAATTTAGAATCCAAGTTAACCATTTCTATGGAAAATTTATCTAATGCACAAATTAAGATAAAAACTCTAGAACTTGGATCTAATGTGATTAATGAAATCAAATTTGAATTAAAACTTGCCCATGAAGAGCTAAACAAATTTAAGGGAATTGAAAATGAACTAACAAATGTTAAAAATGAAAATTCAACCCTTAAAACCAAGTCACTCAACTTGAAAGTTATAAACTAAAATATGAGTGCAAATTTACCCAAAATGAAGAAAAATTTGAAAAGTTATTTAAATTGGGTAAATCACAAAGAGATAGGACGGGTCTTGGATTTGATAGGAATATTTCTCATGACCCTAAGTTCACCAACAAATTTGTTAAAGGTGAGTCCTCATTCTCTAGCACTCACACTTCCTTGCCCAAAACTAAATGTAATTATTGTGGCATTGAAGGACATTTTAGGTTTGAGTGCAAACAAAGAAGAAGCAATGTGTCTAAATCCAATTTTGAACCAAAGAAAGTAAAATCAATCTCTATGATGGATAAGACATTAAAAATCAAAGAAGACTCCAAGAAGACTAAACAAGTCAAACCAATTAACAAGGAGTCTCACAAGATAGATTCTAAAAAGCTTAAACAAGTTAAACCAACTTTAAAAGAATCTATCAACAAAAAGCTTCTCAACCTACCTCCCATATCTCAAATGAAAGAACTTTTGAATAAAGTTGCAAAGTTAAATTTAAAATTCAAAAGTCAAATAAAGGGAGAAAATAAAAAGAAAAGAAAAATGGCTCAATCCCCTAAGAAGAAAAGTCACCAACCTCAAAAGACTAATCACCAACCTAAGCCAAATTTAGTTAAATCTAAACATCATGGTGATAAGTCTAAATTGAAAATTTATCAAGTCAAATCTCCAATAGTTGGTAAGACTTTTAAGATGGACCTCAAAGACCAACCCTCCCAAGACCTTAGGTGGATTCCAAAAGTTATTTACTTAGTCAAACCTTAAGGCCTTGGACCTCATTGACCAACCTATCCTTTATAGGTAAATCCTTTTGTTGGTCATGTTGCATTTGCATTTTGTTCTTTCTTAGTTACATTTTATTAAAATGCATTTGTTTCTTTTTAATCAATTGATTTTGTTTTCATGCACTTCTCTAGTTACATATCATGGTTTTCAAAATCATTTGATTATATTTTCAACATGTTAGATTTGCTTCTTGTTCATTTAGTTATATCTCTTGCAATTCTATACATGTTCAATTGATTATGGTTTCAAAGCTTTATTAGCTAGATCTTTCATAATCAATTGATATTGTAAAATCGTTTGTTTGGATGTATTAGTAAGATTTGTTTTGAAAAACAAATGATTTGAAACAATTTAGTTTTTCCATAGATTTCTAAGTTATATGATAATATGGAAAATTATTGTTTTGAAAAACCAACTTGTATGTGTTTCAAATAAGTTATATCTTTTAAAATGCAAGTTGAAAAAGTGTTATCTTCAATATCATCCTCTTTATGTCCATTGTTGGATTTTGCTTATGATTTGAAGATTGTATGAATTGAAAATGTTTTCAAGCTTTGTTAGTTATATTCATTCAAACATTTTCTTTTGAGTTTATTTCCTTGTGCTAATGATTATAAATTTTAGAAGGAAATAATTGTTATATGCCATTTTGCATCATTGCTCATTTAGTTTTATTACTTTTATATGCAAATGTCATTTACTTCCTTGTATGGTTGTGCTCTTTAATTATTTTTGTAGTTACCATACCAGAACCCAAAAATCCATCCTTTGTGCTTTCTAGTTATTTCTTTTGATATGGATGGTTATGATGTTGATTCATGTGTATTTTTCTTATTGGTATCATTCATTATACATGTTTCAACCTCATAGTAGTGTTTTTATCATATGAACCTCTTTGAAATCCATTCCTTGAATTTAATAGTTATATCTATTCTTTGATGGATTTCTTAGTTGTTGAATTCATATGATTTTGACACTTTAAAAATTGCATGTTTTACTAAGTTATATCTTTTTGTGCAATTTTTCTTGTTCGTCACTATGCTCATTAGTTATATTATTCTAAGTGATGAATATCATTTTATGATGCTTGTTGGAGTTTTGTGTTTGTCACATGCTTGCTCTTAATCATGTCTCATATTCAATTGGTAATCAATTGGTATCATTTTCAATTAGAATCTATATCCAATTGGTATCATATCTTGAGTTTGTGACAGACCTTGTGTACATTGGATTGAACTTGATAGTTATATGTCTTTTGTTCCATGTCACATTCCATTAGCATCATAATCTTTATGTTTTCCACCTCTCATGAACTTAGGTAAATTACATGACCACCATGTTTATGTTTTCATAATCTTGGTTGGTTAATGGTGAGGTTAGACTTCATGATTGAACTTCATTTCATTCATCTTGTGCATGATAGTTATATCCAATGATTGTATGAAATGAATTCAAAACTTTCATAGCATAATGGTTTTCATAGTTATAATGATTTATGCTATGTTTAGTATATCCTCTTGACCTTGCTCTTTAATTACCCTATAGCTTATCCGTCAATTGGCATCTTTATATTGGTAATTTGATCAATTTGTACTTTAATAGTCAATTATCATTATCAATTGGTATCTAATTCTTCTCTTGAAGTTCACCCTCAATTGGTTAAACCATCTTCTTCTTGTACCTATTAGTTAAATCTTTGTCAAAAGTTTGACAAAAGAAGAGTATGGATTGAGGGGGAGTAAACCTTCTAAGGAAGCATTAGAGTTGATCAAATTCACCCTTATATTGGCTCTGTACCCTTATAGCCTATCTACCCATGATGATGCCCTGTTATATATTTCATTTTTGATTTCTTTTGTTAACAGGTGCTACTAAAGGTATTTTCCTTGTTTCATGTGCGTAGGTACCCCTCTTCAATTGGATGTACTTTGCAATTTAATGGCAAAGGGGGAGAATAATAACAAGCTTGGAGAAGGGGAGAAGTTCTCAAGTTTAATGGCAAAGGGGGAGAAAGAACTAAGGGGGAGAAAGAGTATTCAAGCTACCCAAAGGGAGAGAATGCATTGGAGAGAATGCATGGTCAAAGGGGGAGAAATGAATTGAAGAATGAAGAAAGCTTGGGAACTAAAGAAGATGCTTGGTCTAAAGAAAGGAAGTTGTAGAGAAAGCTTGAAGATTGATCAAGCTCCAAGCATCAAGGAGAAAGAAGAATGAAGCTAGAGTCCAAGCTAAAGTGAAGAAGCATCCAAGAAGATTTCAAGGATTGTCCAGCCAAGGAGGAGCTGAAGACTGTGTGAAAATTTAGTGTTGAGCAAAGTTTGCCAACATATAAAAAGGTTTGCCATCAAATTGCAAAGGGGGAGATTGTTAGGGATTTTGTGTATTGCAATTTGATGGATGCATTATCATTTTAGCATCTCATGAATTTTCACACATGCATTGAGTTATATCTTGAAATCTTGATGTACACATGCATTGTTTTTAAATATTGTAAATCTTAATAGTGTGTGCATGTTTTGGATTTAAATCTTGGATGTTTGTTTTTGAAAAGAATTTATAAATCAAGCTAGCCCATGTTTTAAAGTTTCATATTATATTTGGCTTTTAATGTTTCATGATTTTAAAAGCACTTAGGTGATTTAAGATCATGTTTCCAAGCTTGAATTTATGGCCCAAAAATCCCCACTTGAAAAACCTTTGAAAAATGCAAGTTGGGATTTTTTGCCTAAAGCCGTCGGTCAACCGACAGTGGAACCTAGGCCAACCAAGAGGCTCCATCGGTTCCAAAAACAGACAGCCACATTTTCAATACTTTTGTGCTGTCGGTTCATCTGTCGGTTCCTTGTCGGTCAACCGACAAATGAGGGTTAACCGACAGATGGGTAACGGTCAGGAAACGTTCGAAAAAATGACCGTTGCTTAGTGACCGTTGAGGTGTCGGTCAACCGACACATACCTGTCGGTCCGTTTGAACACTTTTTCTATAAAAGTGAGTTCATTCCTTAGCCATTAGTGATGATCTTTGAAGCCCTTCTTGAGGCATTTTGAAGCAAAAGAAAGGGGATCAAGCTAAGGAAGGCTAATGGTCATTAAGGAAAGCTAAAGCTTTGATTAATGAAGTTAAACCACCAAGTAAGCTTTGCCTTTTGTTAATCATATGTTTTATGCTTTGTCTAAATTATTGGTAAATGATTTTAAGCATATTAACTATGATGTGTTGAATCCTCTACTTCCTTTAATCTTTGATTTTATATCATAGGATTCTTCACTTAGATTCAAACAAAGCTTTATTTTAAAACTTTACAAATCATGTTTTATGAAAATCTTTGATTTCCTCTTTAGCATGATTCTATTTCTTGTTTGAATCTTCTTTGTTGTTTTCATTCATTTAAACCTTAGTTAAATTAGTTTTTGAAAACAACATTGCACATGCATCACTTGATTAGTCTTAAACATTTACATTCAACTTGTGATCTTTTGATTTTCATATCATTAACAAGTTTGTAGTTGTTCAAGTGATTTGCATATAACTTCAATCAAATCTTTTTATGTGCATTAAACTTTTGAATTGCTTTAAGCATATAATTTGATTGAGCTTTAAATTTAAACTTGATTGAAGTTTTCACACACACACTTCATAAGCATTCATTTTTGTAATTCTTAGTGTGTTTGTGTGAGTTGATTTTCACTTTCATATCCGCCTATTTAGAGGCAAATTTATTTGAGCTTAAATTGTAATCTCTTAGAGTGTTTTGTGAAAACACCTTATTGAGAGAAAATCTTTTGATTGTAAGGTTATTGCTTGGCCATATAAAAGCATTATGTATAGGTTGTTGTTTAGCCTAGAAAAACAACATTGTAAGGTTATTGCTTATCCTTGGAAAGCATATTGTAGAGGTTATTGCTTAGCCTTTTGAAAAGCATAATAGTGGAAATCCGGTGGGGTGTTGGATACAGAAGCCGGTAGTGGATGTAGGCATTGAGGCCGAACCACTATAAATGATTGTGTAGTGGTGATTGTTTTTGTGGTGATTGTTTATTTAAGCTTCCGCATTTTGTATGTTAATCATCACATGTGACTAGTTACTTGTAAAGAAATTAAAATTGGTCATAATTAGTCATTAAGTGTAGATCACCCTATACACCCCCCCTCTAGGGTTAGGATCCCCAGGACTTTCAATTGGTATCAGAGCAAGGTTACTCCATTTAGTGCTTAAACACCCGGAGTTGATCCTCTCTATCTAGATCAAAACCCTAGTGTTGCTTTTCATGAAAATCATTAGAATGGATTCCACTATGATAGACCTTGTAGATTCTTGTGTAGATTCCTCTAGACCCCTTCCTCAAGCTCTTCCTCAAAAAGAATGAGCCCCAGCTCAGTCACCAGGACGGTTTCTTCGTTCGAATCACGAACGATGAATGTCTTGGCTACAAATTCTGAGCCACCACCCTGCAATCCACCTCCAGAAGATGTGATCACCCACATCCAGCAGTTGGGACAAGGCCAATAGAGGATTGAAACTCTGATGGAAAACCTACTCCTCGCCTTCCAAAATCAGGCGAACAATGAACCTCCTCCGAATCATCAAGACGATGAGGTAAATGGAGAAGAAAATGAGTCACGCGCCCTTACCAAAAAGGACGTAGACAGTATCCTCGCCAAAGCAAAAGAAGCGGATATACTCAAGGAGCATGGGATCAAGCCACCATATCCCTTATGGATGGACTCGGTCTCGTTCCCCACCAAATTCAAGCATCCTACTCTCCAAACATATATGGGGAAAGGATCAGCCAGACAGCACGTCATCCACTTCAAGATCCTGACGGGTGCTATCGCGGATCAAGATGCACTCAAGATCCGCCTCTTTGCAAGTACCCTAAAAGGTACGGCCTTCGATTGGTACTCCACTTTGCCGGAGGACTCGATCCAAAATTGGGCCATGCTAGAGACACGCTTCCTGACTCACTTCAAAGGTGAGGATCATCCCGCTACTATGGCTCAGCTGTGCAGCCTAAAACAGGGGGAGAATGAGTCAACATATGACTTCATTCACAAGTGGAAAGCAATGGCATACAAATGCTCTGATGTACTGCCACAAGCGTCGCTAGTCGACATTTGCCGAAACAACATGAGAGCCAGAATCCGCTCCATGATCATCGGCAACAAATCAAAAAACCTGGGAGAACTCCTAGAAGCTTCCATGGAAGCTGAAACGGTGATTAAAGACCTCAACAGTAAAAAATCATCAAGAAAAGAGCCAACCGCCGTTGCAACCTCTAAACCAAAGAAAAAAGAGGTCCTCAATGTGCAGACCAAGTCAGCTCCTCAGCCACCAAAGAAAGCTGAAAATAAAGTTGCTGGTAAGAGACCTGAACTCTTAGATGCCTTCAAAGAACGAGTAGAGAAGAAATACCCGTTTGATGAAGATGTTGATGAAATCTTCGGGGCTCTTGTGGCAAACGGCAAGCTCACCTTGCCTGAACCAAAAAGACCGGGTGATGTTGGCAAAACCAACGATCCTCGGTACTGTCCATACCACCAGATGATCTCGCATCCTCTCAATCAATGCTTCGTTGTGAGGGAGAAAATAAACGAGATGTGGAAAAATGGAGTCATCACCTTTGACAAAAACTATGGGCCTGCCTCTGTCAACATGGTGACATGTTGACAAACATCAAAATCACCGAAGAAGAAGATCACTACTTCCTTCAAGGTGATAAACTCAATCCAAGCGTCCGAGGAACTGGTTCCTTACCCGACACCAGACGGACAACCGATATGGGTACATCCCGATCTCCTGGAAGATGAAAATTGGGAGGTCGTGAAAACAAAGCCTACAGCTCAACAGCGAAGGCAGGCTAGGAAGCGTCTCTTCAGCAGGCTAGGAAGCGTCTCTTCAAGCTCAAATGGCAAGAGAAGACCCAACCAAAACAAGAAGTCAAAGAAAAGGCAGAGGCTTCTGTAAGTCCGGGAGATCCTAACCCTAGAGGGGGGGGGGGGGTGAATAGGGTGAGCTACACTTTATGACTAATTATGACAAATTTTAACTTAATTAAATCAACTAGTCACATGTGATGATTAAACAAACAATATACGGAAGCTTGAATAAACAATCACCACATTGCAATCACCATAACACCATCATTTATAGTGGTTCGGCCTCAATGCCTACATCCACTACCGGCTTGTGTCTCCAACACCCCACCGGATTTTCACTATTTATGCTTTTGCAATAGGCTAAGCAATAACCTCAACAATATGCTTTCCAAGGATAAGCAATAACCTTACAATGTTGTTTTTCAAGGCTTAACAACAACCTATACAAGATGCTTTTCAATGGCTAAGCAATAACCTTACAAATAGATTTTTCTCAAAGAAAGTGTCTTCACAAAACACTCTAAGAGATTACAATTTAGGCTCAAATAAATTTGCCTCTAAATAGGCGAATATTAAAGTGAAAATCAACTCACACAAACACACTAAGAATTACAAAGATGAATGCTTATGAAGTGTGTGTGTGTGTGAAAACTTCAATCAAGTTTAAAATTAAAGCTCAATCAAATTATATGCTTAAAGCAATTCAAAAGTTTAATGAACATAAAAGGATTTGATTGAAGTCAAATGCAAATCACTTGAACAAATACAAACTTGTGAATGATATGAAAATTTAAATATCACAAGTTGTATGAAAATGATTAAGACTAATCAAGTGATGCATGTGCAATGTTGTTTTCAAAAACTAATTTAACTAAGGTTTAAATGTATGAAAACAACAAGGAAGATTCAAACAAGAAATAGAATCATGCTAAAGAGGAAATCAAAGATTTTCATAAATCATGATTTGCAAAGTTTTAAAACAAAACTTTGTTTGAATCTAAGTGAAGAATCCTATGACTTAAAATCAAAGATTAAAGGAAGTAGAGGATTCAACACATCATAGTTAATATGCTTAAAATCATTTACCAATAATTTAGACAAAGCATAAAAAACATATGATTAATAAATGCAAAGCTTACTTGGTGGTTTAACTTCATTAATTCAAGATTTAGCTTTTCTTAATGACCATTAGCCTTCCTTAGCTTGATCCCCTTTCTTTTGCTTCAAAATGCCTCAAGAAGGGCTTCAAAGATCATCCCCAATGCTTAAGGAATGAGTTTATTTTTATAGAAAAAGTGGTCCAACGGCTCCTTGTCGGTCGACCCACGGGTTGTTGTCGGTCAACCGACACCTCAACGGTTAGAAACCCAACGGCTTTAATTTTTGAAAAACTGCTTTTAGCGGCGGCCATAAAGCGCCGGTAAAAGTCCCGTTTGACCGCCGGTAAAAGTCCAGAATTCTCAAAAATGGGATTTTCAAAGTGATTTTCTTGGGGGGACTTTGGGCCAATAAACCAAGCATGGTAATATGATTTAAACCAATCTAAGTGCTTAAAAATCATATAACATAAAAGGCCAAACAAAATTTAAAACATTTAAAACCAATGGCTAGCTTGATTTATAAATTCTTTTAAAAAACAAATGCATCCAAGATTTTAATTCAAAACATGCACAAACTATAAGGTTTACAATATTCAAGAACAATGCATGTAGAAAATCAGATTTCAAGGTTTTCTAAATCAATGCATGTGTGAAAATTCATGAGATTAATAAAATGCTAATGCATCCATCAAATTGCAATAAACAAAATCCTAACAATCTCCCCCTTTGCAATTTGATGGCAAACCTTTTTATATGTTGGCAAACTTTGCTCAACACTAAATTTTCACACAGAGTCTTCAGCTCTTCCTTGGCTGGACTAGGCTTGAAATCTCTTTGGATGCTTCTTCATTCAGCTTGGGCTCTAGCTTCATTCTTCTTTCTCCTTGATGCTTAGAGCTTGATAAATCTTCAAGCTTTCTCTTCAACTTCCTTTCTTTAGACCAAGCATCTTCTTTAGCTCCCAAGCTTTCTTCATTCTTCATTTCTTTTCTCCCCCTTTGACCATGCATTCTCTCCAATGCATTCTCTCCCTTTGGGTAGCTTGAATACTCTTTCTCCCCCTTAGTTCTTTCTCCCCCTTTGCCATTAAACTTGAGAACTTCTCCCCTTCTCCAAGCTTGTTATTATTCTCCCCCTTTGCCATTAAATTGCAAAGTATCAAATGAGGAGGGGTACCTACACACATGAAACAAGGAAAATACCTTTTAGTAGCACCCGTTAATAAAAGAAATCAAAAATGAAATATATAACAGGGCATCATGCATAGGTAGACAGGCTATAAGGGTACAGAGCCAATATAAGGGTGAATTTGATCAACTCTAATGCTTCCTTAGAAGGTTTACTCCCCCTCAATCCATACTCTTCTTTTGTCAAACTTTTGACAAGGATTTAACTAATAGGTGCAAGAAGAAGATGGTTTAACCAATTGAGGGTTAACTTCAAGAGAAGAATTAGATACCAATTGATAATGATAATTTACTATTGAAGTACAAATTGATCAAATTACCAATATAAAGATATACCAATTGACGGAAAAGCTAGAGGATAATTAAAGAGCAAGGTCAAAAGGATATACTAAACATATCATCAAACAATTTAACTATGAAAATCATTATGCTATGAAAGTTTTGAATTCATTTCATACAATCATTGGATATAACTATCATGCACAAGATGAATGAAATGAAGTTCAATCATGAAGCCTAACCTCACCATTAACCAACCAAGATTATGAAAACATAAACATGGTGGTCATGAGATTTACCTATAAGTGCTATGAGAGGAGGCAACATGTAGATTATGATGCTAATAAAATGTGACAATTACAAAATCAAGCATCACAAAAGGATATTCATCACTTTAAATGATATAACTAATGAGCATAGTGATGAGCATCATAAATTGCATTAAAATGATATAACTTTGTGAAGCATGCAATTTTCAAAGTGTCAAGATCGTATGAATTCAACATCTAAGACATCCATCAAACAATAGATATAACTAAGAAATACAAGGAATGGATTTCAAAGAGGTTCATATGATCAAGCACACTACTATGAAGTTGAAACATGTATAAAGAATGATATCAATAAGAAAAATACACATGAATCAACATCATAACCATCCAAAAAAAAATGACTAGAAAGTATAAGGGATGGATTTTAGAGTTCTAGTATGGTTTCTACAAATGTAACTAATAATGCAACCATACAAGAAACTATATGATATTTGCACATCAAGAATGAAACTAAATGAGCAATGTTGCAAATAGCATATAACAAGTATTTCCTTCTAAAACATATATTTATTAGCACAAGGAAATATACTCAAAAGAAAATGTTTTAATGAATATAACTAACAAAGCTTGAAAAACATTTTCAATTCATACAATCTTCAAATCATTTCAATACACAAAATCCAACAATGAGCATAAAGAGGATGATTTTAAAAGATATAACTTATTTGAAACACATACAAGTTGGTTTTTCAAAACAATAATTTTCCATATGAAAATATAACTTAGAAATCTATGGAAAAACTAAATTGTTTCAAATCATTTGTTTTTCAAAAATAATCTTACTATGTCATACAAACAAATGAATTTTCAACAACAATCGATCATGATTAATCTAGCTATAAAAGCTTTTGAAACCATAATCAATTGAACATGTAGAATTGCATGCAAGATATATATAACTAAATGAAAGCAATAAGCAAATCTAACAAGATGAAATTATAATCAAAAGATTTTGAAAATCATGATATATAACTAGTATGGTGCATGAAAACAAAATCTATTGATCATAAATAAGCATTGCATTTTATGAAATGTAACTATGAAATAACAAAATGCAAATGCAACATGACCAACAAAAAGATTTACCTATAAAGGATAGGTTGGTCAATTAGGTCCAAGGCCTTAAGGTTTTACTAAAAATATAACTTTAGGAATCCACCTAAGGTCTTGAGAGGGTTGTTCTTTGAGGCCAAGTTTAGAAGTCCCACCAACTTTTGGAGATTTGACTTGATAAACTTTTAATTTAGACTTATCACCATGGTGTTTAGATTTAACTAAATTTGGCATAGGTTGGTGATTAGTCTTTTGGGGTTGGTGAGATTGTTTCTTAGGGGATTGGTTCACTTTTCTTTTCTTCTTATTTCCTCCCTTTATTTGACTTTTGAATTTTAGATTTAACTTAGCAACTTTATTCAAAAGTTCTTTCATTTGTTGGGTTATGGGAGGAAGATTGAGAAGCTTTTTGTTAATAGATTCTTTTAGAGTTGGTTTAACTTGTTTAACCTTTTTAGAATCTATTTTAGGAGACTCCTTTTTAATAGGTTTTACTTGTTTAGTCTTTTTGGAGTCTTCCTTGTTTTTTAGTGTCTTAACCATCATAGAATTTGATTTTACTTTCTTTGGTTCAAAGATGGGTTTAGACACATTGCTTCTTCTTAATTTGCACTCAAACCTAAAATGTCCTTCAATGCCACAATAATTGCATTTAGTCATGGGCAAATAAGTGTGAGTGCTAGAGAATGAGGACTCACCTTTCACAAATGTGTTGGCGAATTTAGGGTCATGTGAAATATTCCTATCAAATCCAAGACCCGTCCTATCTCTTTTAGATTTACCCAATTTAAATAATTTTTCAAATTTTTCTTCACTATGGGTAAATTTGCACTCATATTTTAGTTTATAACTTTCAAGTTGAGTGACTTGGTTTTTAAGGGTTGAATTTTCATTTTTAACTTTTGTTAATTCATTTTCAATTCCCTTAAAGTTGTTTAGCTCTTCATGGGCAAGTTTTAATTCAAATTTAACTTCATTAATCACATTAGAACCAAGTTCTAGAGTTTTTATCTTAATTTGTGCATTAGATAAATTTTCCATATAAATGGTTAACTTGGATTCTAAATTGTTAATGTTTTCATCTTGCCTTTTTAATTGATCTCTTAGTTTTGAATTTTCCTTATTAAGATTATCATAATCTATCTTTGATTCTCTTATGTCATCTTTAATTTTAGATAGATTATGTAAAGAGATCATGAACTTAGATTCTACACAATTTATTAATTCATCTTTTTCTCTAAGTTCATTTTAGAAGAGACTAATTCTTGGTTTAGCCTTTTAGATTCTTCTTTTAATTTTTTATTCTTCTTAGAAAGCTCTAAGGACCATGTGTACAATTCCTCATAAGCTTCATTTTCATCATATTCTTCTTCTTTTAAATTAAATATAGATTCATTAATTTTAATGCTAGAATCTCCAATAGATGGAAGAAGAAGGGGTCTAGAGGAATCTACACTAGAATCTACAAGGTCAAGCATAGTGGAATCCATTCTAATGATTTTCATAGAAAGGCAACACTAGGGTTTTGATCTAGATTAAGGATCTACTCCGGGTGTTTAAGCCCTAAATGGAGTAACCTTGCTCTGATACCACTTGTAAGTCCTGGGGATCCTAACCCTAGAGGGGGGGGTGAATAGGGTGAGCTACATTTTATGACTAATTATGACCAATTTTAACTTAATTAAATCAACTAGTCACATGTGATGATTAAACAAACAATATGCGGAAGCTTGAATAAACAATCACCACATTGCAATCACCATAACACCATCATTTATAGTGGTTCGGCCTCAATGCCTACATCCACTACCGGCTTGTGTCTCCAACACCCCACCGGATTTCCACTATTTATGCTTTTGCAATAGGCTAAGCAATAACCTCAACAATATGCTTTCCAAGGATAAGCAATAACCTTACAATGTTGTTTTTCAAGGCTTAACAACAACCTATACAAGATGCTTTTCAATGGCTAAGCAATAACCTTACAAATAGATTTTTTTCAAAGAAAGTGTCTTCACAAAACACTCTAAGAGATTACAATTTAGGCTCAAATAAATTTGCCTCTAAATAGGCGAATATTAAAGTGAAAATCAACTCACACAAACACACTAAGAATTACAAAGATGAATGCTTATGAAGTGTGTGTGTGTGTGTGAAAACTTCAATCAAGTTTAAAATTAAAGCTCAATCAAATTATATGCTTAAAGCAATTCAAAAGTTTAATGAACATAAAAGGATTTGATTGAAGTCAAATGCAAATCACTTGAACAAATACAAACTTGTGAATGATATGAAAATTTAAATATCACAAGTTGTATGAAAATGATTAAGACTAATCAAGTGATGCATGTGCAATGTTGTTTTCAAAAACTAATTTAACTAAGGTTTAAATGTATGAAAACAACAAGGAAGATTCAAACAAGAAATAGAATCATGCTAAAGAGGAAATCAAAGATTTTCATAAAACATGATTTGTAAAGTTTTAAAACAAAACTTTGTTTGAATCTAAGTGAAGAATCCTATGACTTAAAATCAAAGATTAAAGGAAGTAGAGGATTCAACACATCATAGTTAATATGCTTAAAATCATTTACCAATAATTTAGACAAAGCATAAAAACATATGATTAATAAAAGGCAAAGCTTACTTGGTGGTTTAACTTCATTAATCCAAGCTTTAGCTTTCCTTAATGACCATTAGCCTTCCTTAGCTTGATCCCCTTTCTTTTGCTTCAAAATGCCTCAAGAAGGGCTTCAAAGATCATCCCCAATGCTTAAGGAATGAGTTTATTTTTATAGAAAAAGTGGTCCAACGGCTCCTTGTCGGTCGACCCACGGGTTGTTGTCGGTCAACCGACACCTCAACGGTTAGAAACCCAACGGCTTTAATTTTTGAAAAACTGCTTTTAGCGGCGGCCATAAAGCGCCGGTAAAAGTCCCGTTTGACCGCCGGTAAAAGTCCAGAATTCTCAAAAATGGGATTTTCAAAGTGATTTTCTTGGGGGGACTTTGGGCCAATAAACCAAGCATGGTAATATGATTTAAACCAATCTAAGTGCTTAAAAATCATATAACATAAAAGGCCAAACAAAATTTAAAACATTTAAAACCAATGGCTAGCTTGATTTATAAGTTCTTTTCAAAAACAAATGCATCCAAGATTTTAATTCAAAACATGCACAAACTATAAGGTTTACAATATTTAAGAACAATGCATGTAGAAAATCAGATTTCAAGGTTTTCTAAATCAATGCATGTGTGAAAATTCATGAGATTAATAAAATGCTAATGCATCCATCAAAGTGCAATAAACAAAATCCTAACAGCTTCCTCTACCGCTTCACTGGAGGCAACAAAAACATCCCTTCCAGAGACTTCAAAGGGGGTAAGAAAATTCACTCTCAGTGATTTCATGCCACCTCAATTCAAAGAAGCCATGCAGGAGGCATCATACTCATGCAATTCGGTAGTTGGATTCTCCATTGATGGATACGAGTCCAGCGACACCGATGATGGATTCGAATCCAACTACACAGATGAGTGGGAGGAGTCCCTTGAAACAGGAGAATATCTCTCCAATGAAGAATGGGTTCCTGAAACTCATCTTATGCCAGTAATCTGGTATAACCCCTTACAGCCACAAAGATCCTGGTCTGATGATGAAGAAGACCAAGAGGCTGTACAAGAAAATGCTGCTGACTCAGCTCCTCTCATTACTCCAGTGGAAATCAACCATGTTGAGTCACAAAGAGTTGATAAAGAAGAAGATCCGGCTCCCATGCCTGATCTTAAAGAATATGCAAGGATCTTGCAGCGACTCGCTCTAGTACAAGAGCAAGACCGCGTCAACGAGCCTCCTCGCAACCCAGAGCCTGAAGTCCCTGAAGACCACCAGGTACATTCTCCCTTAACTCCTGAAAATGGAGAAAATTGTTGGATAGACGATCCTCTTACATCCGAGGATGAGTCTGACACCAATCAGGCAACGTCTCCCGTCAGAGCTTCCTGCAATGTAATAATTCGGGATTATAGCTCTTCTGAAGCATCGTCTGATGAGAGCACTTACACTCCGGCGACGCCTAGCAATATATCTTCTGGAGCCACTTCGTCTTACGTGACTTTCACTGAGATGACACCCTCTCAGGTTTCTTCTCCTGAGACTGTGACTTCAAAGTTCACACCCTTCCTGACTGAAGAATTCCCAGCTATTGATGCTTGGGACGATGAATTAGTCAACGAAGAAGAAAGGTTGCTGGATGCTGTTCAGGACTTGTTCCCGAAAAATGCTCCGTGCAACACAATCACTGAGGATGGCAACTCTGCTGCTGATACATCCTCAGCAAATGAAAAACGACAGCCTCTTGATCCTGAAGATAATCTTCCAAACGAAGACCCTTCTCAAGAAGCTCTCGAAGTTGGTAGAGGCACCCGCTCTGGCCGGAACTACCACAAAAATTACAACCAATCTTCCTTTACATATGTAAATCCTTCGGGAAAAGATGTTGTAAGCACCCCTAGTGGCAACAATGATGAACATGCAGGCCCTAAGGAGGCTTTCAAGTATGACTTGATTGAACACTTCAAGCACATACCTGCACGTCTGCACATCCTAGATTTGTTGCGAATGTCTCCGCACACTCGTGATAATCTCATCTCAGAATTACAAAAACTGAATGAGGATGTCAACAAACATGCCCCGCAAGTCCTCCAAATTGAAATGGATTACCGGGTCAAAAACTCAGAAGCCTCCTCAAAGGGAGAAAAGAAGAAAACAGGGGGATCATGCATTGAATGCCTCTCGGTTAAAAAAGCAGCCAGTGCAACCATCGCCTTCACAAAGGACGACCTCCTACTTGGCGAAACCAGGCATAACCGACCCCTGTACTTCACAGGGTATATCAAGGAAATGCCTATGCATAGAGTTCAGATCGACCCAGGTTCTACACTCAACCTCATCTCCACATCGGCTCTCGAAGAGTTGGGTATCCCACCCAGCAAGCTGAGCCACACATCTGTATCTATCTTTGGATACGATGGGAGTACTCAAAGGCCTATTGGCAAAATCAGGTTCAAGTTGCAGATCGGTGATCTTATCTCTGAGGTTACTGTGAATGCAATAAAAACCCCTTCATGCTACAACATCCTTCTCGGACGCCCTTTGATCCACGAGAATGGTGTTGTCCCTTTGACTCTACATCAATGCATCAAGTTTGTTGGCGACGACGGCATGATACATCGAGTCTTTGCGGACAGAAAACCCTTCAAAGGTAAAGAAGTCCACTTCGCAGACTCACAGATGTATGAAGGTGAAAAAGAAGAAGAGGATAAGCACACAGCATCCTTTGCCGAAAATCTCCAGAAAGATAAAGGTAAAGCTCCTCAACAATCACCGGAAGAAAACAAATCATCCGGTAAATCCGAAGAGAGCATTCAAACTCCCTTCATCATCTCCCTCAAACCTTCAAAGCCTTTGGTCATCACAACTAAAGTGAAAAAGGCAAAGCAAAAGCCTGGGGGCAAATTTGTTGTCTTTTTCGTGTCTATCATGCAAGACACGGACTCGGATTCAGAGCCAGAAGACGACGCATCGTCAAGCCAAGCCGACACTCAGCAAGTTCAGCCTGCTCTCACTCCAATGGAGACAACTTCTGACATAGAAGACCCTACGTCAGCTTCCTTTGTTGTTCTAGCAACTTCAGCAAAGGAAAAGCCGATCTTCTTCCATAAATCGGATGCTTCTTCATCAAACTCCATGCTTGAACCTTTCCAAAATAAAGGTATGCCTCAACTATCCTTATACAGTTCTGTGGCACAAGGTATTATGAAGAAAATGGGCTATGACGCCCAAAACCCAGTCGGTTTGGGAGAAGGACACGGTATTCTCACGCCATTGGGGCCCGTCTTGACCAAAAGCCAGTTGGAAGATTGGAGACTCTATGGCTATGTAGAAAAGTCTTCACACGGGTTAGGGTATGATCCCGACACTCCCCTTAGACAGTTGACACAAAGGCTTAAAAGTCAATATACTAACCAAGCCTCAACATCTCAAGTCCATGAAGACATCGATCTCCCTGGATATCTCTTCGATGAGTCACCTGATAAAAATCCAAGAAGCTCATCCAATTGGCACGATTTCTCCGAAAATGAAGAGGAGTTGTCCGATGGCACAGACGTGTGGACTTCTGACCTAGAAGAACCCTCATCTCCAAAAGAAGTAGCCTACTCCAACCCGGTTTCAACAGGCGATTGGGATCATCTCATAGCAAGCCTCGGGAAAATTACCGATCAAGAAGACCCGTGGAAAGAAACAAAACCTTGGTCTGGAAATGCCCTTGAAACCCCAGAAGGTTTCGTTGAGCTAGAAGCCTCCGAAAATATTGTGGAGGAACCACCTTCGAACCTTCTAACAGAAGATCCTGTTCAAAAGATAGACTTGGGAACACCAGATAACCCACGTCCTGTATTCATAAGCAAGAATATAAAGGATGATGAGTTACCCGAGTATATCGCCTTTCTTCGTGAGTTTGTTGATTGCTTTGCATGGTCTTACGCTGAAATGCCTGGCTTAGACCCCAAAATAGCGGTTCACAAACTCAATCTTCAAGAAGACATCAAGCCTGTCAAGCAAGGCCAAAGAAGATTCCGTCCAGATGTGATGGATAAAATTGAACAAGAAGTTCAAAAACTCAAAAGCGTCGGCTTCATCCGTGAGGAACAACATCCTGAATGGTTAGCCAACATTGTCCCCGTGACAAAGAAAAATGGGTAGATAAGGGTCTGTATTGACTATAGAGACCTGAACGGCGCATGCCCAAAAGATGAGTTTGTTAGGAATTTTGTGTATTGCAATTTGATGGATGCATATCATTTTAATCATCATTTGATTTCTCACACTTGCATTATTTTAGAAAACATTGAAATCTTATTTTATCCATGCATTGTTTTTAAATATGGTAAAACTCATGTTTTATGCATGAATTGGTTTTAATTTTGGATGCAATTGATTTTGTAAAAGGAATTTCAAAATTCAAGCTTAGCCTAAGTTTTAAAGTTTCAAATGATTTGTGGCTTTTTATGATTCATGATTTTAAAAATACTTAGATTGATTTAAATCATGTTTCAAGCTTGATTTAATGGCCCCAACAAGTCCCACATCAAAAATCTTTGAAAATTGCAAAAGTATGCAAAATGGGAAAAGTGGCCCAGGGACCAGTGTACCCGGTCGACCGGGTACACATCCCGGTCGACCGCGTACACTGCGGGTCGACTGGGCATAGAGCCGTTTGGCTCTCCAACGGTCATTTTTTCTGACCGTTAAGGGTCGGTCGACCGAGCCAAGCTGGGGGTCGACCGGGGACACGCAGAAACTCTGTTTTCTGTGTATAAAAAGGCTTCATTCCCTTTGGAAAAATGTTGGAACTTTTGAGGAAACTTGGAGCCTTCTTGGAGGTGTTTGAAGAGAAGATAAAGGGGATGAACCAAGGGGATTAAGAAGGTCATTAAGGAAGCTAAAGCTTGGATCATGAAGTTAAATCTCCAAGTAAGCTTTGCTTAATTTAATCATATGTTTCATGCTTGGTTTTAAATCTTTGGTAAATGTTTTTAGCATGATAACTATGATGAAATGAATTCATTACTTCATTCAATCTTTGATATTAAGTTGCAATGAATTCTTTTCTTTGATTCAAACTTAGTTTAGTTTTAAACTTTGTTAAACATGTTATGTTTAAAACTTTGATTTCTTTATAACATGTTAATTTAACTTGTTTGAATCATCATTGTTGTTTTCAATCTTTTTAAAACCTTTGTTAAATCTTGTTTTTGAAAACAACACTACAAATGCATCACATGTTTAAGCCAAATTAATTTCATACAACTTGTGAGCCTTGATTTTTTAAATCATCAACAAGTTAGTATTTGTTCATGTGATTTGCATTTAAACTTCAATCAATTCTTTCTATGAGCTTTAATCTTTGAATTGCTTTGAGCATATATTCATTGGACTTTACTTTTTAAACTTGATTGAAGTTGTCACACACACACCTCATTAGCATACATCTTTGCACTCATTAGTGTGTTGTGTGAGTTTAATTTTCACTTTCAAATTAGCCTATTAAAGAGGCATTGTAATTGTGCTTTAATTGTAATCTCTTAGAGTGTTCTTTGGAAGACACTTTCTTTGAGAAATCATTGCTTGTAAGGTTATTGCTTAGCCATATAAAAGCATTGTGTAAAGGTTGTTGTTTAGCCTAGAAAAACAACATTGTAAGGTTATTGCTTATCCTTGGAAAGCATCTTGTAGAGGTTATTGCTTAGCCTATTGGAAAAGCATATTAGTGGAAATCCGGTGGGGTGTGAGAGCACAAGCCGGTAGTGGATGTAGGCACGTTGGCCGAACCACTATAAATATTGTGTTGTGGTGCATGCTCTTGTGATGATTGTATGTTTTTAGCTTCCGCATTGTGCTTGTTATCATCACTAGTGACTAGTTAGTTTATAGAAAATTAAAATTGGTCATAGTTAGTCACTATTAGTAGCTCACCCTATTCACCCCCCCCCCCCCTCTAGGGTTAGGATCCCCAGGACTTTCAATTGGTATCAGAGCAAGGTTACTCCATTTGGGGCTTAAACACCCGGAGTTGATCCTCTCTATCTAGATCAAAACCCTAGTGTTGTTTTTCTATGAAAATCATTAGAATGGATTCCACTAGTTTAGACTTTGTAGATTCTTGTGTAGATTCCTCTAGACCCCTCCTTCTTCCATCTATTGGAGATTCTAACATTAAAATTAATGAATCTAAATCTAAATCAAAAGAAGAAGAATATGATGAAAATGAAGCTTATGAGGAATTGTACACATGGTCCTTAGAGCTTTCTAAGAAGAATAAAAGATTAAAAGAAGAATCTAAAAGGCTAAACCAAGAATTAGTCTCTTCTAAAAATGAACTTAAAGAAAAAGATGAATTAATAAATTGTGCAGAATCTAAGTTCATGATCTCTTTGCATAACCTATATAATGCTCAAGATGAATTAAAAGAATCAAAGATAGATTATGATAATCTTAATAAGGAAAATTCAAAACTAAGAGATCAATTAAAAAGGCAAGATGAAAACATTAACAACCTAGAATCCAAGTTGAATATCTCTATGGAAAATTTATCTAATGCTCAAATTAAGATAAACACTCTAGAACTTGGATCCAATGTTATTAATGAAATTAAATTTGAATTAAAACTTGCCCATGAAGAGCTAAACAACTTTAAGGGAATTGAACAAGAACTAACTAAAGTTAAATATGAAAATTCAACCCTTAAAGAACAAGTCACTCAACTTGAAACTTACAAACAAAAATATGAGTGCAAATTTACCCATAGTGAAGAAAAATTTGAAAAGTTATTTAAATTGGGTAAATCAAAAGGAGATAGGACGGGTCTTGGATTTGATAGGAATACCTCATATGACCCTAAATTCACCAACACTTTTGTGAAAGGTGAGTCCTCATTCTCTAGCACTCACACTTCTTTGCCCATGTCTAAATGTAATTATTGTGGCATTGAAGGACATTTTAGGTTTGAGTGCAAACAAAGAAGAAGCAATGTGTCTAAATCCATATTTGAACCAAAGAAAGGTAAATCAAATTCTATGATGGATAAGACACCAAAAACCAAGGAGAACTCCATGAAGCTTAAACAAGTAAAATCAATTAAGAAGGAGTCTCCTAAAATAGATTCTAAAAAGATTAAACAAGTTAAATCAAGTTTAAAAGAATCTATAAATAAAAAGGTTCTCAACCTACCTCCCTTAACTCAACAAATGAAAGAACTTTTGAAGAAAGTTGCAAAGATAAATTTGAAATTCAAAAGTCAATTAAAGGGAGGAGATAAGAAGAAAAGAAAAATGGTTCAAACCCCAAAGAAGCAAACTCACCAAAAGACTAATCACCAATCTAAGCTAAACTTAGTTAAATCTATATCTCATGGTGATAAGTCTAAGTTAATAATTTATCAAGTTAAATCTCCTAGAGTTGGTGAGAAGTTTAAGTTAGACCTCAAAGTTCATCCATCCCAAGACCTTAGGTGGATTCCCAAAGTTAGACAAATAGACAAACCTTAAGGCCTTGGACCTCATTGACCAACCTAACCTTAATAGTTAAATCTTTTTGTTGGTCATGATTGCATTTGCATTTTATGTTCTTTCTTAGTTACATTTTTCTTAAAATGCTTTTGTTTCTTTATGATCATTTGATTTTGTCTTCATGTACTTCCCTAAGTCACATATCATGGTTGTCAAAATCATTTGATTGTATTTCTCACATGTTAGATTTGCTTTTTATAGTCACATCTTGTTTGCATTTCTACATGTTCAATTGATTATGGGTTCAAAGCTTTCATAGCTAGATCTTTCATAATCGATTGATGTTGCAATATCATTTGTTTGTGTGTCTTAGTTAGATTATTTTGAAAAACAAATGACTTAAATCAATTTAATTTTTCCATGAATTGTTAAGTTATACTTTCACATGGAAAATTACTTTGAAAAGATCAACTTGTATGTTTTCCAATTAAGTTATATCTTTTAAAATGCAAGTTGAATGGTTTTTAAATCAAATTGTATGATTCTTGGTAGTGATATTGCTTAGAATACAATTTGATGTTTTGATAAGGTGCTTTCTTTATTTTCATATACATTATGCCCATTGTTAGATTTTGTTTATGATTTGAAGATTGCATGAATGGAAATGCTTTAAAACTTTTTGTTGTATTCATCAAAGCATGTTCCATGTTTTCATTTCCTTATGCTTTTGCTTATGTCATCCTTTAATGGAAATGAATGTTGTGATAGACTATTTGCATGTTTGCTCTTTTAGTTACATTCTTTATGCAAATGTTTTATTTGTTCCATGTATGGTTGTGTTCTTTAATTATTTTTTTTTTAACCATACTAGAACCCAAATCCATCCTTTATGCTTTCTAGTCATTTTTGTGAAATGGATGGTTATGATGTTTGATTCATGTGTATTTGTCATACTTATACATGTTTCAACCTCATAGTAGTGTTTGATCATATGAACCTCTTTGAAATTCATTTCTTGAATTACATAGTTATATCTCTTGAATGATGGATTTCTTAGATGTTGTATTCATATGATTGACACTTTGGAAATTGCATATTCTTATAAGTCATATATTTTCAAAATGCAATTTCTCATGTTCATCACTATGCTCAATAGTTATATCATTAAAGTGATGAATATTCATTTATGTTGCTTGTTGGAATTTTGTGTTTGTCACATGCTTGCTCTTAAACATGTTCCATATTCAATTGGTAATCAAATGATATCATTTTCAATTAGTATAACTTCCAATTGATGTTATATATTTGTGATAAACCTTGTGCACATTGGATTAAAACTTGATAGTAATATGTCTTTGTTCCATGTCACATTCCATTAGCTTCATAAATGGTCATGTTTGCCACCTCTCTTGCTTATTTGGTTAAATCTCGTGACCACCATGTTTATGTGTTAATAATCTTGGTTGGTTAATGATTGAGGTAGGCATCATGGTTTGAATCTCATTTCACTCATCTTACACTTGATAGTCATATTTTATGATTGAGTGAAATGATTTCAAAATTTACATAGCATATGATTTTCATAGTTATATTATTTGATGCTATGTTTAGTAAACCCCTTATCATCATGGATAGCTCTAACTTGGATTAATCCTTCTAGTTACATTCCTTAAGTCCATTTTAGAGTGATTGAGCTAATAAGTCATACTCTTAAATCTCAATTGATATGGTTCTTATTTCAATTGGTATCCATGATAGATTAACCTTTTGACCTTGCTCTTCAACTTTCCTTAAGCTTATAGGTCAATTGGTTTCTCTCCAATTTGGTAATTTGATCATTGAGCCTTATAGTTAATCATTATCAATTGGTATCTAATCCTTCCCTTGAAGTTATCCCTCAATTGGTTAAACCATCTTCTTCTTGCATCTAATAGTTATATTCTTGTCAAAAGTATGACGAAAGAAGATTATGGATTGAGGGGGAGTAAACCTTCTAAGGAAGCACTAGAGATGATCAAATTCACCATTGCTATTCCCTTATAACTTACTCACATGCATAATAGTCTGTTAAGTATTTCATTTTCGATTTCATTTGTTAACAGGTGCTACTAAAGGTATTTTCCTTGTTTCATGTGTGTAGGTACATTTCTTCAATTGCTACCTTTGCAATTTAATGGCAAAGGGGGAGAAAGGATTAAGGGGGAGAAAATGCTCTAGCTACCCAAAAAGGGAGAAAGATCAAAGGGGGAGAGAGCATTCAATGGCAAAGGGAGAGAAAGACCAAGGAGAGAGAGTGCTTGGTCTAAGGGGGAGAGAAGATAAAAGAAAGAAAGCTTGGAGCTAAGGACAAGAAGAATGAAGATCAAAAGAGCTAAAGCCCAAGCTAAGTGAAGGAGCATCCGAAGATTTCAAGCCGTGTCGAGCCAAGGAGCTGTAGACTGAGTGTGAGGTTTAGTGTTAAGTTAAGGTTTGCCATCAAATTGCAAAGGGGGAGATTGTTAGGAATTTTGTGTATTGCAATTTGATGGATGCATATCATTTTAATCATCATTTGATTTCTCACACTTGCATTATTTTAGAAAACATTGAAATCTTATTTTATCCATGCATTGTTTTTAAATATGGTAAAACTCATGTTTTATGCATGAATTGGTTTTAATTTTGGATGCAATTGATTTTGTAAAAGGAATTTCAAAATTCAAGCTTAGCCTAAGTTTTAAAGTTTCAAATGATTTGTGGCTTTTTATGATTCATGATTTTAAAAATACTTAGATTGATTTAAATCATGTTTCAAGCTTGATTTAATGGCCCCAACAAGTCCCACATCAAAAATCTTTGAAAATTGCAAAAGTATGCAAAATGGGAAAAGTGGCCCAGGGACCAGTGTACCCGGTCGACCGGGTACACATCCCGGTCGACCGCGTACACTGCGGGTCGACTGGGCATAGAGCCGTTTGGCTCTCCAACGGTCATTTTTCTGACCGTTAAGGGTCGGTCGACCGAGCCAAGCTGGGGGTCGACCGGGGACACGCAGAAACTCTGTTTTCTGTGTATAAAAAGGCTTCATTCCCTTTGGAAAAATGTTGGAACTTTTGAGGAAACTTGGAGCCTTCTTGGAGGTGTTTGAAGAGAAGATAAAGGGGATGAACCAAGGGGATTAAGAAGGTCATTAAGGAAGCTAAAGCTTGGATCATGAAGTTAAATCTCCAAGTAAGCTTTGCTTAATTTAATCATATGTTTCATGCTTGGTTTTAAATCTTTGGTAAATGTTTTTAGCATGATAACTATGATGAAATGAATTCATTACTTCATTCAATCTTTGATATTAAGTTGCAATGAATTCTTTTCTTTGATTCAAACTTAGTTTAGTTTTAAACTTTGTTAAACATGTTATGTTTAAAACTTTGATTTCTTTATAACATGTTAATTTAACTTGTTTGAATCATCATTGTTGTTTTCAATCTTTTTAAAACCTTTGTTAAATCTTGTTTTTGAAAACAACACTACAAATGCATCACATGTTTAAGCCAAATTAATTTCATACAACTTGTGAGCCTTGATTTTTTAAATCATCAACAAGTTAGTATTTGTTCATGTGATTTGCATTTAAACTTCAATCAATTCTTTCTATGAGCTTTAATCTTTGAATTGCTTTGAGCATATATTCATTGGACTTTACTTTTTAAACTTGATTGAAGTTGTCACACACACACACCTCATTAGCATACATCTTTGCACTCATTAGTGTGTTGTGTGAGTTTAATTTTCACTTTCAAATTAGCCTATTAAAGAGGCATTGTAATTGTGCTTTAATTGTAATCTCTTAGAGTGTTCTTTGGAAGACACTTTCTTTGAGAAATCATTGCTTGTAAGGTTATTGCTTAGCCATATAAAAGCATTGTGTAAAGGTTGTTGTTTAGCCTAGAAAAACAACATTGTAAGGTTATTGCTTATCCTTGGAAAGCATCTTGTAGAGGTTATTGCTTAGCCTATTGGAAAAGCATATTAGTGGAAATCCGGTGGGGTGTGAGAGCACAAGCCGGTAGTGGATGTAGGCACGTTGGCCGAACCACTATAAATATTGTGTTGTGGTGCATGCTCTTGTGATGATTGTATGTTTTTAGCTTCCGCATTGTGCTTGTTATCATCACTAGTGACTAGTTAGTTTATAGAAAATTAAAATTGGTCATAGTTAGTCACTATTAGTAGCTCACCCTATTCACCCCCCCCCCTCTAGGGTTAGGATCCCCAGGACTTTCAGAGTTTCCGCTCCCCATACCAGAGGTAATGATTGATAATACCTGTGGATTCGAGCGAATGACATTCATGGATGGTTTCTCTGGCTACAATCAGATAAAGATGCATCCTGAAGATGAAAAACATACATCTTTTCGGACCCCATTTGGCGTGTATTGTTACACTGTCATGCCATTTGGTCTGAAAAATGCTGGTGCCACATATCAGAGGGCTATGATGAAAATATTCCAAGATATGCAGCACAAGACGGTTGAATGTTACGTTGATGACCTCGCCGTCAAAAGCAAAAGAAAAGAAGATCATCTCGAAGACCTTCGAGAAGTCTTCCTCCAGCTTCGCAAGCACAAACTGCGAATGAATCCTTTGAAATGCTTCTTCGCCGTCTCGTCGGGTAAGTTCCTCGGATTCTTAGTTCGGAAAGCTGGAGTAGAGCTTGACCCCATAAAAGTCAAAGCCATTCTAGAAATGCCCTTTCCAAGAACCTTGAGAGAACTCAAAGGGCTTCAAGGGAGATTGGCCTACATCAGACGGTTCATCTCCAATCTTTCGGGGAAATGCCGTCCATTCTCCCGGTTGATGAAAAAAGGTGTAAAATTTGTCTGGGATGCTAACTGTGAAGCTGCTTTCCAAGATATTAAGTCATACCTGACAAAACCTCCAGTGTTAGCTGCTCTACCACTGGAAATACATTCATCTTGTACACAAGAGTCCTTGATCACTCTTTGGGAGCTCTGCTTGCGCAAGAAAATGATCAAAGAAAAGAAGCTGCTCTATATTACCTCAGCCGCATGCTAGTAGGTGCAGAGCATCGCTACTCTCCAGTCGAAAAAGAATGTCTTGCAGTGATGTTCACCGTACAAAAGCTGCGTCACTACTTACTTTCCAACACAGTATACCTGGTCTCGAGAGTCAACCTCTTGAAGGTCCTTGTCACAAAAGCAGGTTCTCTCAACGCTCGACTGGCAAAATGGTCCATCCTTTTGTCACAATTTGATATTAGGTATGTACCACAAAAGGCAATCAAAGGGTAAGCTCTAGCGGACTTCCTCGCAGAGCATCCATTGCCTAAAGATTCTCCACTCAGAGATGATCTCCCAGACGAACCAGTCTACAATGTGGAGACTTTCTCGCAAAGTGCCTCCTGGGACATGTACTTTGACGGTGCAACCAGGACAAATGAAAAAAGACAGCTGATCTCGGGAGTTGGCATCCTCTTTGTTAGCCCCCACAAATACATGATTCCACACGCTTTCTCGCTACTGGAACCATGCACAAACAACGCAGCTGAATATCAAGCTCTGATCCTAGGATTGGAACTCGCCATCGAATCCAGTATCACCATGCTGGAAGTCTTTGGAGACTCTCAACTGATCGTCAACCAGATGAATCAGAAATTTGAAGTCAGAAAGCCAGATTTACTGCCTTACTACAACAAAGCACAATCGCTTCTGCAAAAGTTTGACATCTGTCACATCACCCACATTCGTAGAGGTGAAAACATACGTGCAGATGCCCTAGCTGGACTTACCGCATCCATGACAATTCAGGAAGGGGAAAACATGCAAATCACAGTGTGCGAAAGAAGAATCTTTCCTCCTCTTAACACACACCAAGCTATTGCTGAATGCCACCAAGTGGTTGGAAGTAGGATTTCAATCCTTCAAACTTCAATCGGCGACTGGAGGAATCCGTTCATTGATTACATTATGTTCGGAATCCTACCTGAAGATCCAAAAGAACGGGTAAGCATCCAAAGGCGAACCCCAAGCTTTCATTTGGATATTCCTTAAAAAATCCTTTATAGGAAATCCTTCAACGGAGTACTTCTACGCTGCTTGTCACAACAAGAGGCTGGAGAAACACTCAAAGAAGTTCATGCTGGTCTTTGCGGAGCTCATCAGGCTGGTCCCAAGCTCTATGATCAGATAAAAAGGTTAGGATATTACTGGCCTACCATGGTAGCTGACGCAATGCAATTTGCTAAGCGCTGCCAACAATGCCAAATTCATGGAGATTACATTCACATGCCTCCAGAATGGCTCCATCCTACAGCGATCTCATGGCCTTTCGAAGCCTGGGGTATGGACATCATAGGTCCTATTTCTCCCCCTTCGAGCAAAGGTCATCGCTTCATCTTCGCCGCTACGGATTATTTCTCCAAATGGTCAGAAGCATTTGCGTTCAACGAAATGAAGACCTCATCAGTCCTTCAGTTCCTGCGCACCAACATCATTTGTTGTTTCGGCATACCCAAAAGATTCGTTCATGATAACGGACCACAATTTCGGGATTATCGATTCTACAGGTTCTGCGACTACAAAATCCAAAGCTGTCCTTCGACTCCATACAATCCGGCAGCAAACGGGTTAGCAGAAGCTTTCAACAAGACACTCTGCAAAATCCTCAAAAAAAATGGTCTCTAGTCATAAAAGAGACTGGAGCGACAAAATGTCTGAAGCTTTGTGGGCCTATCGAACCACCGTTCGAGGACCAACCCATAGCACACCATTCTCCTTGGTCTATGGATGCGAAGCTGTCGTACCCTTGGAAGTACAAATTCCTTCCTTGAGGGTATCCTTGCAAAATGACATGACTCAAGAAAGCAATGTCAAATTGCGACTCCATGAGCTGGACAATCTCGATGAGAGACGGCTCGAAGCTCAACAAAGCATTGAACTTTACCAAGCACGCATGGCAGGATCTTTCGATAAAAAGGTCAGGCAACGCGCCTACAAAAAGAGTGACTTGGTTCTTGCGGTAAAAAGAACAATGGTCTTCGCTCTTAAGTCCAAAGGCAAATTTGAGCCAAAATGGGAGGGACCCTACGTCATCGACAAGGTTTTCTCTAACGGCGCATACGCACTCCTAAACATGGAAGGGGACAGATGTATACTGCCCATCAACGGCAAGTTCTTAAAGTGGTACTACCCTTGAAGACTTACCCAACTGGGTAAGAGCAATGCCTGTACGGCCAAAACCGGTTTCCAGGTACACGCTCGCTAAACCCACCCTTTTTTAGAATTTTCATGTCAAATGTTGAAATTTCTAGAAATTTAAACAATGCTTACTTCCATCGTTTCATTGTTCAAAAAAAAAAAACCCAAGTTTAGGAACCTTTCCCTAACTTGACCAAAATTTTTAACCCTTGAACCCAAAATTCATGGTTTGAAACAAAACCTGGATTCAGGGATTTCCACCCTAGTCCACCCTGCCTTTTACCGCCAAAATGGTTTTAGGTCAAAACTTATGACCCTCGTGTCTTTAAAAAACAAAAAAAATGGTTTTTCCAAAAAGCCGCGGGGAAGCGACGCTTAGTCGATACTCGCACAAATCGGAAGCATGCGAACCACGTTCGACATTTCCAAAATTGCAGGGAAGCGACATTTCGTCGATACTTGCAAAATTCAAAAACCGTGGAGACGCAACATTTCAGTTGATATCTACAACCCAAATCTCAAAGGTTCGAAAAAACCTAAAAAAACATGGAGACGCAACATTTCAGTTGATATCCATAACCCCAAGGTTCGAGAAAACCACAAATTTCAAAAATCGTGGGGAAACGACATCAAGTCAGTACCCGCAAAACCAAAATTTTTGAAAAACAAAGATGCGACATTCCATCGATACTTGCACCCAAATCCGCGAGGATGCGACATTCCATCGATACTCGCAACCGAATGAGCAAGGATGCGACATTCCATCGATACTTGCAAGAACATTCAGCAGGGAGGCGACTTCTAGTCGATACTTGCATTTTTGAAAACCAAACAGGCTATAGATGCCACCAAACCAAAACGGCTATAAATGCCACCAAAACCGGCTATCAATGCCAGCAAAACAGGCTATAAATGCCACAAACCGGCTATCAATGCCACCAAAACAAAACCGGCTATCAATGCCATAAACAAAAAATTGGCTTTCAAAAACCGCGGCTATCAATGCCACAAACTTGGCTATCAATGCCACAAACCAAAAACCGGCTATCAATGCCACAAATTCAGCTATCAATCCCATAAAAAAAAAGCTGGCTCTCATGCCAAAATCGGCTTCCATGCCACAAACAAAATCTGGCTTCCATGCCAAAACAATCATTTGACAAAAGATTTTCACAAAATGACAAGCTTTTGATCAAATCCCATTTAGCAATTACTTTTATCACAAAAAAAGGATTCAAGTGAGCGTAGGGATAACAAAAAAAAGAGTACCAAAAAAATACATGTGGTACCAAAAAAAAAAGGAAAGTGTTCACAAACACTACAAAAAAAAAGAAGAGAAAAGTACCAAAAAAAAATAATACAAGTGGTACTAAAAAATAAAAAAATAAAAAAGAGAGAAGGATGGTTTCTGTTTAAGAAAAAACAAGAACTCAATCAAAAATGGTCTCCAACCAAGAGTTCAGCTCCTTAAGCAAACTTTTGGCCTCAGCCGTCAGGGATTCCAAGGCACGCTTCTTCAGGAATTTGCCATGAGATGATGGAGTGGGCTGTAACCCTTCTTTCGCACCGGGAAGCTTATCTCGAGCAGTTCGCCATTGTTTGTTCTCATCAGACTTCCTTTTAAGAACTCGATTGGCATCTGCAACCCGGTGAATCAGAGCAGTCTCCCTTTCAACGAGCCTCTGTTATTGCAGTCCACTTGGCAGCGACTTGTGCCTGCAGATGCTCAAGACGTTTCCTGGCCTCATCGACCTCCCTATCAAGGATGTTAAGGTCATGTGTCAGCCCAATGATGTTTAGCTCTTCTAAGTTCTTCTCTCGGACTACCTGCTTCCTGCTTTCTGTAGCCTCATCCAGGTTAGACTGAGCCTTATTAGCAGGGTCCAGGAACATCTCCTTGAAGAACTGGTCATCAGCCAAACCCATGGTCTCAAACCACTTGTCACCCAGTGCAATGATCCTATCAACGATCGCCCTGGCACCTGTGACATCCAGACCAGCCTCTTCGGCATCACTGAGAATCTCCCGCACATGCTGGATCATCCCAAATCCGGCATCTAAGTGCCCAAAAAGCAGAGTCTCAATCCAAGAGCTCAGAACTCGCACCACCACCTTCTTCGCAAAAAGAAGAGATGGCCCAGCTGAAGATTCGCCCAACTCCGTTGGTCGGCTGCTCATGTCATCACCTGTTGGAAGAGTAACAAAAGAACTCTTTCCAGTTGAAGCTGCTCCTGCTCGGGAAGGAATCTCAGCACGAGGTATCTCCTCAACATTGTCAGAACTGGTCCCAGGAGTCTCTACCTCTGGCATCCCTTGCTCTGGAAGCGACGGATCCTCCTCTGTCACTTCAAAACCTGCCAAAGAAATACAAAAAGGTATGAATATGATCCTGTTTGAAAATCATTATCAGGGTTATTACTACAAAATACCTTCTTCGACGACTGGCGGAAGGCTCTCTTCCTCCATGAACTCATTGGAAGCATCATCAACATTTGCATCCATCGATGGTTCAAAGTCATCGGAATTCTGTGGCAAGTCAGCTGGCAAGAAATGTGTTAGCAAACCAAGTCACAGACAAAAAAAAAAGAAAGCAAAAGAAGTCGTACCAATTGGAGATTCTAGATTCACTCCAGAGTCCCTCGGTTCTTCTTCAGGTGCCCCGACAGGATCCGTCACCACCTCATCGACTGGAACCTCAGGCATCACCAAGTCTTCCTCTGCTAAAAAAAAAAAATAAAAGCAGAAACAAAAAGCAAATCAGAACATGGAAAAATCCCATGAAAACAAATGGAAAGAGAAAAAGGAAGAATCATACCTTCACCGACGGTCTCTTCTTCTCGGCTTCTCTTCTCTGGAGGCTCGTCAGCATCCACTGGCACATCCTCATTGATAGAAAGAGGAACTTCCAAGTCAGGAGAGTCCTCATGCTGCCCCTTGCTGCGATGATGACTCCTCCTCCTCTTACTCCTGCGGGCTCGCTTCTTGGAGGAACCTGCCCCGCTGTCAGAGTCAGGTTTCCCACTTGACTCCTCACTGGATGGTCTACTCTTACCAGTAGACTCCACGGAAGCTTGCCTCTGTGCCGCTTGCATCCAAGCACCAAGTTCGGCTTCCTCCTGTTCTAGCTACTCTAAAGCCTCATCAGGTATTTCTCGAACAGCTTCAGAACCAATGACGCCCTGTCACCGAGAAAGCCTATCTTGTGCTTCTCTCTAGAAAGGAAGGCCCAAACTTCCTCTCGCCGGATGCCATCCGACTTTCCAAGGCCCTTTCCAGATGCCAGCTTCACATCAAGCTCCTTCTTGGAAAGCCCCCGATATGCCGAAAAGCTCTCCGCGAACCACTTCGCAAAGACGGCAGTCCGGGAAGTCAGCAACACAGGATAAGAAATCATGGTTGTAGTATCTTCAGCACTATAGAAAGCCCATGCATTTCTCCCGTCCTGTAAACCTCCAAAGCACTTCACCATGCTTGAAGGCGCTCCGACAACGCCTTGAGAAAAACCCAGCTGCAAAGCAAAGCGAGAGGGTACATACGGCTGGATGTCGACGAAAAGATGTCTGCGGTACACCATCGTGCCGACACGTATGCTGAAAAGCCACTCTCTCTCTGCATTGGTCAAGGAGTAATGCCTTCCCGACCCCGCCCTAGTAGAGTCTCGGGAGGCACCAAAATCAAAAGCCTTCTTCCGCAACTCCGGAGAAAGCTTCACTGAAGACCGCCCCATCTCGACGTCCCTGAACCGTCGGATCCTCATGCGGGCAAACAAAAGTGATTCTGACACGGCTTTGCCCTTAGCCAGTCGAATCATCAGAGGATCATCATCCTATGCAGCACCCAGCCGGTGGAAGCCAGGATAGTGGTACACGTACCACGAATAAAAGATATGGGCTGAAAATACCCTATTCATGGGAAGCCCAAGCCGAACAAAAAAAGCAGCAGCCTGCAGTTCGGTACACAGGTAGGAGTAAAGAGCTGGCACCAAAGCAAGCTGCTCTCCAAACGCCATCTGACAAGCCGGAAAAATACAATGCGGCCTGATGTGCGTTCCATCTCCTCCAGCAAAAATAGCCTCACCAAGCCAATAAGTGAGGTAAACAGCGAGATCTCTCCGCAGTGCAATGTCAGGACATATGGCGTTTGTACTCGCACAGAAATCTCTCAGCTCTTCTTGCATAGCCAAGATCTTCTTCGAACTTGGATCCTGGGCCCTGGCTTCTTGGGTCACACTGTCAGAAGACTCCCTGCTGTCAGAAAAGTTGGGGAATGAAGAGCTAAAACTCTTCCAACTGCTGGATCTAACTTTAAAACCCTCCTTCTCCTTCAAAAAATCATAGAAGGCGACGAGCTGAAAGTACAGAAGCCTGAACTCCACAAACTGCCCCTCAAGGACGCTGTCAATCGGCATAAACTCCTCATAGAGTTTGCCGAGGATGGGCAATCCAGTAATGACGCTCAGCTCCTTTAAAGAGAAACCAATCTCACCATTCGTCACAACGAAGGTATTGGTTTGTGGGAGGAATGATTCCAGCATAGCCATGAAGGCCTCGTCGGAAAAGATCACGGTCTCCCTAAAGGCACGGACCGCATCAAAAATCTCGGCTTCCTTCAAAACGGCGCCACCAATCAGCAGGACGCGATCAGTCCAAGACTTCCACTCAAAGTCAGCATTGAAACGGCCACGAAGTCGAAAAGGCTTGATCCAATTGCTGCCGTCACTGCTAAAAATACCAAGGCCCACCGGTCTCAAATCGACCGACGGATAATCAGAACCCTGGTAGCCGCTGGATGGCATCAACAGGTCCATGTCAACAGGGGACCTCTCCGTATATCTAGGAGAACCGCCAATAAAAACCCCGGTCTTGATTACATTTGTCCTTCTCACCCAGCTTGGAGGATCTTCCCTCTTAGAGCACGTGGGGGCAAGGCTCAAGATCGAGACGGTGCGATCAAACGTCGACCGGGTAGCAACAGTCTTCTTCTCACCATCTGCTGTGAAAGAGAACTGAAAACATCTCCTCTGGTATGTCATGTCATCAGGGACTGCATCACCAAAGAAGAAGGTAGGCTTGGGTAAAACACTCTGATCTTCCATCACCCATGGACTGATGGACCGCGCTCCCGATGCCCGGGTTCCTACCGAGGTCGGCGGACGTGGGAGTCCGTTTGGTTCCGACCCTTTCGTAACCGGGGGGCAAAAGGGCGTGCATCAACATTTCTTTTTTTTTTGTGGGTGTGCCAGATTTTCTATTTTTACTTGGAATTGCAAGTGGTGATCCGGAGATCAACCTTCGCAAGTAAAAAGGAAATCAACTTCTTTCAAGTTTTTCATTGCACATATATTTAAGAAAAGAGACATTTTTCTTGATTTGCCGTGAAAGGCGATTTTTTGGCATTTATAGCCGATTTTGGCGTTTATAGCCGATTTTTGGCGTTTATAGCCGATTTACAATCCTTATCAACAATGAAAGACAAGAATTGTGATTTTTGTCTCTTTTAAAAAAATACAAACTACAATGAAAAGCAAGAAAAGGAGGATCTAACTTCTCAGGAGATTGTGGAGGACTCGTTTAGATTGACGGTCGCAAGCCATATGTGGGCTTCGCCATCATCCATGCAGATGAGAACAGAGGATGCTATTTGATTCACTTGGCTTGGCTATAACCTCGGGTTTTTAGAAGACAAAGACCAAAGGAAGGTCCTATGTCCAATAAAAAACCGAGTAGACGGGCTGAAAAGCCACATCTAAGCCATTGGAGGCAGGAGGAGAAGGCAAGGACCTTGGGGGGGGTACCCCCCAAGGGACTTTTGTCACCTTGTTGCGGTGGCCGGTGTAGAACTTCCGCAGAGTTTTCTCTCTTTTTCTTTTCTCTGGATTTCTGACTGCTGTCTGATGTTTGTTGTGTGTTTTTTCTGATGATCTGGATTCCTTTGGAGTGCTCTCCTATTTATAGGCTCTTGGTAGCCATTTAGGAGAGCTTATGGGCTTTTAATGTCATTAAGCCACATAATGGAAGGAGTTACAAAATTGAATTGTTTATTTTGTAACTCCTTTTTCTTGGCTTCTGATTGGCCGGAGGAGATTGAGGGCATTTAATCGCCTTTAATCGCCATGATGGGAGGAGTTTCATGGGTTAAATGCCATGAATCTCTTGACTTGTAACTCCCAAATGCTTGCTTCTGATTGGGCCGTCCAAAGAAATGGATTAATGACTGTAATAAAGCTAGTCAATTAATCGCATTAAGTGGTCGCCGAGTAGCTGAAGAGTCGCGGGCCGTGCCACGTCTTTTGGAATTCTTCTGTCGATGATCATCGATGGATCTTTATGTAGATCGACATCAGATGACCATGTAATTTCAGGTGTTTGTTGCCAACAGCAGGTCGGTGCCATCTGTCCTGTCGATTTCTCGATCGGTCGGGTGGAAAGCACACTTTTTTGGTTGACCGGGTGGCGATCAATACTGTCTTTGATACTCTTGATGATTTACCCGTGTTTTGGACGGATGTCAGAGGACTTGGTGTCTCAAAAGCATGAATTTTGGAAAGTACCAGAGGCTGGGCATCTCGAATCGCGAAAAAAACGGCGAAAACCGGGGTTTCCGGGGCTTTCCCGGCGACCCCGGGGTCCATGGTCGCCGGCGACCCTGGCCCAGGGTCGCAGGGGCCTGTGACCTTGGGCCAGGGTCGCAGGGGCCTGCGACCCTGGGGGGGTTTTCCCCCTTTCTGGTCCCGTTTTGCGTCCGTTTTTGCTCTTTTTTGATTCTTTTTTCTTCTGTACTTTTCTTTGACATTTTGATCATTTATTGGCCTGATTTCTTTGTAGGAAACCTGATGAGAATCCTTGCATTTTATTTTGCAAAGTTTCCAATTTCCTGAGAAAGCCGAAGACTTTGTCGCGCAGAGCTGCCGATTTTCCGTCAGAAGCTGAAACTGGGTCAAACGATGTCGGAATGACCTGAAATTTGGTGTGAAGCCTCTTGAGCAATAAATAAGACCAACCATAGGCTTTTGTTTGAGTTTTGAAGCCGTTTGGGGTCCTATCACCTGTAGACTTGCTTTTTATCGCGATGAAGATGTCGCGGTTTGATGTGCGGTCAACCGATGTCCGATTGACTTGAAATTTGACAGGGAACCTATTGGAGTCATTTTAAGATGATCCATAGGTTCTGTCTTGGAAACCATGGTCCCGGAGAGCTTTACCGCCGAGAGGCTTGATTTGGCTGTTGGAGAAGCGAAGTTAGGCCAAATGATCTTGAAATGGCTTGAAACTTCTTGTGTACTCCTCTTTTGGCTGTCTGGATGAATCTTGCAGTTTTTGTTTGATTCTGACAAGATTCGATTTTTGGAAGCAGCATTGCCTATTTATGGCAGGTTGCGACTTCATGTAGCTCTTTGGATCTTGAAAAGGCAAAGTGACATTTTTGGTGTCAACAAATGCCCCCTCGAGGTACAGCGGCGAGTTGCTTAACTTTTGTAGTCGATGTGCCTCGAAGAGATTTTTTGAAGGAGAGCCTGTGACTTGACCAAGAGTCTTTGAGCAGTCTCTTTTTTTTTTTGGTATTTGTAGCCTTTTGAGCTTCCAGGGGAATTTTATGGCGGTGAAAGGGATCACGTACCATCTCAAGGCAAAGTTTTGAAGATGACATCTGGGATGTGGATTTTGGGTTTTGACCTTGTGACCTAACAGGCTATATATGGCAGGTTAGGGGGTCGGGTTTGGTTTTGATCGTGTGACCCAACAAGCTGTATGTGGAATGTTGGGGGATCAATTTTGGTTTTGATCTTGTGACCTAACAGGCTGTATGTGGCAAGTTAGGGGATCAGGTTTTGGTTTTTGGTTTTGGTCTTGTGACCTAACAGGCTGTATGTGGCAAGTTAGGGGACCAGGATTTGGTTTGATTTTTGTGGAATGTCAATTTCAAGATTTTGGCTCAATTTGGTATATGAGGCTGGATGGTTTGATTTTTGGAAGCTCATGGGGCTTGGAATTTTCTTTTGTATGGTCCAATCAACTCAAAAGAGGCATGGAACCATTTTTGTATGCTCTTGGTAAGAGGGATTTCTCTTTGACTAAAAGCCCAAAAAAAATTTCTTCTTTCTTCTTTTTTTTTTTGTGTGTGCCTAGGCGGTCAAACCTGGCTCATATGGGCTTACCCATGGGACCTTAAGCTTTTGAAATGGCTTAGATCTCATATGGTGTCATTTTTGTAAAGAATATCCAAAAATATCTCATTTGGATAGAGAATATCTAAGAATATCTTTACTTGGAGAGAATCTCTCATGATCCCTTTATTTTTGGGATAGAATATCTCAAGATATCTTTCTTTTGGGAAAGAATCCGTCATAGATTGATTTTAGGAGAAAATCTCTCAAGATATCTTTCTTTTGGAAAGAATCTTTCTAATTTCTTTCTTTTGGTAAGGTTACTAATTAGTAACACTTACCTCTTTCTTCTTTCCTTCTTTGGTTTGCTCTCCTCTATAAAAGCAAAGAGAAGGTTGGATCTCTTGCTCTTACTACTTTCTTTTGCAATAATCTCAAGAGGGCTTCAAGACCAAGAGCTTTTCTTCTTCAAGATCTTCAAGAGTTTTCTTCTTCTTCTCCATCAATGGCTTCAAGTAAGTTCTCCTTTTTTTTCAAGAAAACTGAAAGTGTTTGCAAATTTGGGAACTTGGAGCTCGCAGTGATGTTGAGCCCTTCCTGATTTTGCGGAGACTTTTAGGTTTCGAAAGTTTGGAGTTTCGGAGCTCGCAGCGATGTTGAGCCCATCTTCAAGCTTTCTATTTCTTTCGGGATAGTTCCTTTTCTTCGGAATTGCCCCGTCATCATGTCAAAATTTCGCCAGATTTTTTAGCGAGATTCTGTCATTTTGATGTTTGATCTTTTTCTTTTCCATCCTTTTCAGGTGGTTCCTCCAGAGCGAACAAGGGTAAAGAGCCTGCTACAAGCGTACCTCGTCGGTCTTCTAGATCCTCTAATCCGGCCGTTCAGCAGGCTTTCGAGAAGGTCCAGTATGTTGAAAGAAACCTGGAAGAGTGCGACTCCCTCAACAGAGATGAGATGAGGCAGCGACTGATCACTCTCAAGGGAGAGGAATTCTATAAGATTATGGTAAGCAGTCGTCCATGGCTGATGGAAGATCAGAGCATTTTGCCCAAGCCTACCTTCTTCTTTGGTGATGCAGTCCCTGACGACATTACATACCAGAGGAGATCTTTTCAGTTTTCCTTCACAGCAGATGGTGAGAAGAAGACTGTTACTACCCGGTCGATGTTTGATCGCACCGTCTCGATTCTGAGCCTTGCCCCCACGTGCCCTAAGAGGGAAGATCCTCCAAGTTGGGTGAGAAGGACAAATGTAATCAAGACCGGGGTTTTTGTCGGCGGTTCTCCTGGATATACGGAGAGGTCGCCTGTTGACATGGACTTGTTGATGCCATCCAGCGGCTACCAGGGCTCTGATTATCCGTCGGTCGATTTGAGACCGGTGGGCCTTGGTATTTTCAGTGGTGACGGCAGCAATTGGATCAAGCCTTTTCGACTTCGAGGTCGTTTCAATGCTGACTCCGAGTGGAAGTCGTGGACTGATCGCGTCCTGCTGATTGGTGGCGCCGTTTTGAAGGAAGCCGGGATTTTTGATGCGGTCCGCGCTTTTGGGGAGACCGTGATCTTTTCCGACGAGGCCTTCATGGCTATGCTGGAGTCGTTCCTCCCTCAAACCAATACCTTCGTTGTGACGAATGGTGAGATTGGTTTTTCTTTGAAGGAGTTGAGCGCTATTACCGGATTGCCCATCCTCGGCAAGCTCTATGAGGAGTTTATGCCGATTGACAGCGTCCTCGAGGGGCAGTCTGAGGAGTTCAGGCTTCTATACTTTCAGCTCGTCGCCTTCTATGATTTTTTGAAGGAGAAGGGGGGTTCGAAAGTTAGATCCAGCAGTTGGAAGAGTTTTTGCTCTTCATTCCCCAACTTCTTTGATAGTAGGGAGCCTTCTGATAGCATGACCCAGGAAGCTGCAGCTCAGGATCCAAGTTCAAAGAAGATCTTGGCCATGCAAGAAGAGTTGAGAGGTTTCTGTGCAAGCACAAACGCCATATGTCCTGACATTGCACTGAGGAGAGATCTCGCTGTGTACCTCACTTATTGGCTTGGTGAGGCTGTATTTGCTGGAGGAGATGGAACGCACATCAGGCCGCATTGTATTTTCCCGGCTTGTCAGATGGCGTTTGGAGAGCAGCTTGCTTTGGTGCCCGCTCTTTACTCCTACCTGTGTACCGAACTGCAGGCTGCTGCTTTTCTGGTTCGGCTTGGGCTTCCCATGAATAGGGTATTTTCAGCCCATATCTTTTATTCGTGGTATGTATACCACTGTCTTGGCTTCCATCGGCTGGGTGCTGCACAGGATGATGATCCTCTGATGATTCGACTGGCTAAGGGCAAAGCCGTGTCCGAATCACTTTTGTTCGCCCGCATGAGGATCCGACGGTTCAGGGACGTCGAGATGGGGCAATCTTCAGTAAAGCTTTCTCCGGAGTTGCGGAAGAAGGCTTTTGATTTTGGCCTCCCGAGACTCTACCAGGGCGGGGTCGGGAAGGCATTATTCCTTGACAAATGCAGAGAGAGAGTGGCTTTTCAGCATACGTGTCGGCACGATGGTGTACCGTAGACATCTTTTCGTCGACATCCAGCCGTATGTACCCTCTCGCTTTGCTTTGCAGCTGGGCTTTTCTCAAGGCGTTGTTGGAGCGCCTTCAAGCATGGTGAAGCGCTTTGGAGGCTTACAGGACGGGAGAAATGCATGGGCTTTCTATAGTGCTGAAGACACTACAGCCATGATTTCTTATCCTGTGTTGCTGACTTCCCGGACTGCCGGCTTTGCGAAGTGGTTCGCGGAGAGCTTCTCGGCATATCGGGGACTTTCTAGGAAGGAGCTTGATGTGAAGCTGGTATCTGGAAAGGGCCTTGGAAAGTCGGACGGCATCCGGCGAGAGGAAGTTTGGGCCTTCCTTTCTGGAGAGAAGCACAAGATAGGCTTTCTCGGTGACCAGGGCGTCATCGGTTCTGAAGCTGTTCGAGAAATACCTGACGAGGCTTTGGAGCAGCTAGAACAGGAGGAAGCCGAACTTGGCGCTTGGATGCAAGCGGCGCAGAGGCAAGCTTCCGTGGAGTCTACTGGCAAGAGCAGACCATCCAGTGATGAGTCAAGTGGGAAACCTGACTCTGACAGCGGGGTAGGTTCTTCTAAGAAGCGAGCCCGCAGAAGTAAGAGGAGGAGGAGTCATCATAGTAGCAAGGGGCAGCATGAGGGCTCTCCTAACTTGGAAGTTCCTCTTACTATTAATGAGGATGTGCCAGTGGATGCTGACGAGCCTCCGGAGAAGAGAAGCCGAGAAGAAGAGACCGTCGGTGAAGGTATGATTCTTCCTTTTTCTCTTTCCATTTCTTTTCATGGGATTTTTCCATGTTATGATTTGCTTCTTGTTTCTGCTTTTCTTCTCTTTTTTTTTTTTTTTAGCAGAGGAAGACTTGGTGATGCCTGAGGTCCCAACCGATGAGGTGGTGATGGATCCTGTTGAGGCACCTGAAGAAGAACCGACGGGCTCTGGAGTAAATCCAGAATCTCCAATTGGTACGACTTCTTTTGCTCTTCTTTTTTTTGTTTGTGACTTGGCTTGCTAATCACATTTTTTGTTGCCAGCTGACTTGCCACAGGGTTCTGATGACTTTGAACCATCGATGGACGCAAATGTTGATGATGCTTTCGATGAGTTCATGGAGGAAGAAAGTGTTCCGCCAGTCGTCGAAGAAGGTATTTTGTAGTTATAACTCTGATAATGATTTTCAAACAGGGTCATATTCATACCTTTTTGTGTTTCCTTTGCAGGTTTTGAAGTGGCAGAGGAGGATCCGTTGCTTCCAGAGCAAGAGATGCCAGAGGTTGATCCAGAGGTAGAGATTCCCGGGACCAGCTCTGACAGTATTGAGGAGATTCCTCGCGCTGAGATTCCTTCCCGAGCAGGAGCAGCTTCAGCTGGAAAGAGTTCTTTTGTTACTCTTTCAACAGATGATGACATGAGTAGCCGACCAACGGAGTTGGGCGAATCCTCAGCTGGGCCATCTCTTCTTTTTGCGAAGAAGGTGGTGGTGCGAGTTGTGCGCTCTTGGATTGAGACTCTCCTTTCTGGGCACTTGGAAGTCGGATTTGGCATGATCCAGCATGTGCAGGAGATTCTAAGTGATGCTGAAGAAGCTGGTGCGGATGTCACAGGTGCCAGGGCGATCGTTGATAGGATCATTGCACTGGGTGACAAGTGGTTTGAGACCGTGAGTTTGGCTGATGACCAGTTCTTCAAGGAGATGTTCCTGGACCCTGCTGATAAGGCTAAGTCTGACCTAGATGAGGCTACAGAAAGCAGGAAGGTGGCAGTCCGAAAGAGGAATAGAGAAGAGGTAACCATCATCGAGCTGACACATGACCTTAACATCCTTGATAGGGAGGTCGATGAGGCCAGGAAACGTCTTGAGCTTCTGCAGGCACAAGTCGCTGCCAAGTGGACTGCCATAATAGAAGCTCGCGACAGGGAGAGTGTCCTGATTCACCAGGTTGCAGATGCCGAACGGGTTCTCAAAAGGAAGTCTGATGAGGATAAACAATGGCAAGCTGCTCGAGGTAAGCTTCCTGGTGTGAGAGAAGGGGTACAGCCCACTCCAGCATCTCATGGCAAGTTCCTGAAGAAGCGTGCCTTGGAATCCTTGACAGCTGAGGCTAAAAGTCTGCTTGGGGAGTTGAACTCTTGGCTGGAGACCATCTTTGATTGAGCTCCTGTATACAGAAACCATCCTTCTTTCTTTTTTTTGGTACCACTTGTATATTTTTTTTTGGTACTTATTCTTTTGCAGTGCTTGTGAACACTCTCTTTTTTTTTTGGTACCACATGTATTTTTTTGGTACTCTTTTTTTTTGTAGTGCTTGTGAACACTTTTTTTTTGGTACCACATGTATTTTTTTTTGGTACTCTTTTTTTGTAGTGCTTGTGAACACTTTTTTTTTTGTTATCCCTACGCTCACTTGAATCTTTTTGTGATAAAAGTAATTGCTAAATGGGATGCTCTTTTTTTTTTTTGTTATCCCTACGCTCACTTGAATCTTTTTGTGATAAAAGTAATTGCTAAATGGGATTTGATCAAAAGGTTGTCATTTTGTGAAAATCTTTTGTCAAATGATTGTTTTGGCATGAAAGCCAGGTTTTTGTTTGTGGCATGGAAGCCAATTTTGGCATGAGAGCCAGCTTTTCTTGTGGCATTGATAGCCGAGTTTTTTTTTTTTTTTTGTTTGTGGCATCTATAGCCAATTTTGGTGGCATTGATAGCCGGTTTGTTTTGAAATCCAAGTTTTTTTGTTGGTGGCATTGATAGCCAGTTTTGTTTTGGTGGCATTGATAGCCGGTTTGTGGCATTCATAGCCTGTTTTGATGGCATTTATAGCCGGTTTGGTTTTCAAAAAATGCAAGTATCGACTAAAAGTCGCCTCCCTGCTGAATGTTCTTGCAAGTATCGATGGAATGTCGCATCCTTGCTCATTCGGTTGCGAGTATCGATGGAATGTCGCATCCTCGCGGATTTGGGTGCAAGTATCGATGGAATGTCGCATCCTTGCTTTTCAAAAATTTTGGTTTTGCGGGTACTGACTTGATGTCGTTTCCCCACGATTTTTGAAATTTGTGGTTTTCTCGAACCTTTGGGTCATGGATATCAACTGAAATGTTGCGTCTCCACAGTTTTTTAGGTTTTTTCGAACCTTTGAAATTTGGGTTGTGGATATCAACTGAAATGTTGCGTCTCCACAGTTTTGGATTTTGCAAGTATCGACGAAATGTCGCTTCCCTGCGATTTTGGAAGTGTCGAACGCGGTTCGTTGCTTCCGATTTGTGCGAGTATCGACTAAGCGTCGCTTCCTCGCGGTTTTTGAAAAACCATTTTTTTTTTTTGTTTAAAGACACGAGGGTCATAAGTTTTGACCTAAAACCATTTTGGCGGTAAAAGGCAGGGTGGACTAGGGTGGAAATCCCTGAATCCGGATTTTGTTTCAAACCATGAATTTTGGGTTCAAGGGTTGAAAATTTTGGTCAAGTTAGGGAAAGGTTCCTAAACTTGGATTTTTGTTGAACAATGAAACGATGAAAGTAAGCATTGTTTTAGATTTCTAGAAATTTTAACATTTGATATGAAAATTCTAAAAAAGGGTGGGTTTAGCGAGCGTGTACCTGGAAACCGGTTTTGGCCGTACAGCCATTGCTCTTACCCAGTTGGGTAAGTCTTCAAGGGTAGTACCGCTTTAAGAACTTGCCATTGATGGGCAGCATACATCTGTCACCTTCCATGTTTAGGAGTGCGTATGCGCCATTGGAGAAAACTTTGTCGATGACGTAGGGTCCCTCCCATTTTGGCTCGAATTTGCCTTTGGACTTGTGAGCGAAGACCATTGGTCTTTTTACCGCAAGAACCAAGTCATTCTTTTGTAGGCGCGTTGCCTGACCTTTTTATCGAAAGATCCTGCCATACGTGCTTGGTAAAGTTCAATGCTTTGTTGAGCTTCGAGCCGTCTCTCATCGAGATTGTCCAGCTCATGGAGTCGCAATTTGACATTGCTTTCTTGAGTCATGTCATTTTGCAAGGATACCCTCAAGGAAGGAATTTGTACTTCCAAGGGCACGACAGCTTCGCATCCATAGACCAAGGAGAATGGTGTGCTATGGGTTGGTCCTCGAACGGTGGTTCGATAGGCCCACAAAGCTTCAGACATTTTGTCGCTCCAGTCTCTTTTGTGTCTAGAGACCATTTTTTTGAGGATTTTGCAGAGTGTCTTGTTGAAAGCTTCTGCTAACCCGTTTGCTGCCGGATTGTATGGAGTCGAAGGACAGCTTTGAATTTTGTATTTGTCGCAGAACCTGTAGAATCGATGATCCCGGAACTGTGGTCCGTTATCATGGACGAATCTTTTGGGTATGCCGAAACGACAAATGATGTTGGTGCGCAGGAACTGAAGGACTGATGAGGTCTTCATTTCGTTAAACGCAAATGCTTCTGACCACTTGGAGAAATAATCCGTAGCGGCGAAGATGAAGCGATGACCTTTGCTTGAAGGGGGAGAAATAGGACCTATAATGTCCATACCCCAGGCTTCGAAAGGCCATGAGATCGCTGTAGGATGCAGCCATTCTGGAGGCATGTGAATGTAATCTCCATGAACTTGGCATTGTTGGCAGCGCTTAGCAAATTGCATTGCGTCAGCTACCATGGTAGGCCAGTAATATCCTAACCTTTTTATCTGATCATAGAGCTTAGGTCCAGCCTGATGAGCTCCACAAAGACCAGCATGAACTTCTTTGAGTGTTTCTTCAGCCTCTTGTTGTGACAAGCAGCGTAGAAGTACTCCGTTGAAGGATTTCCTGTAAAGGATTTTTGATGGAATATCCAAATGGAAGCTTGGGGTTCGCCTTTGGATGCTTACCCGTTCTTTTGGATCTTCAGGTAGGATTCCGAACATAATGTAATCAATGAACGGATCCCTCCAGTCGCCAATTGAAGTTTGAAGGATTGAAATCCGACTTCCGACCACTTGGTGGCATTCAGCAACTGCTTGGTGTGTGTTAAGAGGAGGAAGGATTCTTCTTTCGCACACTGTGACTTGCATGTTTTCCCCTTCCTGGATTGCCATGGATGCGGCAAGTCCGGCTAGGGCATCTGCACGTATGTTTTCACCTCTACGAATGTGGGTGATGTGACAGATGTCAAACTTTTGCAGAAGTGATTGTGCCTTGTTGTAGTAGGGCAGCAAATCTGGCTTCCTGACTTCAAATTTCTGATTCATCTGGTTGACGATCAGTTGAGAGTCTCCAAAGACTTCCAGCATGGTGATACCGGATTCGATGGCGAGTTCCAATCCTAAGATCAGAGCTTGATATTCAGCTGCATTGTTTGTGCATGGTTCCAGTAGCGAGAAAGCGTGTGGAATCATGTATTTGTCGGGGCTAACAAAGAGGATGCCAACTCCCGAGATCAGCTGTCTTTTTTCATTGTCCTGGTTGCAACCGTCAAAGTACATGTCCCAGGAGGCACTTTGTGAGAAAGTCTCCACATTGTAGACTGGTTCGTCTGGGAGATCATCTCTGAGTGGAGAATCTTTAGGCAATGGATGCTCTGCGAGGAAGTCTGCTAGAGCTTGCCCTTTGATTCCTTTTGTGGTACATACCTAATATCAAATTGTGACAGAAGGATGGACCATTTTGCCAGTCGAGCATTGAGAGAACCTGCCTTTGTGACAAGGACCTTCAAGAGGTTGACCCTCGAGACCAGGTAGACTGTGTTGGAAAAGCAAGTAGTGACGCAGTTTTTGTACGGCGAACATCACTGCAAGACATTCTTTTTCGACTGGAGAGTAGCGATGCTCTGCACCTACTAGCATGCGGCTGAGGTAATATAGAGCAGCTTCTTTTCTTTGATCATTTTCTTGCGCAAGCAGAGCTCCCAGAGAGTGATCAAGGGCTCTTGTGTACAAGATGAATGGTTTTCCCAGTGGTAGGAGCAGCTAACACTGGAGGGTTTTGTCAGGTATGACTTGATGTCTTGGAAAGCAGCTTCACAGTCAGCATCCCAAACAAAGTTTACACCTTTTTTCATCAACCGGGAGAATGGACGGCATTTCCCCGAAAGATTGGAGATGAACCGTCTGATGTAGGCCAATCTCCCTTGAAGCCCTTTGAGTTCTCTCAAGGTTCTTGGAGAGGGCATTTCTAGAATGGCTTTGACTTTTATGGGGTCAAGCTCTATTCCAGCTTTCCGACTAAGAATCCGAGGAACTTACCCGACGAGACGCCGAAGAAGCATTTCAATGGATTCATTCGCAGTTTGTGTTTTGCGAAGCCGGAGGAAGACTTCTCGAGGTTTTCGAGATGATCTTTTTTTCTTTTGCTTTTGACGGCGAGGTCATCAACGTAACATTCAACCGTCTTGTGCTGCATATCTTGGAATATTTTCATCATAGCCCTCTGATATGTGGCACCAGCATTCTTCAAACCGAATGGCATGACAGTGTAGCAATACACGCCAAATGGGGTCCGAAAGGATGTATGTTTTTCATCCTCAGGATGCATCTTTATCTGATTGTAGCCAGAGAAACCATCCATGAATGTCATTCGCTCGAATCCACAGGTATTATCAATCATTACCTCTGGTATGGGGAGCGGAAATTCATCTTTTGGGCATGCGCCATTCAGGTCTCTATAGTCAATACAGACCCTGATCTGCCCATTTTTCTTTGTCACGGGGACAATGTTGGCCAACCATTCAGGATGTTGTTCCTCACGGATGAAGCCGACGCTTTTGAGTTTTTGAACTTCTTGTTCAATTTTATCCATCACATCTGGACGGAATCTTCTTTGGCCTTGCTTGACAGGCTTGATGTCTTCTTGAAGATTGAGTTTGTGAACTGCTATTTTGGGGTCTAAGCCTGGCATTTCAGCATAAGACCATGCAAAGCAATCAACGAACTCACGAAGAAAAGCGATATACTCGGGTAACTCATCATCCTTTATATTCTTGCTTATGAATACAGGACGTGGGTTATCTGGTGTTCCCAAGTCTATCTTTTGAACAGGATCTTCTGTTGGAAGGTTCGAAGGTGGTTCCTCCACAATATTTTCGGAGGCTTCCAGCTCAACGAAACCTTCTGGGGTTTCAAGGGCATTTCCAGACCAAGGTTTTGTTCCTTTCCACGGGTCTTCTTGATCGGTAATTTTCCCAAGGCTTGCTATGAGATGATCCCAATCGCCTGTTGAAACCGAGTCAAAGTAGGCTACTTCTTTTGGAGATGAGGGTTCTTCTGAGTCAGAAGTCCACACGTCTGTTCCATCGGACAACTCCTCTTCATTTTCGGAGAAATCGTACCAATTGGATGAGCTTCCTGGATCTTTGTCAGGTGACTCATCAAAGAGATATCCAGGGAGATCGATGTCTTCATGGACTTGAGATGTTGAGGCTTGGTCAGCATATTGACTTTTAAGCCTTTGTGTCAACTGTCTCAAGGGAGTGTCAGGATCATACCCTAACCCGTGTGAAGACTTTTCTATATAGCCGTAGAGTCTCCAATCTTCCAGCTGGCTTTTGGTCAAGACGGGCCCCAATGGTGTGAGAATACCGCGCCCTTCTCCCAAACCGACTGGGTTTTGAGCGTCGTAGCCCATTTTCTTCATAATAGCTTGTGCCACAGAACTATATAAGGATAGTTGAGGCGTACCTTTATTTTGGAAAGGTTCAAGCATGGAGTTTGATGAAGAAGCATCCGATCTATGGAAGAAGATCGGCTTTTCGTTTGTTGAAGTTGCTGGAACAACGAAGGAAGCTGACGTAGGATCTTCTATGTCAGAAGTTGTCTCTATTGGAGTAAGAGCAGGCTGAACTTGCTGAGTGTCAGCTTGGCTTGACGATGTGTCGTCTTCTGGCTCTGAATCCGAGTCCGTGTCTTGCATGATAGACACGAAAGAGACAACAAATTTGCCCCCAGGCTTTTGTTTTGCCTTCTTCACTTTAGTTGTGATGACCAAAGGCTTTGAAGATTTGAGGGAGATGATGAAGGGAGTTTGCATGCTCTCTTCAGATTTACCGGATGGTTTGTTTTCTTCCGGTGATTGTTGAGGAGCTTTGCCTTTATCTTTCTGGAGATTTTCGGCAAAGGATGCTGTATGCTTCTCCTCTTCTTCTTTTTCACCTTCATACATCTGTGAGTCTGCGAAGTGGATTTCTTTACCTTTGAAGGGTTTTCTGTCCGCAAAGACTCGATGTATCATGCCGTCGTCGCCAACAAACTTGATGCATTGATGTAGAGTTGAAGGGACAACACCATTCTCATGGATCCAAGGGCGTCCGAGAAGGATGTTGTAGCATGAAGGGGTCTTTATTGCATATACCTGTGACTTCAGAGATAAGATCACCGATCTGCAATTTGAACCTGATTTTGCCGATAGGCCTTTGAGTACTCCCATCGTATCCAAAGATAGATACAGATGTGTGGCTCAGTTTGCTGGGTGGGATGCCCAACTCTTCAAGAGCCGATGTGGAGATAAGGTTGAGTGCAGAACCTGGGTCGATCTGAACTCTATGCATAGGCATTTCCTTGATATACCCTGTGAAGTACAGGGGTCGGTTATGCCTGGTTTCGCCAAGTAGGAGGTCGTCCTCTGTGAAGGCGATGGTTGCACTGGCTGTTTTTTTAACCGAGAGGCATTCAATGCATGACCCTTCAGTTTTCTTCTTGTCTCCCTTTGAGGAGGCTTCTGAGTTTTTGACCCGGTAATCCATTTCAATTTGGAGGACTTGCGGGGCATGTTTGTCGACATCCTCATTCAGCTTTTGTAATTCTGAGATGAGATTATCACGAGTGTGCGGAGACATTCGCAACAAATCTAGGATGTGCAGACGTGCAGGTATGTGCTTGAAGTGTTCAATCAAGTCATACTTGAAAGCCTCCTTAGGGCCTGCATGTTCATCATTGTTGCCACTAGGGGCGCTTACAACATCTTTTCCCGAAGGATTTACATATGTAAAGGAAGATTGGTTGTAATTTTTGTGATAGTCCCGGCCAGAGCGGGTGCCTCTACCAACTTCGAAAGCTTCTTGAGAAGGGTCTTCGTTTGGAAGATTGTCTTCAGGATCAAGAGGCTGTCGTTTTTCATTTGCTGAGGATGCATCAGCAGCAGAGTTACCATCCTCAGTGATTGTGTTGCATGGAGCATTTTCCGGGAACAAGTCCTGAACAGCATCCAGCAATCTTTCTTCTTCGTTGACTAATTCATCGTCCCAAGCATCAATGGCTGGGAATTCTTCAGTCAGGAAGGGTGTGAACTTTGAAGTCACAGTCTCAGGAGAAGAAACCTGAGAGGGTGTCATCTCAGTGAAAGTCACGTGAGACGAGGTGGCTCCAGAAGATATATTGCTAGGCGTCGCCGGAGTGTAAGTGCTCTCATCAGACGATGCTTCGGAAGAGCTATAGTCCCGAATTATCACATTACAGGAAGCTCTGACGGGAGACGTTGCCTGATCGGAGTCAGACTCATCCTCGGATGTGAGAGGATCGTCTACCCAGTAATTTTCTCCATTTTCAGGAGTTAAGGGAGGATGTACCTGATGGTCTTCAGGGACTTCAGGCTCTGGATTGCGAGGAGGCTCGTTGACGCGTTCTTGCTCTTGTTCTAGAGCGAGTCGCTGCAAGATCCTTGCATATTCTTCAAGATCAGGCATAGGAGCCGAATCTTCTTCTTCATCATCTCTTTGTGGCTCAACATTGTTGATTTCCACTGGAGTGATGAGAGGTGCTGGGTCAGCAGCATTTTCTTGTACAGCCTCTTGGTCTTCTTCATCATCAGACCAGGATCCTTGTGGCTGTAGGGGGTTATACCAGATTACTGGCATAAGATGAGACTCAGGAACCCATTCTTCATCGGAGAGATATTCTCCTGTTTCAAGGGACTCCTCCCACTCATCTGTGTAGTTGGATTCGAATCATCATCGGTGTCGCTGGACTCGTATCCATCAATGGAGAATCCAACTACCGAATTGCAAGAGTATGATGTCTCCTGCATGGCTTCTCTGAATTGAGGTGGCATGAAATCACTGAGAGTGAATTTCCTTACCCCCTTTGAAGTCTCTGGAAGGGATGTTTTTGTTACCTCCAGTGAAGCGGTAGAGGAAGCCTCTGCCTTTTCTTTGACCTCTAGTTTTTGCTGGGTTTTCTCTTGCCGTTTGAGCTTGAGGAGATGTTTCCTAGCTTGCCTTCGCTGTTGAGCTGTAGGCTTTATTTTCACGACCTCCCAATTTTCATCTTCCAGGAGATCGGGATGTACCCATATCGGTTGTCCGTCTGGTGTCGGGTAAGGAACCAGTTCTCGGACGCTTCGATTGAGTTTATCACCTTGAAGGAAGTAGTGATCTTCTTCTTCGGTGATCTTGATGTTTGTCCACATGTCACCATGTTGACGGAGGCAGACCCATAGTTTTTGTCAAAGGTGATGACTCCGTTTTTCCACATCTCATTTATTTTCTCTCTCACAACGAAGCATTGATTGAGAGGATGCGAGATCATCTGGTGGTATGGACAGTACCGAGGATCGTTGGTTTTGCCAACATCACCCGGTCTTTTGGTTCAGGCAAGGTGAGCTTGCCGTTTGCCACAAGAGCTCCGAAGATTTCATCAACATCTTCATCAAACGGGTATTTCTTCTCTACTCGTTCTTTGAAGGCATCAGAGAGTTCAGGTCTCTTACCAGCAGCTTTGTTTTCAGCTTTCTTTGGTGGCTGAGGAGCTGGCTTGGTCTGCACATTGAGGACCTCTTTCTTCTTTGGTTTAGAGGTTGCAATGGCGGTTGGCTCTTTTCTTGATGATTTCTGACTGTTGAGGTCTTTAATCACCGTTTCAGCTTCCATGGAAGCTTCTAGGAGTTCTCCCAGGTTTTTTGATTTGTTGCCGATGATAAAAGCGGATTCTGGCTCTCATGTTGTTTCGGCAGATGTCGACTAGCGACGCTTGTGGCAATACATCAGAGCATTTGTATGCCATTGCTTTCCACTTGTGAATGAAGTCATATGTTGATTCATTCTCCCCCTGTTTTAGGCTGCCACAGCTGAGCCATAGTAGCGGGATGATCTCACCTTTGAAGTGAGTGAGGAAGCGTGTCTCTAGCATGGCCCAGTTTTGGATTGAGTCCTCCGGCAGAGTGGAGTACCAATCGAAGGCCGTACCTTTTAGGGTACTTGCAAAGAGGCGGATCTTGAGTGCATCTTGATCCGCGATAGCTCCCGTCAAGATCTTGAAGTGGATGACGTGCTGTCTGGCTGATCCTTTCCCCGTATATGTTTGGAGAGTAGGATGCTGAATTTGTGGGGAACGGGACCGAGTCCATCCATAAGGGATATGGTGGCTTGATCCCATGCTCCTTGAGTATATCCTCTTCTTTTGCTTTGGCGAGGATACCGTCTACGTCCTTTTTGGTAAGGGCGCGTGACTCATTTTCTTCTCTATTTACCTCGTCGTCTTGATGATTCGGAGGAGGTTCATTGTTCGCCTGATTTTGGAAGGCGAGGAGAAGGTTTTCCATCAGAGTTTCAATCCTCTGCTGGCCCTGTTCCAACTGCTGGATGCGGGTAATCGCATCTTCTGGAGGTGGATTGTGGGGGTGGTGGCTCAGAATTTGTAGCCAAGACATTCATCCTTCGTGATTCGAACGAAAGAAACTGTCCTGGTGACTGAGCTGGGGCTCATTCTTTTTGAAGAGGAGCTTGAGGAAGGATCACTCTGCTGTCCTTTGCTTGAAGGAGCAGGGGATTCTTCTGAATGTCTTCTTGTCCTTGAGACGCTGCGGGTCATTGGACGTCGGACATGGATTTTTGTTGCTGATTTTTGGCGCCTTCTGGTTTTTCCAACCATATGGACGGCAGCACTTGGTTGGGCCTTTCTTTTTCGACCCATTTGGGAGAGACTTGAAGTGTGGGAAGGCTGAGTCCTTTGCTTCTGTAGTCTCTTTTGTCGGTACGACGCGCGGCGGCGTATACGACGAGCAATTTGAGCTTCGGTCAGCTCTGACTGGGCTTTGACAATGAAGGATGTGCTTCCTCGGGCGCAGCAGCCGAGTCTGTCTTCTTTGTAGCTGGGCAAGGACAGGATGCGAACCCTATCCTTCGCCAGTTGCAGCGAAGCTTTGAACTTGTGAAAGTTCGGCCCCTGTAGATATGAAGGGTCGAACTGCAGATTTGTAGGCCTTAGCAGATGCTTGTGGAGGCCTTGTGATGCATGACTTGATTTTGGGCTTGTAAGAAACAAGCCGGCTCATGCTGGGATGACTTTGAAGTCAGGTTGGAGATGGGTTTCTCCTCTTTCATGTAAGCAAGAGGATAGAACTGGTTCTCCTTGAGTGGGCCAGGAATGCTGGCTTAGTGGATGCCTGGGACCTTCTTTGTTTTGGTGAAGGTCTTGGGACCAAGTCTTGGGGTAGACCTGGTTGTTTGCAGGTTGAGGCTTCGTGGTGCTGCCACGGGCTTCAGGCCTTCTTGTACTCGCCTTTGGTGTCACGGTAGTGACACGTTGAGAGGCGAGTTTCTGCTTCTTGGAGGGAGCAGCTTGTTCCTCAGGAAGTGGGAATGGTCCCAGCGTCCCGAAGACGATAGTCCGGGGAGTCGAGGTCGACCCGGAGTTCACAGAGTTGCCGAGGGAGTTGACACTTCAGCAGCTGATGGGGCGCTTGTAGGTGCGCGTGGTTTGCTTCTGTTGAAGCATGAGTTGGTGCTTGCTTTCGTCGAAAGTAATGGTTAGTGAAGCTGCCATTGTTAGTTTTTTTTCGAAAATTTCTGAAACAAGACCACATCCATTAGTAATCACAAGAATATAATGATCATAAATGGGAAGTTCTATGGTTTCGTCTTTTCAATTGCTCGAGGTAGATGACCCAAACAATATGAGGAAGGCAAAATGCCATAGAGGGTACAATTGTTCTGATCGCAGGTGTGGTAAGCCCGGAATGGGCATCCCAGTGACTGCTAGAAGCAATTGTGAACTTAAATTCGACTTATCGAGAAGCAGAGCTTGCTCGAGGTAAGAAGAATATAAAGTTGGAGTTACAGATGTGCCGGTCGCAATACAGTAGACCCTGAAAGGGCGTACTAGTACCGCTAGACACAAATGTTTTGAGACCGCATCTATGAGATGAGATTCTCTGTTTTGAAAGGTCACGATGGATTCATCAAAGAGAGCAGATGGTATTCCAATCTGAATCACCGGGCTCAGCGATTTCCGCGAGCGCCAGTGCCTCAGAAAGAAATGAACCATGATTTCTCGGATCTGAATCTTAAAAATGACGAGGTTCTTTGAAAGGCCAATATCGGGTTCATCAAAGAGAGCAAAAAGGCACTCCAATCTGAACACGGGCTCAGCGATTTCCGGCGGAGCGCCAGTGCTCAGAAAGAAGAAGACCAAGATTTCTCCAATCTAACCCAAAATGACGGAAGTTTTTTTTTTTTTTTTTTTTTTTTTGGAAGATTTTTTTTTTTTTTTTTTTTTTTTTTTTTTTAAAAAATCTTTTTTTTTTTTTATTTATTTTTTATTTATATTTTTTTTTTAAGATTTTTTTTTTTTTTTGAAAATTTTTTTTATTTTTTATTTTTTATTTAAAATTTTTTATATTTTTTTTATATTTTTTTTTATTTTAAAAGACGAGAGAGTACACATAGGCCTCCTAACCGGTCTTATGAAATCTTGATTGATGAATTGCCCCCAAGGTAAGGGTATGAAATTAATTAAATGAACCCGTTTGGAGGACCTTTCCTAGAAACAGTCTAAGCTGTCTCCACAACTCCGGACAGCCTTTTCTTTGAATCAACCATGATCAAAGACACAAGTTGGTTTAAACTTAGTGGCCTATGTCTTTTTTTTATTATATTTTTTTTATTTTTTTATTTTTATGAATCATCGAGAGAAAACCTGGCCCAAAACCTTAGTCGAACAGGCTCAACATTCTGCAAGCGCGATGAACGATAGGAACAGATCAAGGTTTCTCTCAATTTTGACATCCAATTGAGAAATTCAAAAATTTTTTTTTTTTTTTTTATATTATATAGAATATACTTTTGTTTTGATTTTTTTGAGGAAACTCGATCGAAGAGAAACCATGGCCCAAAACCTTAGTCGAACAAGGCTCAACATTTCTGGCAAAGCGCGATGAACGATATGGAACGGGATCAAGGTTTCTCAATTTTTGAATCCAAATTGAGAATCCAAAATTTTTTTTTTTTTTCATATATATATATATATTTTTTTTTTGATTTTTGATGAACTCATCGAAGAGAAACCATGGCCCAAAACCTTAGTCGAACAGGCTCAACATTTCTGCAAGCGCGAATGAACGATAGGAACGGATCAGGGTTTCTCAATTTTGAATCCAAATTGAGAAATCTAAAATTTTTTTTTTTTTATATATAATATATATTTTTTTTTTTTTTATTTTTGATGAACTCATCGAAAGAGAAACCATGGCCCAAAACCTTAGTCGAACAGGCTCAACATTCTGCAAGCGCGATGAACGATAGGAACGGATCAAGGTTTCTCAATTTGAATCCAAAAATGACAAAATCTGATTTTTTTTTGTTTTTTTTTTTTTAATTTTTTTTTTTTTTTTTGAAAAGAGAAAGAATGGAAATAAATTCAAAGAATTAAAATTTCCAAACAAAAAATCTCATCTCATTTTTTTTTGCAGAATTCAACATAGGCCACCAATTATAAAGTAGCCAAGGAATCGAGAAAAGAAATATAAGCATAGAGCAAAATATATGATATGCAAATATTTCATTTCTAGCATCGTGTTCTCAAATAAACGGGTCCCACCGGGTGGTTGCCAGCTTGATGGACCGCGCTCCCGATGCCCGGGTTCCTACCGAGGTCGGCGGACGTGGGAGTCCGTTTGGTTCCGACCCTTTCGTAACCGGGGGGCAAAGGGCGTGCATCAACATTTCTTTTTTTTTTTGTGGGGTGTGCCAGATTTTCTATTTTTACTTGGAATTGCAAGTGGTGATCCGGAGATCAACCTCGCAAGGTAAAAAGGAAATCAACTTCTTTCAAGTTTTTCATTGCACATATATTTAAGAAAAGAGACGTTTTTCTTGATTGCCGTGAAAGGCGATTTTTTGGCATTTATAGCCGATTTTGGCGTTTATAGCCGATTTTTGGCGTTTATAGGCCGATTTACAATCCTTATCAACAATGAAAGACAAGAATTGTGATTTTTGTCTCTTTTAAAAAAATACAAACTACAATGAAAAGCAAGAAAAGGAGGATCTAACTTCTCAGGAGATTGTGGAGGACTCGTTTAGATTGACGGTCGCAAGCCATATGTGGGCTTCGCCATCATCCATGCAATGAGAACAGAGGATGCTATTTGATTCACTTGGCTTGGCTATAACCTCGGGTTTTTAGAAGACAAAGACCAAAGGGAAGGTCCTATGTCCAATAAAAACCGAGTAGACGGGCTGAAAATCACATCTAAGCCATTGGAGGCAGGAGGAGAAGGCAAGGACCTTGGGGGGGTACCCCCAAGGGACTTTTGTCACCTTGTTGCGGTGGCCGGTTGTAGAACTTCCGCAGAGTTTTCTCTCTTTTTCTTTTCTCTGGATTTCTGACTGCTGTCTGATGTTTTGTTGTGTGTTTTTTCTGATGATCTGGATTCCTTTGGAGTGCTCTCCTATTTATAGGCTCTTGGTAGCCATTTAGGAGAGCTTATGGGCTTTTAATGTCATTAAGCCACATAATGGAAGGAGTTACAAATTGAATTGTTTATTTGTAACTCCTTTTTCTTGGCTTCTGATTGGCCGGAGGAGATTGAGGGCATTTAATCGCCTTTAATCGCCATGATGGGAGGAGTTTCATGGGTTAAATGCCATGAATCTCTTGACTTGTAACCTCCCAAATGCTTGCTTCTGATTGGGCCGTCCAAAGAAATGGATTAATGACTGTAATAAAGCTAGTCAATTAATCGCATTAAGTGGTCGCCGAGTAGCTGAAGCGTCGCGGGCCGTGCCACGTCTTTGGAATTCTTCTGTCGATGATCATCGATGGATCTTTATGTAGATCGACCTCAGATGACCATGTAATTTCAGGGTGTTTGTTGCCAACAGCAGGTCGGTTGCCATCTGTCCTGTCGATTTCTCGATCGGTCGGGTGGAAAGCACACTTTTTGGTTGACCGGGGTGGCGAATCAATACTGTCTTTGATACTCTTGATTGATTTACCCGTGTTTTGGACGGATGTCAGAGGACTTGGTGTCTCAAAAGCATGAATTTTGGAAAAGTACCAGAGGCTGGGCATCTCGAATCGCGAAAAAAACGGCGAAAACCGGGGTTTCCGGGGCTTTCCCGGCGACCCCGGGGTCCATGGTCGCCGGCGACCCTGGCCCAGGGTCGCAGGGGTCTGCGACCTGGGGGGGTTTCCCCCTTTCTGGTCCCGTTTTGCGTCCGTTTTGCTCTTTTTTATTCTTTTTTCTTCTGTACTTTTCTTTGACATTTTGATCATTTATTGGCCTGATTTCTTTGTAGGAAACCTGATGAGAATCCTTGCATTTTATTTTGCAAAGTTTCCAATTTCCTGAGAAAGCCGAAGACTTTGTCGCGCAGAGCTGCCGATTTTCCGTCAGAAGCTGAAACTGGGTCAAACGATGTCGGAATGACCTGAAATTTGGTGTGAAGCCTCTTGAGCAATAAATAAGACCAACCATAGGCTTTTGTTTGAGTTTTGAAGCCGTTTGGGGTCCTATCACCTGTAGACTTGCTTTTTATCGCGATGAAGATGTCGCGGTTTGATGTGCGGTCAACCGATGTCCGATTGACTTGAAATTGACAGGGAACCTATTGGAGTCATTTTAAGATGATCCATAGGTTCTGTCTTGGAAACCATGGTCCCGGAGAGCTTTACCGCCGAGAGAGGCTTGATTTGGCTGTTGGAGAAGCGAAGTTAGGCCAAATGATCTTGAAATGGCTTGAAACTTCTTGTGTACTCCTCTTTTGGCTGTCTGGATGAATCTTGCAGTTTTTGTTTGATTCTGACAAGATTCGATTTTTGGAAGCAGCATTGCCTATTTATGGCAGGTTGCGACTTCATGTAGCTCTTTGGATCTTGAAAAGGCAAAGTGACATTTTTGGTGTCAACATGGACGACTGCTTACCATGATCTTATAGAATTCCTCTCCCTTGAGAGTGATCAGTCGCTGCCTCATCTCATCTCTGTTGAGGGAGTCGCACTCTTCCAGATTTCTCTCAACATACTGGACCTTCTCAAAGGCCTGCTGAACGGCCGGATTAGAAGATCTAGCAGATCGACGAGGAGCGCTTGTAGCAGGCTCTTTGCCCTTGTTCGTTCTGGAGGAACCACCTGCAAAGGATGGAAAAGAAAAAGATCAAACATCAAAATGACAGAATCTTGCTAAAAAAAAAAAAATTCTGGCGAAATTTTGACATGACCCCGGGGTAATTCCGAAGAAAAGGAACTATCCCGAAAGAAATAGAAAGCTTGAAGATGGGCTCAACATCGCTGCGAGCTCCGAAACTCCAAACTTTCGAAACCTCAAAGTCTCCGCAAAATCAGGAAGGGCTCAACATCGCTGCAAGCTCCGAATTCCCAAATTTGCGAAAACTTTCAGGTATGCTATCACATCATGCTACAAATTTAATTTACAAATTGAATGCATGTATGAACATCTAGGTTTGCCAAAAAAAGGGGCATTATCATGATGAGCAAAAGCAAAAAAAAAAAAAAAAGAAAAGAAACTTTCTCGAAAAAAAAGAGGGGAAAGAAAACAAAAAAAAAAAGGGGGGGGGGGACGGCCCACAGGCCACGTGGCCGTACGGCCAGATCCGTACGGATCTGTCCGTACGACCCACAAACAAAAAAAAAAAAACAAAACAAAAAAAAAAAAGAGAAAGAAGAAAAGAAAGCAAAATAATAATAATAAAAAACCGTGAAAAAAAAAAACAAACACGTGGAAAAGAAAAAGAAAAGAAAAAAAGAAAAGAAAGAAACAAAAAGAAAAGAAAGAACTTTTTTTTTCCTACAATGTGGTTTTCTTGAAAAAGGGAACTTACTTGAAGCCATTGATGGAAAAGAAGAAGAAAAGTCTTGAAGATCTTGAAGAAGAAGAACTCTTGGTCTTGAAGCCCTCTTGAGATTATTGCAAAAGAAAGTAATAAGAGCAAGAGATCCAACCTCCTCCTTGCTTTTATAGAAGAGAGCAAACCAAAGAAGGAAAGAAGAAAGAGGTAAGTGTTACTAATTAGTAACATTACCAAAAGAAAGAGATTAGAAAGATTCTTTCCTAAAAGAAAGATATCTTGAGGGATTCTCTCCCAAAAAGAAATCAATGAGAGATTTTCTCCCAAAAAGAAATCAATGAAGGATTCTTTCCTAAAAGAAAGATATCTTGAGATATCCCATCCCAAAATAAAGGAAACATGAGAGATTCTCTCGAAGTAAAGATATTCATAGATATTCTCTATCCAAATGAGATATTTTTGGATATTCTTTACAAAAATGACACCATATGAGATCTAAGCCATTTCAAAAGTTTAAGGTCCCATGGGTCAGCCCATATGAGCCAGGTTTGACCACCTAGGCACAAAAAAAAAAAAAAATTTGGGCTTTTAGTCAAAGAGAAATCCCTCTTACCAAGAGCATACAAAAATGGTTCCATGCCTCTTTTGAGTTGATTCAACCATACAAAGAGAATTCCAAGCCCCATGAGCTTCCAAAAATCAAACCATCCAGCCTCATATACCAAATTGAGTCAAAATCTTGAAATTGACATTCCACAAAAATCAAACCAAATCTTGGTCCCCTAACTTGCCACATACAGCTTGTTGGGTCACAAGACCAAAACCAAAAACCAAAATTGATCCCCCAACATTCCACATACAGCTTGTTGGGTCACACGATCAAAACCAAACCCGACCCCCTAACCTGCCACATACAGCCTGTTAGGTCACAAGGTCAAAACCCAAATCCACATCCCTGATGTCATCTTCAAAACTTTGCCTCGAGATGATACGTGATCCCTTTCACTACCATAAAATTCCCCTTGAAGCTTAAAAGGCTACAAATACTAAAAAGAAAGACTGCTCAAAGACTCTTGGTCAAGTCACAGGCTCTCCTTCAAAAATCTCTTCGAGGCACATCGACTACAAAAGTTAAGCAACTCGTCGCTGTACCTCGAGGGGGCATTTGTTGACACAAAAAATGTCACTTTGCCTCTTCAAGATCCAAAGAGCTACATGAAGTCGCAACTTGCCATAAATAGGCAATGCTACTTCCAAAAAATCAAATCTTGTCAGAATCAAACAAAAACTGTAAGATCTTTCAAGACAGCCAAAAGAGGAGTACACAAGAAGTTTCGGGCCATTTCAAAATCATTTGGCCTAACTTCGCTTCTCCGACAGCCGAAAAGGAGCTCTCGGCGGCGAAAGCATCGGAGACACCAAATCTTCGATCAGAGCCGATGGATGGTCTCAAAATACATCCAAAAGGCTCCACGTCAAGTTCCGAGTCAAACCGACAACGTTTGACCCTACATCAACCCTCGAACAGCTAAATCAAGCCTCTCGGCAGCAAGAACCGCCGAGGCCATCACTCATCAGATAGAGCACATGTGCGGCTTCAAAATGCTTACAAGGGGCTGCACGTCAAATTTCAGGTCATTTCGACAACATTTGACCATAGTTTGACGCTCGGAAGCCAAATCAGGCCTCTCGGCAGCAAAGCTCTCCGGGACCATGGTTTCCAAGACAGAGCCTATGGATCATCTTAAAATGACTCCAATGGGTTTCCTGTCAAATTTCAAGTTAATCGGACATCGGTTGACCGCACATCAAACCGCGACATCTTCATCGCGACAAAAGCGAGTCTACTAGTGATAGGACCCCAAACGGCTTCAAAACTCAAACAAAAGCCTATGGTTGGTCTTATTTATTGCTCAGGAGGCTTCACACCAAATTTAAGGTCATTCCGACATCGTTTGGCCCAGTTTCAGCTTCTGACGGAAAATCGGCAGCTCTACGTGACAAAGTCTTCGGCTTTCTCAAGAAATTGGAAACTTTGCAAAATAAAATGCGAGGATTCTCATCAGGTTTCCTACAGAGAAATCAGGCCAATAAATGGTCAAGAATGTCAAGGAAAAATACAGAAGAAAAAAGAATCGAAAAACAGCAAAAACGGACACAAAATGGGACAAAAAGGGGAAACCTGCGACCCTGGAGCCCGGGATCGCCGGGAAGGCCCCGGAAACCCCGGTTTTCGCCGATTTTTCGCGATTCGAAGCGTCCAGCCTCTGGTAGTTTCCAAAACTCATACTTTTGAGACACCAAATCCTCTGACATCCATAAAAAACACGGGTCAATCATCAAAAGTATCGAAAACAACATTGATCGCCACCCGGTCAACCAAAAAAAAGTGTGCTTTCTTCCCGACCGATCGAGAAATCGACAGGGCAGATGGCACTGACCCACTGTTGGCAACCAACACCTGAAGTCACATGGTCATCCGATGTCGATCTACATGAAGATCCATCGATGATCATCGCCAGAAGAATCCCAAAAGACGCGGCACTGCCCATGACTCTTCAACTGCTCGGCGACCACTTAATGCGATTAATTGACTAGCTTTATTATAGTCATTAATCCATTTCTTTGGACGGACCAATCAGAAGTAAGCATCCGGGAGTTACAAGTCAAGAGATTCATGGCATTTAACCCATGAAACTCCTCCCATCATGGCGATTAAAGGCGATTAAATGCCCTTAATCTCCTCCAGCCAATCAGAAGCCAAGAAAAAGGAGTTACAAAATAAAGGAATTAATCCTGTAACTCCTCCCATTATGAGGCTTAATGACAATAAGAGCCCATAAACCCTCCTAAATGGCTACCTAAAAGCCTATAAATAGGAGAGCTCTCCAAGAAGAAAGAGATCGGGAAAAAAACACGGAGACACAGACAAAGCACAGAAATTCAGAGAAGGAAAAGAGAGAAAACTCTGCGGAAGTTCTACACCGACCACCGCTACAAGGTGACAAAAGTCCCTTGGGGGTACCCCCCCCCAAGGTCCTTGCCTTCTCCTTCTGCCTCCAATGGCTTAGATGTGGCTTTTCAACCCGTCTACTCGGTTTTTTATTGGACATAGGACCTCCTTTTGGTCTTTGTCCTCTAAAAACCTGAGGTTATAGCCAAGCCAAGCGAATCAATAGCATCCTCTGTTCTCATCTGCATGGATGATGGCGAAGCCCACATATGGCTTGCGACCGTCAATCTGAACGGGTCCCCCACAGTCTCCTAAGAAGTTAGATCCTCCTTTTCTTGCTTTTCATTGTAGTTTGTATTTTTTTAAAGAGACAAAAATCACAACTCTTGTCTTTCATTATTGATAAGAATTGTAAATCGGCTATAAACGCCAAAAATTGGCTATAAACGCCAAAATCGGCTATAAATGCCAAAAAATCGCCTTTCACGGCAAATCAAGAAAATGTCTCTTTTCTTAAATATATGTGCAATGGAAAACTTGAAAGAAGTTGATTTCTTTTTTACTTGCGAAGATTGATCTCCGGATCACCACTTGCAATTCCGAGTAAAATAGAAAATCTGGCACACCCACACAACAAAAATGTTGATGCGCGCCTCTGCCCCCCCGGTTACGAAAGGGTCGGACCCAACGGACTCCCACGTCCGCCGACCTCGGTAAGAACCGAGCAGGAGCGCGGTCCATCAGAGAGGGAACCCTCTTTGGGCGCCACTTTCGAATTTGAAGAGACGGATTTCGTAATTCGAGCCTGTTCCATCAATAAGACAGCGCAATCAGTGAGGGGGCTACACGTGTAGCCGTCGGTTCGCTTCCCAGAACGGGCAGGACAGAGCATTTATTGCCTCAGAAAAGTTGAAGCGACACTAGGCAATGATCGCCGCATCTCCAGGCAGGTTCTCTAGTTTTTGACCACCAAAGGCTAGGACGCTTAAGAGGTCAAAAGCTAGGGGGCAATTGTGTGGGGAGATTTCCAAAGCTTCAGGATTACGCTAATCACAGCCATCAGGTGAGACTAAGCATTCTCACGTGCCATCCGCGTGCCGCCCACGTGGCACCAGGCTCACCTCGGCTACCAGGGTAAAGGCCCCAGCCGAAGTCAGGCAGGTCTGGGCCGCTAGTTCCGAGCTCGGCTCCCCCAGGTGCCCACCTCGGCTGAAAGCTCCACCTCGGCCAAAGGAGCCGGGACGAAGGCCGAAGCAGGAAAGAATATCCACTATCGCCCTTCGCCCCCCACGTCATCAGACACATGGAGGAATAGGGGCGCGAGCCAGTGAGACAGATGCGACGTCCAGCCGTCCACAATCTTCACCAGATCACTGACAGGGCGGCATTCAACGGCTGAAGCCAAATCAGGGCAAGGCCCGAGGGCGGATCGGATGGTACCCCTACCGCCAAAGGCATCCAACACGATCTGGCCCAACAAGATGCGCATTTAATGCAACGTGGGCTGATCCGACCGGCATTAAATGCAAAGTGGGCTGGAATGGACTGCATTTATTACTTTGTGGGCTGATGATGACTCCCTATCAAGTCACGGGACCCACATCAAAATATCACCCAAAGATATCGTCCAGGCGTCTATAAATAGAGCCTCATTTCACATGCAAGGTATGCACAATCCATACTTGAGAGCCGTCACTCTGCCTCTCTTCTTCCTCTCCATCCTTTGTTCCAGTTCATTCACTGACTTAGGCATCGGAGAGCCTTGCGCCGCTCAGGCCAGGGTCCTCTGACCGTTTGCTCTTCCCTTTCAGGCTTTCAGGCGACACATCATCTTCTTCATATTGGATAAGTCCTCTAAGGCACCCCTGTTATTGTGGGTCATTATTTTCTGCACCTACACTAACTATTTATTATTAGGTTGGGTATTTGAACTTGATCATCTATTTCAGTATTTTTTGCATTTGATTTAGCGAGAGATAAAATGCCCAATAACAGAATCCACCATTATATATATTAATGTCATAGACTTTTTTTTATTTGATGAGGCTGCAAGGAAGGTTTTTTTGTTTCTTTTTATTGTGGTTTCTGGGTTTTTTCCTTTTAAAAATAAAAAATCGATTTGGTTGTTGTTCCTTGACTGGATCTAGCTAAATTTATTTTGGGATCTATTTGGATACAACCCAGATCAATAGTTATCTTTCTTTATATTTCTTTGATATCACTTATCAGTAGTTATATAATTGAATCCCTTTATGCATGTTTTCTTTTTGGAATCTTTGATAATCTGTTTGTTGGCTATTTGTTGGATCTAATAACTATTAGATCCCCGTGCTAAGCACAGGGGCATTTTTATTACTTATCAGTAGTTATCTTTCAATTTTGATTAGATCTCCAAATCTAACTATTCATTATTAGGTTGGATATTTGAACTTGATCATCTTTTTCAATACTTTTTGCATTTGATTTAGCAAGAGGTAAAACGCCCAATAACAGATTCCAACATTATATATATTAACATCATAGATTTTTTTATTTGATGTGGCTATAAGGAAGGCTTTTTTGTTTCTTTTTATTGTGGTTTTTGGCTTTTCTTCCTTTTTAAAAAAAAACTGATTCGGTTGTTGTTCCTTGACTGGATCTAGCTAAATTTATTTTGGGATCTATTTGGATACAACCTCAGATCAATAGTTATCTTTCTTTGGTATCACTTATCAGTAGTTATATAATTGAATCCCTTTATGCCTGTTTTCTTTTTGGAATCTTTTACTAGACTCTAAACTAATTTCCAAGATTTGTAATCCAAGTGAGTTACATGCAAATCACTTTTCTTACAGATGATCAATTTAGCATTCAGAGTACACCAATTGCAGTTTTCTATCCGAAATTTAGCCCTGGTTTGTCATGTTTGATCAAGGATTCTTTTATTTTTTTCATTTATTAACACCAACTAATAGTGGCTTTCCCATTTTTTTTATGTCTAAGCTTTAGACACCTGTTGTAATAAATTCTTAATTACATCAATGGTAACTTCAGAAAAAAGTACAGTTTATTTTAGAAATTTTGAGATGCTATGCACCTTTTGTTCACGAGTGTCAAGTTTTACTATAATTCATTTCAAGATTCTTTTTCATGTTAAAATTTACAACGGTTCATTTATAAACTTTTGTATCCATATGATTTCTAAATGACACCTGAACCTAGCATGGGCTATTGGTAAAGTAAAGCCCCACATCCCACATCGCCTAAGTAATGCCCTTGGCAAGGCTTCATATATACCTATTTGGGCCTTCCACCTATGAGCTTAAGCTTTTAGGTTGGTATATGGTTTATTACATGGTATCAGAGCGGGTTCCAATCCCGTTGTTCTTGTGTAGCCCACGTGACAGGCCTTCCCATGAAATCTGTTGGGCCTGCACGTGAGGGGGAGTGTTGGTAAAGTAAAGCCCCACATCCCACAACGCCTAAGTAATGCCCTTGACAAGGCTTCATATATACCTATTTGGGCCTTCCACCTATGAGCTTAAGCTTTTAGGTTGGTATATGGTTTATTACATGGGCCTCCTGCGCAATTATTAGGCTTTCCATTTGTCAAAATAGAATACTTTTACCCAACAAGCAGGTCTGAATTAGAGTCCTCTAATAGACATTTAAACCCTACAATGATATATCTATTCATTAATGCACTTGCTTAGAGCTAAGTCATTACCAATCTATTTCTTCATTTGCTATGTCATGCATTTGGTTTCCATTTAGATCTATTAATATCCTATATTGGTTGTTTGTGATATATATTTTTAAAATTTTGTTTGATTATTTTTCCTATTTAGATCTCCTAGTCTAGATCCTAGGTCTCTTTCTCTTGATGGTTTCTGTTCTTTCTCATTTTAGTTTGCTAACAGATAGTCTATACAGAGGTTGTGTCAGGAGCAAAAAAAAATACAACTTATGCTATCTGTCTCCAGGTTAGTAAGATTTAGAAATATGATTATATACGTCTAAACTTTAGACACTTGTTGTCATAAATTTATAATTACATCACTGGTAACTTCGGAAAAAAGTACCGTTTATTTTTGAAATTTCGAGATGCTATGCACCTTTTGTTCCTGAGTGTCAAATTTTACTATTATTCATTTCAAGATTCTTTTTCATGTTAAATTTTACAACTGTTCATTTTTAAACTTTTGTATCCATATGATTCTAAATGACACCTGAACTTAGCATGGGACTCCTGTGCAATTACTAGGCTTTCCATTTGTCAAAATAGAATACTTTTACTCAGCAAGCAGGTCTGAATTAGAGTCCTCTAATGAACATTTAAACCCTACAATGATATATCTATTCACTCATGCACTTGCTTAAAGCTAAGTCATTACTAATCTATTTCTTCATTTGCTAAGTCATGCATTTGGTTTCCATTTAGATCTATTAAAATCCTAATTGGTTGTTTGTGATATATATTTTTAAATTTTTATTATTATTATTTTCCCCATTTAGATCTCCTTGTCTAGATCCTAGGTCTCTTTCTCTTGATGGTTTATATATGTTCTTTCTCATTTTAGTTTGCTAACATATAGTGTATACAGAGGTTGTGTGAGGAGAAAGAAAATACAACTTATGCTACCTGTCTTCGGTTAGATCCTAGGTCTCTTTCTCTTGATGGTTTATATATGTTCTTTCTCATTTTAGTTTGCTAACATATAGTGTATACAGAGGCTGTGTGGGGAGAAAGAAAATACAACTTATGCTACTTGTCTTCAGGTTACTAAGATTTGGATTTTGCTTTATAGTGAATCTTGCTTATGTATTTCTCATTTTTATGAAATGAAAGTTGGGTGATGAGTTTTTTATTTTTCTTTTTCTTTTCAATGTCATTTGATTCTTTTATTATTGTAAGATTTGGGGCTATTTGAATCTGACTTTTGTATATCTTTCTTGATACGAACTAAGTTTGAATGATCATTTTTTCCTCTCTATCTATAATCTGTCTCTCTTATCTGGCCACAAGATCTTAGTGCTGTTTTTCCTTCAAACTTTGCCCCCAAAACATTCATGGCAATTTACATGCTGAGATTCCAAGGTATTTAACTTTAGATTTTGATCATATGCCAGCTTTCATTAACTTGATTAGTTGATTTTGAATTATTTCTATATATTTACTCTCTTTTCACTAAAATGATGCAACAAATATGTCAAAGTGGGAGTATTTAATTTGAGGTTTTTCACTACTACAGATATAAACTGTACGAGCATTGATGCAACTAGAAGGCCCAGAAGGTGGGACAGGGCCCTTTTGTTGGGACTCTGAAACAAGCCCTCTTCTTTTCTACTCTACAATCTCAGCTCCTCTGAAGTTTTTATTTTAGGACCCACTAGAATGGATTACTAGATCTAATTTAACCAATCAATGCAACAGAAATAAACCAATCAGACAGAACTAGCAAATACATCTACCATGCAATCACCACAAGAAGGCAGACACAAATTTTACCGTAGAAACCCTTTCCGGGAGAAAAACCACGAACCAGAAATCAAGAGTTCACAAACAGTTTACAAGATATACTCACAAGCTCCTGTACCTCAGTCTGTACCTCGACCTCAGGACTGTAGTTGTTCTTGCACAGAATCCACTAACACGACTTCCACCGTGCACCGTTCTCCTTACTTGATCTCCTCGCACCTTGTCCACCAAGATGATCAATCTTCTACAAGAGAGTAGAAGCAACAAAACCTTCTAGAGCAACCCTTCAGAACAATCTCTCAATGGCTCTAGAGAAACAAGGAATCTCTCTTAGGATATCTCTAATCTCAGATCAAGAGAGAATTAACTTCTTGTGTGTGTTGTGCCCCTTCTTTGGGTTGAGAGAAACACCCAATTTATAGCCTCAATTTCGTGCATAAGTCTTCTAATCATAATCCACTTAGAATAGCACTCATTCTCAAACTCTTTCATAGAGTCCGGATCAGAATGGCCTTTCCCGTCATAGCTCGCTCTAGCGAGCTTGTGTCTCGCTAGAGCGAGACACCATTCTGCCATTTGGGCAGAATTGGCACTCTGTCAAGTCTTTTGACTTTTAAACCTAACAATCTCCCCCTTTTGGCAATTTTTGGACAAAATCCCTAGAAAAATACAATTTGATCTACCCAAAAGTAAAACCCAAAATACATTGAATTTAAAAAAAAAATCAGCACTGTAGATCTTGTATCGCCTTTGCTTGCTTGAACTTTCAGATCTTGAATTGCCTTGCCTTGTAAAGTTCCCCCTAGCTCCATTCTTCTCCCCCTATTTTTGTATATAATTGACAAACAAATATTATCATGCAGCTTCTGTCAACCTGGATGCAGTAGCTCCCCCTCAATATTGACTCCCCCTCAATATGATCTTCGTATCAGCACTGGGGTGGGGGCTTGATCTTGTAGATCAGGGGTGATGAAGTGTAGGCACACACACTTGTAAATTTAAATATTTCAGCAAAGTGTGTACTAATACAGAAGAGAGGTCTTCTTTCTTGACCCAGACAGCTTTGGTATTCTTCTTTTTCAACTCAGCCTTCTGCGTTGTCCATTGCTTTTGATTCGGTAAACTTCGCAACTTGTTGCAATGGGGTCGAATGTGTCCTTTAATTCCACAATGATGACAAGTGGGGATCCATTCAGGACGTAACACATTCTGTTTCTTTGGAGCTTTTTTTGCGACACTAACAACCGGATTAGTAATAACTGAATTTTTAACAAAACAATTTTTACCTTTGGCATTTGAAGTGGATGCTCCGCTAGCGTAGCCAATACCATGCTTATCAGTGTTTGCCTTTTGACTGCACAGGATGTCATCTAATTTTCTTGATCCAATGTTCATCCTATTCAATGAAGCTTTAGCAGTGTCTAACTCAGATAGAACCATCTTGAGTCTTCCATTCAGATCAGAATTCTCTGCTTTCAAAGTCTTCATATCAAAATCAAGTAAGTCACACTTTTGTGATTCTGCAGTCAATCTGTCAGCCAACTTGTTATTTTCATCCTCCAATTTTTTTACGTTTGCAAGTGAATCTGCAAGTTCAGCTTTCAAGGAGGTATTCTGCTCTTCAGACTCTTTCCACTTTTTGGCCACTTTTTCATTCATCTTCAACATCTTCATGGTCTTTGCAAACAATGTTTGATATTCAGCTTGCCAGTCATGCTCTGTTTCTGACTCACTATTATCATGATCAATCCTCTCATCAGAAGAAACTTGTGGAGTATCAGAACCAGAAGTTGCCATGAATGCGAAGAATTCTTCTTTGCTAGCTTCAGGCTTCTCAGACTCAGATCTTTTCAAATTAAAAGCCATTTTCTTTGGTTTTCTATTATCACAATCACTAGCAATGTGTCCATAACCTTGACACTTATAGCACTTAATCCCTTTAGAAGATTTCTTCTTCACAACCGATTTAGGGATTTGGGTAGAAGTGCCTTCGCGGTAGATATCCATTCTAGAAATATTTGGATCAACACAATAAAATAGTGTAACCCGCTCTGATACCAATTGAAGGTTTTATTTTAGGACCCACTAGAATGGATTACTAGATCTAATTTAACCAATCAATGCAGCGGAAATAAACCAATCAGACAGAACTAGCAAATACATCTACCATGCAATCACCACAAGAAGGCAAACACAAATTTTACCGTGGAAACCCTTTCCGGGAGAAAAACCACGAACCAGAAATCAAGAGTTCACGAACAGTTTACAAGATATACTCACAAGCTCCTGTACCTCAGTCTGTACCTCGAACTCATGACTGTAGTTGTTCTTGCACAGAATCCACTAACACGACTTCCACCGTGCACCGTTCTCCTTACTTGATCTCCTCGCACCTTGTCCACCAAGATGATCAATCTTCTACAAGAGAGTAGAAGCAACAAAACCTTCTAGAGCAACCCTTCAGAACAATCTCTCAATGGCTCTAGAGAAACAAGGAATCTCTCTTAGGATATCTCTAATCTCAGATCAAGAGAGAATTAACTTCTTGTGTGTGTTGTGCCCCTTCTTTGGGTTGAGAGAAACACCCAATTTATAGCCTCAATTTCGTGCATAAGTCTTCTAATCATAATCCACTCAGAATAGCACTCATTCTCAAACTCTTTCATAGAGTCCGGATCAGAATGGCCTTTCCTGTCATAGCTCGCTCTAGCGAGCTTGTGTCTCGCTTGCCATTTGGGCAGAATTGGCACTCTATCAAGTCTTTTGACTTTTAAACCTAACATCCTCTGATTCGAAGGCATATCTTAGAATTCTTATGAACTCAATATTGAGTACAAAAGCAGGCCATATGATTACGCTAAAACAAAGGCATAATGGTTGTGTGAACTTCTCTTTTCTTGAGATATTGCATGATATTTGCTCTATTTTTTCTTAGTCTGAAGTGTTATGTCTACAAACACACACACAAATGATCTCTTTAAGTCTAAAGTTTACTTAGAATCTCTATTTGAGTCAAAAGATCACCGAACCAAGTACATCAGATTACTATTAGTTGTTTTTTGGACCTCTCAATTCGAGTATCAAATTTGACCATTTGATTAACTTTGAATATGCCTAGAGTTATTGGAGCATATTCTATGTCACCATAGTACTTCTGAAGGATTTGGAAATTGCTGGATTTCAAATACCTTCAAATGAGAATTATATATATTTAAATATGCCTCTTCTCTTTCCACACCATCAGAGATATACTCACTATTATGGATCAGACCAGTTCATCTTATCGTTGATTTTAGTTGTATCCAATGTGAAAGGAACAATTTCCCTATGCTGCCTATTTTAGTTGATTTTGTTGCTGCTCACAAGGAGCTCTCACTCTGGCTTTGAATGCCCCCCAGATTGCAGGCTAGGTCTAGGATCAGGATTGTGGGTTTTTTTTTCTAAGAGATTAAGATCTCATTTTTGTGGATTTGTTGGTACTATATTTCCCCCTCCCTCCCCAGATGTTTTTGAAAGAGGTAAGAAGCAAAAGACCCCTCTTTCCCTCCTCTAACGCTCTTTGGTGCATGTTTGATGAAAGGGATTTTCATGTCCAGCTCAAAAAATATTAATGTTATATCTCATTTCCGAAGGGAAGGAGCTCTTTTACTTGTATTTTTAGGAATCCCAAGAGTTAGCTTGGAAGTTTCTCCCCAAAGAAATGTAGAGTTCTGCAAATGTTTTGGGATCCCACGTGTTCAGGATTCTTTACATCCAAGTATCGTGTAAATAGCCAACACGCTCATGGTTTAGTGGTGTTGACACCATAGTTTCGTACACATGCCCATGGATCTCTAGATCCTTAATTAAAGTAATCGCTCCTATACCACTAGCCAACAATCATGGTCTTTGGTAGGTGGAGTCGGTGTTTATGATAGTTCACTATTTTCATGTCTTGGATCTTCTGCTTACCTCTTTGTATGGAGAAGACTAGCTTCTTCTTGATATTCTTCCTCCATTTGGTTTAAGTCTTGATGGTGTTATTTTGTATTTCTTCTTTTTGTTAAATGATAATTGCATGTACAAGTTTCAACAATAAGTTAAAGGGTATCGAAGTATATGATCATAAGAGTAACAATTACAATTTTCTTCATGTTATGAGAAGGATGGATGGAATGATTTGGAGAAGCTGCATAAAGGAATGCATCTATTGCATAAAGGAATGAATCTTTCTCGATCTTCAATATCCGGTTCTTATAGATGGCTCATTTAAATGACTTTTTTTTTTAATCTTTAACTCTTAGAGGGCACTTTTTCAGGGCAACTAGATTTCTCTCTACGCATTTGTTTTTTGTCATTGAAGATATTAGTTTGATTACTGATCAAGGTTGCACCATGGATTTGTCATGCCTTTTCGTTGGATTGATATATTCAGTTACCAATTTGCATTTTGTATAGTACATTTTGCTTTTCCAGATGTGTTGATAGCAGAAAATTTTGAAGGGGAAAACGGCTACATTCGTATATTGTTTTAAGCATATTTTCTGTTCTGGTGGTTTCAACCTACTGTTTTACTTATGTGGGTCTTTCTGTGTCAATTGGGTAGTGGAAAGCATAGTGACAGAAGTAAACTACTTAAAAGATTCAGATATTCATAAATGATGGGAAGGATTACTTTGACTAATGTTGTTTTTCCTATCTGTCCTATTGTTTAATGCCTTTGTTCAGGTGCTTCATATCTGTTATTGATAGAACAAAGAAGCTTCAATGAGTTATTCAGTGGAAAGTAACTGAGGAAAATTAGTCTTTACAGTAATTCAGATTATCATACAGATCGTGGGCTAGCATCCCCTTGTCATCTGGCATTCTGTTAGTTGTCAATTGTTCTTCTGCTAAAGTGATTCTCTTAACCGTGATATGGTTTGATAGACCTTTGATAGCATATGGCATTTGTGCTGTTAGGGTGACATTCTAAGAGGTTCAGGAAGTCACAAATTACTAAGTAAATTTGTGGAAAAAAATATGAAAAGATACAGAGGTTCATGGAACTTTAAACAAGGTACAAGTTGGATCCTACTGTAAATTTTTATCATCCTTTCCTCTAAAAGTACATGTACAAGGTTTTGTAACTTCTCAAATCACAGCTACCAAAAACATTCTTCCCATCCCTCTCCACGTTCCCCCTCTCAAATTAGCAGCTATCTATCTTCATTTTTTGAGTTATGATTCTTTTAATTTGTTTGCGATTGCAGTACATTTTCATTTTTTGAATGCTTTAGCTTTATTTACTCACCCTTTTTTCCCAATTCATCCCTTCAAATTAAAAAGTCAATCTAGAAATATTTTTATGCTAGTCTAAATGAATATATATATACATATCCTACCAAAATCCCTTACTTATCTTCAATTAAGAATCAGTTAAAAAAAAAGAACTCTTAACACGTTCTAAAACAAGAGAGAGAAAGAGCACCTTTTTCCATTAGTTGATTAAACTTTTTCCTGCACTCTTCCTTGGACCTGTTCGGGAAAAAAAGCTTATGAATTGTATCCCAGTCAGGAACATCTTCACACACACCCTTCTCCATAAGAAGAGATACTTCTTCTTTGCTCCAAGAGTGCCCGCCCCTCTTCAGAAGCAGCAAAATATCCGCCACTTCCTCCTCATCTGGAGTTAGAAAAATTTCTTCTTTGGTGGAGCTTGATTTTATATCCAGCAGCGTTCTTGCTGCTTGGATAACTTCAGTATCGGTGGTACTTGCAGCAGCAGTCTCCACTAACTGCAATCCGACAGAGTCGAGGGAATGGTATCGTATCGGGAAATAGATATCCGAAATACATATCGGAGAACAAAACCGAAAGCAAGCCGATATATACCTTCTCTTGCAGATCTTGACTTCCAGTCCCGGACTCCCTAGCCGGTGAAAAATCGGAGAGACTGATCTCAGAGACGATCTGAAAAGTAGGAATGCAACATTCACCATTACGTCGGGAATCATATCGGCATCTCATAGAACAACAACCGAAACATAAACTGACACAGACGAAAAACTAATGCAATCCGATATTTACGTTTACCTTCTCTCGCAGATCTTGAATTCCTGGCCCTATGTCCGTCTCCGGTGAAAAGTCGGAGAGCTTCATTTCATCAGAGACGATCTGCAACATTCACGTTATGTCAGGAATCATATCGGCATCTCAGAAAACAACAACCGAAACAGATACTGACACAGACGAAAAACGAAAGCAATCCGATATATACATTCTCTCGTGGATCTTGACTTCCAGTCCCGATCTCCCTGGCCGGTGAAAAGTCGGAGAGACTGATCTCAGAGACGATCTGAAAAGTAGGAATGCAACATTCACCGTTACGTCGGGAATCATATCGGCATCTCATCAGAGAATAACAACCGAAACAGATACTGACACAGACGAAAAACGAAAGCAATCCGATATATACCTTATATCGCAGGAACCGATTCTTCTCTACCGCCTCGCCAAGATCAAACGGCTCGATCACTGTATTGATCAGATCATCAATAATCTTCTTCGATGGAGGGTCCACATCCGCGGACTTCATGACTTGATCTCTAGCTCGGAGCAAAAGATCGACGGAGACCTGAACCTCCACGCCGGATCTCCGACTTCCAGGCCGGATCTCCGTCGCCGGTGAAAAATCGGGGACCTTGTTCAGATCAGACGGTCGATTCGACATTTCCTACAAAAAGAAGAGATTAATTGCAAGAATCTGAGAAATCGACCTGACACGAAGAGGAAATGTCGATAGAATTAGGCTTTTTCGATCTGAATCTCGGAAATCTGAGAAATCGAGATCTTGATTTGATGAATTAGGGTTCTAGAGACTTACTTGCGGGATGATGCTCGTTTCAGGAGCTGAGAACGCTGGATTCTTGGCAGGGGTTTTCTGGGAGGATTTCATTTTGGCGGGAAAGGAGAACTACGAATGGTGTGTGCTGTTAGAGATGATCCTGACTGTTTATATAGTAAGTTGTATTGAAATTGGGCCACTTTGTTGAGTTTATCGAGCGTTGCTCAGGTCGGGTTTACTCAGATCCATAGTATATCCAGAGCCCAAACCTGAATTATTACGATTTACGAGGAGGCACCTGACCTATGGGTGCAACTTGGGTTGGGTCAGGGTTGGGCTTGTTCGGGTGGTTGGGGTCACTTGGGTTTTAAACCTGGATGGAAGTTGGGTTGGTTTTAAAATTTGGAATTAAGCTTCTGGGGCCTGAATTCTGTCTTAGTTGAAGAATTTTTTCTAGGCTATTTTATAGGTCCCACCTTTGATCAATGCAGCTCATTTAACGCTCTTATTGCCCTCACGATCAAGCAGAATGCCCAACTTCGTGCTCATCAATCCTTTACTCGTCGTTGGATTGAATTTTAGAAAAATATATGATTAAAACACTCTTTATTTTTTAACTTTAGGGTTGTTAAATCAAGAGCTTTGATGTTGAGCCGAAATAAGTAAATAAATAACCAATGGCTAGGATAATCTAATGGGGCTGATTTTTGTATGACCCTCATTTGTCCCAACCCAATGATAGGAATGCCTCAAGTGGGCCCCATGAGCTAGATCGCATGAATAACGAATATGATTCGTAATGCATACGATCACCGGCTGAATTTTATAATTTGTGAAAACACTTTTTTCCTTTAGAAATTTTTATAATTTTTTGCATATGGAACCTTGCCCCTTTTATCAGTTCAAAATTTTATGATTTTTAACCTATGGACCCCTAGAATTTTCAATAAAGTTACTATATATTTTGAAAACTACGTACATTTCTCATTTCGGGGCCCACCCCTTCATACCGATTGTGTTAATCATGTTTTTTAAGAAAATGGTCTGCCTTACTGTAGAACCAACTCTAGTAGATGCAAAGTTTGGATGGAGGTTCATTTTGAGCTGCTTAGATTTTAAAAAGTAGGCCCCATTATAAAGTTCCACTTCGTCAACTCAAGATTTTTGGTAGCTGTGTGGGGAGATTTTCAAAACTCCAGGATTATGCTAATCACGGCAATAAGATGGGACTAAGCATTCTCACATGCCATCCACATACCATCCACGTAGCACCCAGACTCGCCTCGGCTGCCGGGACAGGGGCCTCTGCCGAAATCAGGCAGGCTCTGGCCGCTAGCGCCGAGCTCGGCTACCAGGCGCCCACCTCGGCTAAAGAGCTCGACCCCGGCCAAAGGAGCCGGGACGGAAGCCGAAGTGAAGAGGAATCCCCACTCGCGCCCTACGCCCGCCACGTCATCAGACACGTGGCAGAGTAGGGGCACGAGCCAGTGGGACAGATGCGACTTCCAGCCGTCCACAATCTTTGCCAGATCGCTAACAGGGCGGCATCCAGCGGCTGTAGCCAAATCAGGGCAAGGCCCGAGGATGGATCCGATGGGACCTCTACCGCCAAAGGCCTCCAACAGGATCTGGCCCAACATGACATGCATTAAATGCAATGTAGGCTGATCCGACTGGCATTAAATGAAATGTGGGCTGAAGTGGACCGCATTTATTGCTTTGTGGGCTGATAAGGCCTTCCCTATCAAATCAAGGGACCCACTCCAAAATATCATCCAAAATACCATCCAAAATATCATCAAGGGTTCTCTATAAATAGACCCCATTTCATATGCAAGGTACGCAACCTACACACTTGAGAGCCGTTACTCTGTCTATCTTCTTCCTCTCCTTCCTTCGTTATAGTTCATACACTGACTTAGGCATCGAAGAGCCTTGCGCCTCCCAGGCCGGGATCCTCTGACCGTTTGCTCTTCCCTTTCAGGCTTTGAGGCAGCAGGTCATCTTCTTCTACTTGGATAAGTCGTATCAGGCACCCCTGTTATTGTGAGTCATAGTTTTCTGCACTTACAGTAGCCATATCCTCATGTTAGGAGTAGATCACTACACCAAAAATGGGAAATTAGAACGGATTACCGTTCCTAATCCTTGTGTTCCTAATCCGTTCATCCGTTCCTAAACCGTTCATCCGTTTCAAAAACAAAAAATTGGAACGGATGAACGGATTAGGAACACACGGATTAGGAACGGTAATCCGTTCCAGTTTTTCATTTTTGGTGTAGTGGATATATATAAGCAAAAGAAAACGTCTTGTTCTTTATTCAACTGCACATATTATCCCACTTTGTCTTCTGCAGCTAATATAAATTATTCATGTTCTTGACCATCAGTAATATTTAAGATAGAGATTATAATAGATAGCTCATCTACTCCAATTCTAGTAGCTTAGTTGCAATGTTACATGCTTTTTGAACTTTTCATTTGTGGTTTCCCATTATGAAGAAAAAGTCCATAAAATTACAAATGAAGTTGAATCAATAGGTGAAGATGATAATTCAAAGCTAACCATTGATTCTCACATAATATATATATTGACATCACAACAGAGTCAAGGAAAAATCTTCACTGTCATTATGTGGCTGAATCAAGTGATAATGAGGTAAATCTTGTCAATCACTATTCACTATAATTCCTCAATGGTGATACTCTACTAGCTTAGTCATGGAAATTGCCTAGTTCCACTCAGTGAGGTTGGATTTCACCTTGTCATAGTAATCTTTGTTTACGTTAGATTAGATGTTTAATGGAACCATAAATATAATTTTGATGTGATAGTACAACATCTATTGCAAACTTGTCATACTTCATGAAGTCCTCATCCATGGTTACTGACTGCCAACAATATTAGCTTCAGTAGTTAAAAAGATACCTGCCTTTTTCTTATGGTCTCAAAAATGTCTCGGGAAAGAAAATATTTTTTTATTTGAAGGAATACAAATATTAAATTAATATTACATAGGTCCCTCAATTAAAAGAAAACCGGCCAATATAATTGGAATAAGGCTTTGATAATAATGATAAATTATCAGTAAAAATGTTACTCTTAGGAGGTAAGGCTGCGACTAAAGTCATTTTGTCCATACCTGAGTTCACAATTGAGTCTGGGTTTGGGTCCTGGTTCAACACAAAATATAAAGGCTTTAAACCGGGTCCACTCAATTCGAAAACGGGCTGGGCTTGGCCATTTAAAGTACAAGGTATATTCCGACCTAGATAGTTGGGTTCCGCAATATAAATATAGCCCCCACCCTTTCGGGGTACCCCAGCTAAGGGGTTGGGGACTCATCAAACTCATGCTAGTAGGAGAGCCCTCGGGTGAGGTAAGGGGCCCTCGGATGCAGGAAGTTGACCTACCCGGCAATCAAACACTGGATAGCCAGGTGAGAACTACCAGCCTTTACCATTGGGGTAAGGCCCCATTCTCAGATTCAGGCATGATGATGGCCTCGGTTGAGCCCATGTTGCATTTGGGGGTTTTAAAAAGCCTGGTTAAGGGTGTACCCATGTTTTTTTTTTTTGGGTGCACCCATGTTTTTAAGGGCGTACCCATGTTGTATGTGGATTTTGGATCCATTTTTATTGGACGGATTCATCACCAAATTTAGATCCAACATGGATTCAGCATCAACAGCAAAACTAAAGATTTCATTCTGGATGTAGATTTGAACAAAATATTGGAGAAAACATAAATCAACGGGCTAAAAATAGACCTGTTAACCATACATGTGGGTCCTAACCGCCTTCAACAATTGGTTTACATAATTCGTTCCATTTGATTAAATAAATTTTCTTTTTCTTTCCTTTTTTTTTACATTCCCTTCCAACCCCACCAAAATTTCCTAAACATCATATCCAGAGAGTCTTTGCATTTTGTTGAGGATTTGAAGGGCTGACATGGTGTAGATCGGCATAGCTGTGGAAACCAACTTAACCAAGGTGTTTGTACAACGTGATATTGCAGCTGCAGTGTTCTTTTTTTTTATGAAACATCACAAGATAAACAGGGCATAAATAATTTAACTAAATTCAAACCATTCCATTCATAAACAAATCATACTAGAGTTTTAAATCCAACATATAATTAAGTTGATTACAACCAAATTGAATAATAAATGTTCAACTGAATTCAAAATAAACTACTTTAATTCCTGCATGTTCTGCTGCAGATATTGGACCCACTTTGTCTAAGGAGCCTGCGCAAATATTGAACCCGCTTTGTCTCACAACCTCCTTTTGATCATCGTCGGTGTTTTTCTTGGGTCTTTAAACTTTATCTGGGAAAAGGGGGTCATGGTGAATTAATTAGTGACATGAACATAACTCAATAGATAAACTTATCAACAGGCCACATGCGTCCAAAAATATAGAAAGACAGGTGATTGAATGAGGCAAAGGTTATAAATACATCATATGATAAGGAATAAAACATTAAAGCAAGGTATATAAATCAAAGTGCCAATCCACATGAGCTAAATGCTTAGGGGTTGTTTGGTTGAGAGCATTTACGTATGTAAATAACTCATATGCGAATTATTTACACACATTCATGTTTGGTTGAGGTCATTTACGCATCACGTGTGAAATTTTGATGTGTAAAAATGGGCCATTTTCATACTCAAATTTTCACATGTGAGGGGGTAGTAGAATGAATCACATGTGGTTTGCACATGAAAGAAAAACACATAAAAAAAGGCGGATGGTGTGCACCAGTGACGTTCCGTCACAACAGTGCAACGTTCGAAACCCAGTTTGGGCTTTTTTCTCATTTTTTTATTTGCAACACGTACGTTTGCAACCCTACATATTAACAGACGAAGCGTCTTCTCCCATTCATCTTCCTTGCAGTGTTGCTCAAGAACCATTTACATCCTTGCAGTGCCACAGTATGGTCTCTCTCTCTCTCTCTCTCTCTCTCTCTCTCTCTCTCTCTCTCTCTCTCTCTCTCTCTCTCATTTTGGAAAATTTTTTTGGTCAAGAAGCCTCTGCAACCATCCTATCCCTCCACTGCTCCAAACTCTCTTTTTTCTCTGATCGGATCGGCACCACCGCTGAGAAAAAATTACAGAAATCCCATTGTCTCTCCTCTTTGCAAATCCCCATCTCCTCCCTTCAAATCTCTCTCCAAGATTCCATCAATCCAATTCAATCCGAAAAACAAACCAGAACCCATTTCAGAAGTCTAGGAATGGAACCGCACGCACCTAATCCTAGGTTCGCAGGCAACCAAGTGTTCCCTTAAAAAAGATGTTTCGTCCTATGCCACAAGTCCATTCTGAGTGTACCCTGTGATCCCTCCAAAAGTGAAGAAAAAAGAAAGATGGGGGTGACTGCTGAGGGCTGGGACTAGGAGACGAGACTAGAGAGAGTCTCTTTCTTCTAAATTGCTATGGGGTTGGCATTTTCACAATCTATGTTTCCAATCCAAACAGTCTCCAATGGCTGTTATAACCGTACAAAACCAAATCCCATTCTACAGCCTTCCAAGCCCTTCCACTGTGTTGCCCAAGTATCAGCCATATCCAATCGAGTAATCAATCCCTTTTTGTCTCCATTGCAAGAAATGGATGGTCTATACTGATAAGTCCACAAAATTAGGTCATTAGGTCATCATTTCATGAGCATTTGTGGACTTAATTAGGTTTAATTGCATAGAATTGCACTTAATTTCATGATTACATGTATTTGGGGATATTTTTGGGAAAATGGTCAGAATTGGTCAAAATTCATTGAATTGCATGACTTTTGTGAAATTAGGATTTTTCATCTCATTCATCACCCCAAAATTAGTTGTTGGCTTCATCAATGCATACTTGCTATTTTTGGCACCATGTGTTATTTTTTGGAAAGTTTGTCATTTGGGTGCATCATTAGGCATGTAGGGTCCCATGCATAATTCATGTTTACTTTTATTATATGTGATTAATTAATTTCTTTCAATTTGTAGGAAAAATCAACAACATGGGACCCACATTGATGAAGTTTGAGGAGAGAGGTCAAGGGAAAGTCAGATGTGCAAGCATGGGAAACTCATCAAACTTGTAAAGAAAAGCAATTAAGAAGATCTCCATAAAATGCAAGGAAGTTCTTAGTGCTTTATGGCCCACACATGGAATTTTATATAAATATATCCCATGAAGATTTACATAATTGGTGGGACCATGATGGTTAGATGAATGTGTCTTGGTTGTGAAAGAGTTTTTAAAGAAGCTTCCATCTAATACAAAGGAGTTAAGTCCACTTAGAATTATATATTATGGCATATATGGAAAAGCAATGTGGGTGGATGGCAAGTTTTGTATTGGAAGGAGATCTCCACAAAGTCAAACTTATGGAAGAAGAAATCTAATCAAGAAGGAGACAAAGACCAAGAAGGAAATCAAGAAACAATCTTAAAGATCTTTTGAGGAACCCAAGATGGAAAAAATTGGACCACAAGGACAAGAAATCAATTGAAGTTTGAATTCAAGCCAAGATGGAGGAGGTGTGTTACCAAACAAAGGGACATCAGAGATTATAAAAAAGGGTCTAGCCAAAGGGGCTTGAGGTCCATCACTTGGTCCAAGATTTTTTGTAACAACCAAGGAGACTCTTCCTCTCTCTATTCCACTCCCATCCACCTTTCTCTCTAAGTCCATTTCTTCTTCTTCTTTCCTCCTAATTCTTTAGACATAGGTTGAGAGATCATGTTGAGAGAATGATGAAGAGAGAAGAATCTTAATTTTTTTGTATTTCAAGATCAAGGAAAAAAGACACTACTTGGATTGATTTTGCAACTTTCTATGTAAGTGATTTAATTTTCTTATTTTAGTTCTTTTATGTGTTTTGATTGGAGACAATATTTCACATGATTAGATCAAGGGTTTGAAAATAAAATAAAAATATCAAAAGTCGAGAGACATCAAATAATCACTAGCATAATTTTTTTCCTACTCTGAGAAGAGAGGACATTATCATCGCATTGTCAAGGATTGTCTAGATTCTAGATCTTTGGTACTACTTTTCCGCTTTTTATTTTCTTTTCACCCCTTTTGTTGTTATTTTCAAGTTAATATTCTTAATTTTTTTTCTATTTACAAATTCTAGATTTAGAAACTCAACTTGCATCTTTCTATGTTTAGTAGAAACTTTCTATTCTTGTTATTTGCATGATATATGGTTAGAAAGTGTCTTTGTGTATGCTTCATATTTAGAAATTGCATTAGAACAAGTTTTTGTTGCTGAAATCACAAGATTATCAACTGATTAGAAACACTAAATTCGGATCTGATAAGTGAAAAGTGAAAAATCCTGCACAGTTCAGCAGAACCGACCCAACTGGGTTACAAAAATGCACGATTTAAAAACTAGGTAAACGTTAATTTGTTTGTCCACAAAATAGTAGATTTAAAGTATGATAATTGGACTTTGAAACCCCAGAATTTTAGCAAAAAATAACCTCAGGAACCATGTCAACTAGAGGCTCAAACAGGGGTAGTTGGTAAGCCTGCGTTCAGATTTCAGCAAAAAAACAGTTCAAGTAGGCATCTTTCGGTGATCATATCTTTTTTGGTTTTTCGTTTTTTGTTGTGTTCATGCATCATCAGACTATTGATCCCAACCATTAGATTTAGGTTCACACCATCTTAGGCCAGTCATGCAGTCCAGTGAAAACAGGGCTGCGCAACAGTTTCCATACTTAGAATTTTTTACATCATACATCATATAGTTAGAAACTTGCATAAAATTGCATTGTTAGCATTTAGGGCATTATAGATCATTCATATTTGCATAAAAATTGATTTTGGTAAGTATGATCTAATTTAGGAAATTTTATTTTGATTTTTTTATATTAAACTAGTCGTTTGATTTGTGTGTTCTTTTGCAGGTTTTTCGATATTTTAGGATTGCTTAGTTTAGATTTCCTTTATTACAATAGTTCTTTTATTTTTGGAAAGCATTGTAATGAACTTTTTATATTTAGTTATCTAATTTAATTAGTTTCTATTTAGGCCAGATTTAGTGTTTATTTAGGATAGGTTAAAGTTGGAAGGTTTCTTGAAAGGCATTGCTCCCTGTGGATCGACCTGGATTTACCAGATTATTACTACAATCGTACCCTACACTTGGGGACCGATCAAGTTTTTGGCGCCGTTGCCGGGGAGCGCCGGTAAAGGTAACTTTCTGTCTTTCCTATTTAAATTGTACATTACTTTTGGCATCTTGCTAAAAATAAGGGGTGCATGCATGGAATGTTGAAACTACCCTAATTTGGATTAGGAAAGTGCATGGAATGTTAGCAATTCACATCATTGATTTTTAGAAAACTCCAAAAAGTTACCAAAATCTTCCAATTTATTTTTTAGATTTTTTTAAATAAATTTTCTTTTCAAGATTCCCAAAAAGAAGGATAGGCCCCCACCAAATTGGCAAAGAGATTCAGGGCACAGATTAAGAAGGAAGGAGTCTCCGATTAAAAGAATTATTGAAAACTTTGAATCTCCAATTCTATCAAGTTCTTTGAGACCATCACCAATGGCAAGTGGGTCCGGTAGTAGCAACAACAATGATGATCGGAACGACCGGAATGAAAATGATGGTAATGAGGCGGTTAACCAAAGGGCTAGGAGTTTACGAGAATACCTTCAACCTACACGGACAACCACACCTTCTTGCATGGTCGTCCCACCCAATGTGGGAAATTTTGAAATAAAGCCGGGCGTGATACAATTACTCCCTAAGTTCCATGGCCTTGATTCAGAAAGTGCATACTCGCACTTAAGAGAGTTTGAAGAAGTATGTGCCACTTTACGCTTCAATAATATTGGGGAGGACATAGTCAAATTTAGATTATTCCCTTTTTCACTGAAGGAGAAGGCAAAAATATGGTTGCATTCCCTTAGGCCCAATTCGATTACCACTTGGAATGTTATGGTGCGAGAATTCTTGAAAAAGTTTTTCCCACTTCACAAAACCAACACTTTGAGGAAACACATGATGAATTTCAAACAAAAAGAAAAAGAGTCTTTCTTCAAGTGTTGGGAACGCTTCAAAGAGCTCTTACAAGCCTGCCCACATCATGGATTCGAATCATGGCGCGTAATTGGTATGTTTTATGATGGGTTAACTTCTGAAATGCGCCAATTCGTTGAAACGATGTGTAATGGTGAGTTTTTGAGCAAAAACCCAGATGAAGCATGGGAATACTTAGATTCTCTTGCAGAAAGTGCCCAAAATTGGGACACTTCAGATGGAGTTGATAATCCAAGGCAATCGAATAATCCTAAGGGAGGGGGAATATATCGACTTCAAGACGATGAAATGGAACTCAATGGAAAAGTAGCATCCCTAACTAGAAAAATTGAAGCGATAGAAATGGGGAGGAGTAAACAGCCCGTCACCGTGTGTGGTATTTATGACTGTGACACCCACTCTTCGAAAGATTGTCCAACAATCCCTGCTTTCAAAGAGGTGTTACAGGAACAGGCCAATGCAACCACTGCTTATCAGAGGCCTTTCAACAATCAACTCGGTAACTCGTACAACTCCACCTGGAGGAACCATCCCAATTTCAGTTGGAGGAATGGGCCTACTGCTAATCAGGAGTCGGTCCCCCAAAGACCTACACATCAAGGTGGTGACTTTAGGCCCTCAACACAAGGAGCCCAATACACACCACCCCCTCCACAGTCTCAAAATAGGTCTTTGGAGGATCTGCTGACAAATTTAATTCAAACTCAGAATTCCATCATTCAAAACAATCAACATCTTTTCTAGACTTTCAAAAAGAGGTGAGAACCTCAATTGGCCAACTCAGCAATACCCTTCAAAATAGGGAGAAGGGGGCTTTCCCAGCCCAAACACACCCGAACCCTAAAGGGCAATACGAAGTGGCCAATACAGGTCCCTCTAGCTCAAAGGAGCAGGTGCAAGCTGTGACCACTTTGCGGAGTGGTAAAGAAATTTCGAAAGATGATCCGAGAAAAGGAAAGTCACTTGCATCCTCGGATCAAAAAGTTTCTTCAAATAAGTTTGAATCTAAAGAAGTCGTAGAAAAGGTTGGTGATGACAAAGGGAAGGTACCCGAAATTTCTGAGTCTAGCCTGTGGCCCCATTCCCACAATGACTGAGATCGCCAAAGAGGATGGTCCCAAATGAGGAGATTTTGGATATCTTCAGAGAAGTCAAGATTAATATCCCGCTTTTGGATGCCATCAAACAGATTCCATCTTACGCTAAGTTCCTTAAAGATTTATGCACAATCAAACGTAAGATGCATGTTTCTAAGAAAGCTTTCTTGGCCGAGCAAGCAAGCTCGATTTTAAGACAAGATGCTCTCCCTAAATATAAAGATCCAGGATGCCCCACAGTATCGTGCATCATTGGAAGCTTCCGGATAGAACAAGCTTTACTCGACTTGGGGGCGAGTGTCAATCTACTTCCTTACTCGATTTATCAACAGTTGGGGCTAGGCGAGTTAAAACCTACTCAGGTCACTCTTCAGCTTGCTGACAGATCAATAAAGAAACCGAGGGGGATGGTAGAGGATGTTTTAGTACAAATCGAGAAGTTATACTTTCCAGTGGACTTCATCGTTTTGGATACCCAACCTGTGGCAAATCCTAATGCTCAAATTCCGGTAATATTGGGTAGACCCTTCCTAGCCACTTCAAATGCACTAATCAATTGCCGGAACGGGGTAATGAAGCTTTCTTTTGGAAACATGACCATTAAGCTCAATGTTTTCAATGCGTGCAAACAAATGCGGGATGATGGTCCTGATTTTGAAGAGATTGACATGATTGAGGCCATTGTTCAAGAATCTCTTACGGAGTCCACTGACCCCAATTCCTTGTGCCCCTTTGAATCTGATTTGCCTCATTCTCTTGACATTGAAGATGATACTGTTCAGATGGCCAGTAGTGTGTGGAACCCGAAAGCTGAGGAGCTAGTACCATCGGGGTCTAAGTCTCTTCCCTCTCAGGTGAGGCCACCCAAACCTGAGTTGAAACCCCTTCCAGTTGACCTCAAATATGCATACCTTGGGGTGATGAAACGTTCCCAGTTGTAATTTCATCGCACCTAAACAAGGACCAAGAGGAGCAATTAATGGAAACACTTAAGCAGCACAAGGGTGCAATAGCATGGACTGTGGCTGATATTAAAGGCATTGATCCTTACGTGTGTACGCAGCACCATATTTACCTGGACGAAAATTCAAAACATTCCAGACAAATGCAACGCCGGCTTAACCCCACAATGCAGGAGGTGGTTAGGGCTGAAGTCTTAAAACTTCTGGACTGGGTATCATCTATCCGATCTCGGATAGTCAGTGGGTCAGCCCTACCCAGGTCGTACCAAAGAAAGCTGGCGTCACTGTAGTCAAGAATGCTAAGGATGAACTCATCCCTACCCGGATACCCACAGGTTGGAGGGTATGTATTAACTACAGAAAGCTCAATGCAGTCACACGGAAGGACCATTTTCCGCTACCCTTTTTGGACCAAATCTTGGAAAGGGTAGCAGGCCACCCATACTACTGCTTCTTGGATGGATACTCAGGATACAATCAGATAGAAATCGCCCCTGAGGATAAAGAAAAAACCACATTCACATGTCCTTTTGGAACTTTCGCCTACCGGCGAATGCCCTTTGGACTGTGCAATGCTCCCGCTACTTTCCAACGCTGCATGCTGAGCATATTCAGTGACATGGTGGAGCGTTTCCTCGAGGTCTTCATGGATGATTTCTCCATTTTCGGTAATTCTTTCGAAGACTGCTTAAGTAATTTGGGAAAAGTCCTTGTCAGATGTGAAGAGAAGAACCTGGTGCTAAATTGGGAGAAGTGTCACTTCATGGTTCGCCAGGGAATAGTCCTTGGCCATATTGTTTCATCCAAGGGAATGGAAGTTGACAAGTAAAAATAGATCTGATCTCAAATTTGCCCATCCCAAAAAACCGTTAGAGATATCAGATCGTTCTTAGGGCATGCAGGCTTTTACAGAAGGTTTATAAAAGATTTCAGTGCTATCTCCAGACCACTGTGCAACCTTCTGTTAAAAGATACTCAATTTGAGTGGACTGAGGCATGCCACGAAGCTTTCACCAAGTTAAAGGGCATGCTGACTTCCGCTCCGATTATGCAACCGCCTGACTGGAGCCTGCCCATTGAACTTATGTGTGATGCAAATGATTATGCGGTTGGGGCTGTGTTGGGGCAACTTAAGGAAAAGAAACCTTACGTGATTTATTATGCAAGCCGGACTTTGAATAGCGCACAGATCAATTACTCCACCACAGAGAAAGAATTATTAGCCGTGGTCTTTGCGCTAGATAAATTTCGTTCGTACTTGCTAGGATCCAAGATCATTGTGTTCACCGATCATTCAGCGTTGAAATACCTTCTTTCTAAGAAGGATGCAAAACCGCCTCTCATTCGTTGGATCCTTCTACTCCAGGAATTTGATATTGAAATCCTAGATAAAAAGGGAGTAGAAAATGTAGTTGCGGATCATCTATCACAACTTGTCATTTCTGAATCTTTGGAATCCACACCCATCCAGGATAACTTCCCTGACGAACAACTGTTCGCAGTATCCCAACTTCCCTGGTATGTAGACATTGCCAACTATCTCGCTACAGGCATAGTCCCAGAACATTGGAAAAAGCAAGATAGGAATAAATTCTTTTCTGAGGTCCGGCATTTTTTCTGGGATGACCCGTTTTTGTTTAAATACTGCCTAGACCAAATTATTAGGAGGTGTGTGCCAGATGATGAGCAAAACAATGTCATCTCCTTTTGTCATTCACAGGCCTGTGGGGGCCATTTCTCTTCTAAAAAAACCTCATTTAAGATTCTGCAATGCGGTTTTTACTGGCCCACCCTTTTTAGAGATGTTCATGAATATTGCAAGTCCTGTGAAAACTGTCAAAAATTGGGTTCCGTTTCAAGAAGGAACATGATGCCCCTGAATCCAATTTTGTTCATTGAGTTGTTTGATGTATGTGGAATAGATTTCATGGGACCGTTCCCCCCGAGTTTTGGTTATCTCTACATTTTAGTAGCTGTTGATCTTGTGTCCAAGTGGATTGAAGCTATCCCATGTCGGACAAATGATGCTAATGTTGTCAAGAAATTTCTGAAGGAGCACATATTTTCTAGATTCGGGACCCCACGAGCCATCATTAGTGATGGAGGTACCCACTTCTGTAATCGTGTAATCGAGGCTTTGTTTAAAACATACGAAATTACACACAAAGTGGCTACGCCCTATCATTCGCAGACTAGTGGGCAAGTTCAGGTATCGAATCAGGAAATCAAACGTATATTGGAGACCACAGTAAACCCTACTCGCAAAGATTGGTCACTTCGACTAAACGATGCGTTATGGGCTTACCGCACTGCATTCAAAACTCTAATAGGCATGTCTCCATACAGACTGATTTATGGGAAAGCTTGCCACCTTCCGGTGGAATTGGAACATAAAGCATATTGGGCACTAAAGAACTAAACTTTGATATGGAGAAAGCTGGAATTAAGAGGAAATTCCAAATGAATGAATTGGAAGAGATTCGCAACGAGGCTTATCAAAATTCTCGTATTTACAAAGAAAGGACCAAGGTTTTCCATGATAAAAACATTCTTAGAAAAACTTTTCACCCGTCACATAAAGTCCTTTACAATTCTCGTTTGCATCTCTTTCCTGGGAAGTTGAGATCTCGATGGAGTGGCCCCTTTATTGTTAAGCATGTTTTTCCACACGGGGCGGTTGAGTTGGAGAATCCCAAGGATGGTTCAGTTTTCAAAGTGAATAGACAACGTCTAAAACCATTCTTGGAGCCATTTGATTCAGAGGACACTATTTTACCTTTGATTAGTCCTGACTATCAGGACTGACGAGCGTTAGATCTGACAACGCTCAACTTTGTGTACATATGTAAATAGATCTTCCTGCTTTGTTTTTGTGTATTTTGCCTCATTTTGGACAGATTCACGGGAAATCTGCAGTATCCCAGGTGACTTCTTCACTTTACCCTCCGATATTTTTCATCCTCATGTTTCATACGTTTCATTGCATTTCATTCATTTAAACATTGAGGACGATGTTCATGCTAGGTTGGGGTGTAGGAACAAGCACACTTGTCCATCTTTAGACAAAAGTTTTACACCCTTTTTGTTTAATTTTGCAAAAAAAAAATGGGGAATTTCGAGAGAATTTTTATAAAACGAAGATACCTCGAATTTTGGAATTTTTGAAGCTTTGGGTGGGAAAAAAAAAACCATAATGGTTCATTGTTTTGTTTAAGGAAAGGATTTTTGGAAAAGTGCTGAAATTTGATCCCTCACTTTTACACAGTCTATATACGTTTTCAAGGTTTTCGAATGTGAAGCTATGATTTCCGTTTTCTTTGACGATTGAATTGAAAATATGATGGAAAACCGACCTTTAGTTTCACAGTTTCCTGGCTCATATGGGTGGTTTGATCAGCCACAAACCGTTGAGTTAATTCGGGCACATAAAAAGGGCTGCCTATTGTTTTGGGACCGTAAAAAAAAAGGTGTTAGTTATAAGTTTTGAAAAGAATAAAAAGTTGTGTGACTAGTTTGGGTTCGTAGCCTTTTTAACCCGAGCCAGTAAGCCCGTAGGGGTATTTACATACCTAGTGCCCTAAAGACATCTGACTTGGGAGTCATTGGCCTAACGCTCGTTACATGAGTTAATTAGAGAGCTTAAGGGACCTAGGCATTGCACAGTCACATGTGTGTGTTTGCAAAAAAAATAAATAAAAAAACACATAAAAATTGCGGCCTTTGAAAAAAAAAACAGTAGTGCGAAAGCTGTCATGGTCGCCTTGAGAGAAAGGCTTTTTCTTCTTTGCTAAGGTTAGGTGGCCCAGAATTTTGGATAAAAAATCATTTTCACGGAAATTTTTGGTGGATCATTTGATACCTATTTTTTTCGTATACGCACTTATCACCATGCACAATCAATTCAGCATGATTTCGAGAATTTCAGACCAAAAGATGAGATTTTTTAACCTAATTTAAGATTTGCCTTTAAAAAAAAAAATTCCAAGAATTGAGAAAATCCGGTGTTTGTAAATTTTCTTTTGGAAACGTTCCCATGGTTTTGTTAGGTTTCTACTTTGGATTGAAAAAAAAAAAGAGAATTTTGTGGGTATATTCACTGCAAACTTCACGAGGCACAACTCGTCCACTAGGGGGAACCTTGGGGTTTAAGGGCTTACTGCATACGCTAAATGCAGTCGAGAGTGCCAACGAAAGTGGTGTATTTCATTTCTATTTTCTGCATTAATTTATTTTCCTTAGTATTAGTTTAGTGAGTTTTATTCCTTGTCGCTTATTTTGCTAAGGGACTAGCAAAAAGCTGGTTGAGGGGTGTGATAAGTCCACAAAATTAGGTCATTAGGTCATCATTTCATGAGCATTTGTGGACTTAATTAGGTTTAATTGCATAGAATTGCACTTAATTTCATGATTACATGTATTTGGGGATATTTTTGGGAAAATGGTCAGAATTGGTCAAAATTCATTGAATTGCATGACTTTTGTGAAATTAGGATTTTTCATCTCATTCATCACCTCAAAATTAGTTGTTGGCTTCATCAATGCATACTTGCTATTTTTGGCACCATGTGTTATTTTTTGGAAAGTTTGTCATTTGGGTGCATCATTAGGCATGTAGGGTCCCATGCATAATTCATGTTTACTTTTATTATATGTGATTAATTAATTTCTTTCAATTTGTAGGAAAAATCAACAACATGGGACCCACATTGATGAAGTTTGAGGAGAGAGGTCAAGGGAAAGTCAGATGTGCAAGCATGTGAAACTCATCAAACTTGTAAAGAAAAGCAATTAAGAAGATCTCCATAAAATGCAAGGAAGTTCTTAGTGCTTTATGGCCCACACATGGAATTTTATATAAATATATCCCATGAAGATTTACATGATTGGTGGGACCATGATGGTTAGATGAATGTGTCTTGGTTGTGAAAGAGTTTTTAAAGAAGCTACCATCTAATACAAAGGAGTTAAGTCCACTTAGAATTATATATTATGGCATATATGGAAAAGCAACGTGGGTGGATGGCAAGTTTTGTATTGGAAGGAGATCTCCACAAAGTCAAACTCGTGGAAGAAGAAATCTAATAAAGAAGGAGACAAAGACCAAGAAGGAAATCAAGAAGCAATTTTAAAGATCTTTTGAGGAATCCAAGAAGGAAAAAATTGGACCACAAGGACAAGAAATCAATTAAAGTTTGAATTCAAGCCAAGATGGAGGAGGTGTGTTACCAAACAAAGGGACATCAGAGATTATAAAAAAGGGTCTAGCCAAAGGGGCTTGAGGTCCATCACTTGGTCCAAGATTTTTGTAACAACCAAGGAGACTATTCCTCTCTCTATTCCACTCCCATCCACCTTTCTCTCTAAGTCCATTTCTTCTTCTTATTTCCTCCTAATTCTTTAGACATAGGTTGAGAGATCATGTTGAGAGAATGATGAAGAGAGAAGAATCTTAATTTTTTTGTATTTCAAGATCAAGGAAAAAAGACACTACTTGGATTGATTTTGCAACTTTATATGTAAGTGATTTAATTTCCTTATTTTAGTTCTTTTATGTGTTTTGATTGGAGACAATATTTCACATGATTAGATCAAGGGTTTGAAAATAAAATAAAAATATCAAAAGTCGAGAGACATCAAATAATGACTTGCATAATTTTTTTCCTACTCTGAGAAGAGAGGATATTATCATCACATTGTCAATACTTGTAGGATTGTCTAGATTCTAGATCTTTGGTATTACTTTTCAGCTTTTTATTTTCTTTTCACCCCTTTTGTTGTTATTTTCAAGTTAATATTCTTAATTTTTTTTTTCTATTTACAAAGTCTAGATTTAAAAACTCAACTTGCATCTTTCTATGTTTAGTAGAAACTTTCTATTCTTGTTATTTGCATGATATATGGTTAGAAAGTGTCTTTGTGTATACTTCATATTTAGAAATTGCATGAGAATAAGTTTTTGTTGCTGAAATCACAAGATTATCAACTGATTAGAAACAATAAATTCGGATCTGATAAGTGAAAAGTGAAAAATCCTGCACAGTTCAGCAGAACCAACCCAACTGGGTTACAAAAGTGCACGATTTAAAAACTAGGTAAACGTTAATATGCTTGTCCACAAAATAGCAGATTTAAAGTATGATAATTGGACTTTGAAACCCCAGAATTTCAGCCAAAAATAACCTCGGGAACCATGTCAACCAGAGGCTCAAACAAGGGTAGTTGGTAAGCCTGCGTTCAGATTTCAGCAACAAAACAGTTCAAGTAGGCATCTTTCAGTGATCATATATTTTTCGTTTTAAGTTTTTTTTCGGGTTTTCTTTTTTTGTTGTGTTCATGCATCATCAGACCATTAGTTTATATTTAGATTTAGTTTCTATGACAGAAGACATTAGTAAGTTGAGAAACCCCCATGGAAATACACACAGAAAGGAACCCGCTTGGCACAAAATCCAAATATATCATATAGATTGAAAAGGAAGGGAGGAAGTGAAAGGATGAAAAGTGGATCTCGAACATACAGGAACGGAACTGAACTTCTAGGGAGGCGATTCATCAGGCGCAGCAGGGTGTCGTCCTTGGCGACATTGCTGTTGATGTTGCCGCTTTGAGATAGAGGTGTCCATTTGTATAATATGAAGATGAAAAGCGTTTTTGTTGTCGTTGTTGTTGTAGGAGGAATGAGGGTTTTGGATGGAGGAGGGGAGAATAAGTGGTAAAACGAAACAGCTATAAGCAGGAGTTTATGATGATGAAACTGGAAGAATCGAAAATCAGTTAGTTTAGGAGATCAGAGAGATAGCAGTTCCAACATTAGTTTGAGATAGCAGTTCCTAAGAGGGAAGTGGAAAGAGACGATAGTGGGGAGAGAGAGAGGAGAGGGTCATATCTTTTCATCTCAGCCCTTGGATTTAAGTACAAAAATCCAAGGGTCTAAAATATCCCAGGATTCAAAACCTGAGCTGCCATATCATATAGATTTCGATGGACTCTTAAACCATATCAATTCAATAGCAAACAAATGAACTCAAGGAGTAAGGATGCGAAGGTCTCATTCCAACATCTTAGTGACCTTTTCCATTCAACTTCGGTTCTCCTGGAATCACAAAATCGCCACCATCTCACATCAAATCACATGCATCAGTTAACTCAAATACAGAGAACAAAATTTTCATTCAGCCACCCATTCAGAAAACCATAAATTAAAAACACAATTTGCTCATCAAATCAACAAATTACTTGGAGACCCTTAGTTGTAGACTGGTTCAATATCACCAAATCACCCAATTCATCAAAATACAATCAAGACTTAGATCATAAAAAAATCTCTCAGTCTCGAAGACTTAGATCCAAAATTTACCAAAATCCTAAACCCACTCCTCAGAAACCAATCTTTCACACGAACCATTCCTTCCCCGAAATAAATACCCTGGATCCAAACATGAAAACCCCCATGGAAATACACACAGAAAGGAACCCACTTGGCACAAAATGCAAATATATCATATAGATTAAAAAGGAAAAGAGGAAGTGAAAGCATGATAAGTGGATCTGGGAAATATAGGAACGGAGCAAAACTTCTAGGGAGGCGATTCATCAGGCGCATCAGGGTGTCGTCCTTGGCGACATTGCTATTGATGTTGCAAATATGAGATAGCGGTGTCCATTTGTAAAATATGAAGATGAAAGGGGTCGTTGTTGTCGCTGTTGTTGTAGGAGGAATGAGGGTTTTGGATGGAGGAGGGAGATGAAGATGAGATAAAACAAAACAGCCCTAAACAGGAGTTTATGATGATGAAATGGGAAATACCGAAAATAAGTTAGATTAGGAGATCAGAGAGCTAGCGGTTCCAACATTAGTTTGAGCTAGCAATTCCTAAGAGGGAAGTGGAAAGAGACGATAGTGGAGAGAGAGAGAGAGGAGAGGGTTATATCTTTTCATCTCAGCCCTTGGATTTAAGTACAAAAATCTAAGGGTGTAAAATAACCCAGGATTCAAAACCTGAGCTGCCATATCATATAGATTTCGATGGACTCTTAAACCATATCAATTCAATAGCTAACAAATGAACTCAAGGAGTAAGGATGCGGAGGTCTCATTCCAACATCTCAGTGACCTTTTCCATTGAAGTTCGGTTCTCCCGGATGCACAAAATCGCCACCATATCACATCAAATCACATGCAGCAGTTAACTCAAATACAGAGAACAAAATTTTCATTCAGCCACCCATTCAGAAAACCATAAATTAAAAACACAATTTGCCTATCAAATCAACAAATTACTTGGAGACCATAAGTTGCAGACTGGTTCAATATCACCAATCACCCAATTCATCAAAATACAGTCAAGACTTTGATCAGAAAAAATCGATCAGTCTCGAAGACCCAGATCCAAAATATAACAAAATCCTAAACCCATTCCTCAGAAACCAATCTGTCACACGAACCTTTCCTTCCCCGAAATAAATACCCTGGATCCAAACCTGAAAACCCCCATGGAAATACACACAGAAAGGAACCCACTTGGCACAAAATCCAAATATATCATATAGATTAAAAAGGAAGGGAGGAAGTGAAAGGATGATAGTGGATCTAGGACATACAGGATGGGAGCTGAACTTCTAGGGAGGCGATTCATCAGGCGCAGCAGGGTGTCGTCCTTGGCGACATTGTTGTTGATGTTGCCGCTTTGAGATAGTGGTGTCCACTTGTATAATATGAAGATGAAAAGTTTTTTTGTTGTCGTTGTTGTTGTACGAGGAATGAGGGTTTTGGATGGAGGAAGGAGATGAAGAAGAGAAAAACAAAAAAACAGCGGTAAGCAGGAGTTTATGATGATGAAACTGGAAGAACCGAAAATCAGTTAGATTAGAAAATCAGAGAGATAGCAGTTCAAACATTAGTTTGAGATAGCAGTCCCTAAGAGGGAAGTGGAAAGAGTCGATAGTGGAGAGAGAAAGAGGAGAGCGTTATATCTTTTCATCTCAGCCCTTGGATTTAAGTAAAAAAATCCAAGGGTCTAAAATGTCCCTGGATTCAAAACCTGAGCTGCCATATCTTATAGATTTCGATGGACTCTTAAACCATATCAATTCAATAGCTAACAAATGAACTCAAGGAGTAAGGATGCGGAGGTCTAATACCAACATCTCAGTGACCTTTTCCATTCAAGTTCGGTTCTCCCGGATGCACAAAATCGCCACCTTCTCACATCAAATCACATGCAGCAGTTAACTCAAATACAGAGAACAAAATTTTCATTCAGCCACCCATTCAGAAAACCATAAATTAAAAACACAATTTGCCCATCAAATCAACAAATTACTTGGAGACCATAAGTTGCAGACTGGTTCAATATCACCAAATCACCCAATTCATCAAAATACAGTCAAGACTTTGATCAGAAAAAATCGATCAGTCTCGAAGACCCAGATCCAAAATATAACAAAGTCCTAAACCCATTCCTCAGAAACCAATCTGTCACACGAACCATTCCTTCCCCGAAATAAATACCCTGGATCCAAACCTGAAAACCCCCATGGAAATACACACAGAAAGGAACCCACTTGGCACAAAATCCAAATATATCATATAGATTAAAAAGGAAGGGAGGAAGTGAAAGGATGATAGTGGATCTAGGACATACAGGATGGGAGCTGAACTTCTAGGGAGGCGATTCATCAGGCGCAGCAGGGTGTCGTCCTTGGCGACATTGTTGTTGATGTTGCCGCTTTGAGATAGTGGTGTCCACTTGTATAATATGAAGATGAAAAGTTTTTTTGTTGTCGTTGTTGTTGTACGAGGAATGAGGGTTTTGGATGGAGGAAGGAGATGAAGAAGAGAAAAACAAAAAAACAGCGGTAAGCAGGAGTTTATGATGATGAAACTGGAAGAACCGAAAATCAGTTAGATTAGAAAATCAGAGAGATAGCAGTTCAAACATTAGTTTGAGATAGCAGTCCCTAAGAGGGAAGTGGAAAGAGTCGATAGTGGAGAGAGAAAGAGGAGAGCGTTATATCTTTTCATCTCAGCCCTTGGATTTAAGTAAAAAAATCCAAGGGTCTAAAATGTCCCTGGATTCAAAACCTGAGCTGCCATATCTTATAGATTTCGATGGACTCTTAAACCATATCAATTCAATAGCTAACAAATGAACTCAAGGAGTAAGGATGCGGAGGTCTAATACCAACATCTCAGTGACCTTTTCCATTCAAGTTCGGTTCTCCCGGATGCACAAAATCGCCACCTTCTCACATCAAATCACATGCAGCAGTTAACTCAAATACAGAGAACAAAATTTTCATTCAGCCACCCATTCAGAAAACCATAAATTAAAAACACAATTTGCCCATCAAATCAACAAATTACTTGGAGACCATAAGTTGCAGACTGGTTCAATATCACCAAATCACCCAATTCATCAAAATACAGTCAAGACTTTGATCATAAAAAAATCGATCAGTCTCGAAGACCCAGATCCAAAATATAACAAAGTCCTAAACCCATTCCTCAGAAACCAATCTGTCACACGAACCATTCCTTCCCCGAAATAAATACCCTGGATCCAAACATGAAAACCCCCATGGAAATACACACAGAAAGGAACCCACTTGGCACAAAATCCAAATATATCATATAGATTGAAAAGGAAGGGAGGAAGTGAAAGGTTGATAAGTGGATCTCGAACATACAGGAACGGAACTGAACTTCTAGGGAGGCGATTCATCAGGCGCAGCAGGGTGTCGTCCTTGGCGACATTGCTGTTGATGTTGCCGCTTTGAGATAGAGGTGTCCATTTGTATAATATGAAGATGAAAAGCGTTTTTGTTGTCGTTGTTGTTGTAGGAGGAATGAGGGTTTTGGATGGAGGAGGGAGAATAAGTGGTAAAACGAAACAGCTATAAGCAGGAGTTTATGATGATGAAACTGGAAGAATCGAAAATCAGTTAGTTTAGGAGATCAGAGAGATAGCAGTTCCAACATTAGTTTGAGATAGCAGTTCCTAAGAGGGAAGTGGAAAGAGTCGATAGTGGGGAGAGAGAGAGGAGAGGGTCATATCTTTTCATCTCAGCCCTTGGATTTAAGTACAAAAATCCAAGGGTCTAAAATATCCCAGGATTCAAAACCTGAGCTGCCATATCATATAGATTTCGATGGACTCTTAAACCATATCAATTCAATAGCAAACAAATGAACTCAAGGAGTAAGGATGCGAAGGTCTCATTCCAACATCTTAGTGACCTTTTTCATTCAACTTCGGTTCTCCTGGAAGCACAAATCGCCACCATCTCACATCAAATCACATGCAGCAGTTAACTCAAATACAGAAAACAAAATTTACATTCAGCCACCCATTCAGAAAACCGTAAATTAAAAACACAATTTGCTCATCAAATCAACAAATTACTTGGAGACCATAAGTTGCAGACTCGTTCAATATCACCAAATCACCCAATTCATCAAAATACAGTCAAGACGTTGATCATAAAAAATCGATCAGTCTCGAAGACCCAGATCCAAAATATAACAAAATCCTAAACCCATTCCTCAGAAACCAATCTGTCACACGAAACTTTCCTCCCTCGAAAAAAATACCCTGGATCCAAACATGAAAACCCCCATGGAAAAACACACAGAAAGGAACCCACTTGGCACAAAATCCAAATATGTCATATAGAATAAAAAGGAAGGGAGGAAGTGAAAGGATGATAAGTGGATCTGGGACATACAGGAACGGAGCTGAACTTCTAGGGAGGTGATTCATCAGGCACAGCAGGGTGTCGTGCTTGGTGACATTGTTGTTGATGTTGCTGCTTTGAGATAGAGGAGTCAATTTGTATAATATGCAGATGAAAAGTGTTTTGGTTGTCATTGTTGTTGTAGGAGGAATAAGGGTTTTGGATGGAGGAGGGAGAATAAGTGGTAAAACGAAACAGCTGTAAGCAGGAGTTTATGATGATGAAACTGGAAGAACCGAAAATAAGTTAGATTAGGAGATCAGAGAGATAGCAGTTCCAACATTAGTTTGAGATAGCAGTTCCTAAGAGGGAAGTGGAAAGAGACGATAGTGGGGAGAGAGAAAGAGGAGAGGGTCATATCTTTTCATCTCAGCCCTTGGATTTAAGTACAAAAATCCAAGGGTCTAAAATATCCCAGGATTCATAACCTGAGCTGCCATATCATATAGATTTCGATGGACTCTTAAACCATATATATTCAATAGCTAACAAATGAACTCAAAGAGTAAGGATGCGGAGGTCTCATTCCAACATCTTAGTGACCTTTTCCATTCAACTTCGGTTCTCCTGGAAGCACAAAATCGCCACCATCTCACATCAAATCACATGCAGCAGTTAACTCAAATAAAGAGAACAAAATTTTCATTCAGCCACCCATTCAGAAAACCATAAATTAAAAACACAATTTGCTCATCAAATCAACAAATTACTTGGAGACCATAAGTTGCAGATTGGTTCAATATCACCAAATCACCCAATTCATTAAAACACAGTAAAGACTTAGATCTTAAAAAATCGATCAGTCTCGATGACCTAGATCCAAAATATAAGAAAATCCTTAACCCATTCCTCAGAAACCAATCTTTCACAAGAACCATTCCTTCCCCGAAATAAATACCCTGGATCCAAACATGAAAACCCCCATGGAAATACACACAGAAAGGAACCCACTTGGCGCAAAATGCAAATATATCATATAGATTAAAAAGGAAAAGAGGAAGTGAAAGGATGATAAGTGGATCTGGGAAATACAGGAATGGAGCAGAACATCTAGGGAGGCGATTCATCAGGCGCATCAGGGTGTCGTCCTTGGCGACACTGCTGTTGATGTTGCAAATATGAGATAGCGGTGTCCATTTATAAAATATGAAGATGAAAAGGGTCGTTGTTGTCGTTGTTGTTGTAGGAGGAATGAGGGTTTTGGATGGAGGAGGGAGATGAAGAAGAGAAAAAACAAAACAGCCCTAAGCAGGAGTTTATGATGATGAAATGGGAAGAACCGAAAATCAGTTAGATTAGGAGATCAGAGAGATAGCAGTTCCAACATTAGTTTGAGATAGCAATTCCTAAGAGGGAAGTGGAAAGAGACGATAGTGGAGAGAGAGAGGAGAGGGTTATATCTTTTCATCTCAACCCTTGGATTTAAGTACAAAAATCCAAGGGTGTAAAATATCCCAGGATTCGAAACCTGAGCTGCCATATCATATAGATTTCGATGGACTCTTAAACCATATCAATTCAATAGCTAACAAATGAACTCAAGGAGTAAGGATGCGGAGGTCTCATTCCAACATCTCAGTGACCTTTTCCATTGAAGTTCGGTTCTCCCGGATGCACAAAATCGCCACCATATCACATCAAATCACATGCAGCAGTTAACTCAAATACAGAGAACAAAATTTTCATTCAGCCACCCATTCAGAAAACCATAAATTAAAAACACAATTTGCCTATCAAATCAACAAATTACTTGGAGACCATAAGTTGCAGACTGGTTCAATATCACCAAATCACCCAATTCATCAAAATACAGTCAAGACTTTGATCAGAAAAAATCGATCAGTCTCGAAGACCCAGATCCAAAATATAACAAAATCCTAAACCCATTCCTCAGAAACCAATCTGTCACACGAACCTTTCCTTCCCCGAAATAAATACCCTGGATCCAAACACGAAAACCCCCATGAAAATACACACAGAAAGGAACCCACTTGGCACAAAATCCAAATATATCATATAGATTAAAAAGGAAGGGAGGAAGTGAAAGGATGATAGTGGATCTGGGACATACAGGATGGGAGCAGAACTTCTAGGGAGGCGATTCATCAGGCGCAGCAGGGTGTCGTCCTTGGCGACATTGTTGTTGATGTTGCCGCTTTGAGATAGTGGTGTCCACTTGTATAATATGAAGATGAAAAGTTTTTTTGTTGTCGTTGTTGTTGTACGAGGAATGAGGGTTTTGGATGGAGGAGGGAGATGAAGCAGAGATAAAACAAAACAGCGGTAGGCAGGAGTTTATGATGATGAAACTGGAAGAACCAAAAATTAGTTAGATTTGGAGATTAGAGAGATAGCAGTTCCAACATTAGTTTGAGATAGCAGTTCCTAAGAGGGAAATGGTAAGAGACGATAGTGGAGAGACAAAGAGGAGAGGGTTATATCTTTTCATCTCCGCCCTAGAATTTAAGTAATAAAATCCAAGGGTCTAAAATGTCCCAGGATTTAAAACCTGAGCTGCCATATCATATAGATTTCGATGGACTCTTAAACCATATCAATTCAATAGTTAAGAAATGAACTCAAGGAGTAACGATGCGGAGGTATAATACCAACATCTCAGTGACCTTTTCCATTCAACTTCGGTTCTCCTGGATGCACAAAATCGCCACCATCTCACATCAAATCACATGCAGCAGATAACTCAAATACAGAGAACAAAATTTTCATTTAGCCTCCCATTCAGAAAACCATAAATTAAAAACACAATTTGCCCATCAAATCAACAAATTACTTGGAGAACATAAGTTGCAGACTGGATCAATAACACCAAATCACCTAATTCATCAAAATACAGTCAAGACTTTGACCATAAATAAATCGATCAGTCTCGAAGACCCAGATCCAAAATATAACAAAATCCTAAACCCATTCCTTACAAACCAATCTTTCACACGAACCTTTCCTTCCTCGAAATAAATACCCTGGATCCAAACATGAAAACCCCCATGGAAATACACACAGAAAGGAACCCACTTGGCACAAAATCCAAATATATCATATAGAAAAAAAAGGAAGGGAGGAAGTGAAAGGATGATAAGTGGATCTGGGACATACAGGAACGGAGCTGAACTTCTAGGGAGGCGATTCATCAGGCACAGCAGGGTGTCGTGCTTGGCGACATTGCTGTTGATGTTGCCGCTTTGAGATAGAGGTGTCCATTTGTATAATATGAAGATGAAAAGCATTTTTGTTGTCGTTGTTGTTGTAGGAGGAATGAGGGTTTTGGATGGAGGAGGGAGATGAAACAGAGATAAAACAAAACAGCGGTAAGCAGGAGTTTATGATGATGAAGCTGGAAGAACCGAAAATTAGTTAGATTTGGAGATCAGAGAGATAGCAGTTCCTAAGAGGGAAATGGAAAGAGACGATAGTGGAGAGAGAAAGAGGAGAGGGTTATATCTTTTCATCTCAGCCCTTGAATTTAAGTACAAAAACCCAAGGGTGTAAAATGTCCCAGGATTTAAAACCTGAGCTGCCATATCATATAGATTTCGATGGACTCTTAAACCATATCAATTCAACAGCTTACAAATGAACTCAAGGAGTAAGGATGCGGAGGTCTCATTCCAACATCTCAGTGACCTTTTCCATTCAACTTCGGTTCTCCTGGATGCACAAAATCGCCACCATCTCACATCAAATCACATGCTGCAGTTAACTCAAATACAGAGAACAAAATTTTCATTCAGCCACCCATTCAGAAAACCATAAATTAAAAACACAATTTGCTCATCAAATAAACAAATTACTTAGAGACCATAAGTTGTAGACTGGTTCAATATCACCAAATCACCCAATTCATCAAAATATAGTCAAGACTTTGATCATAAAAAAATCGACCAGTCTCGAAGACCCAGATAAAAAATCTAACAAAATCCTAAACCCATTCCTCAGAAACCAATCTTTCACACGAACCTTTTCTTCCCCGAAATAAATACCCTGGATCCAAACATGAAAACCCCCATGGAAATACACACAGAAAGGAACCCACTTGGCACAAAATCCAAATATATCATATAGATTAAAAAGGAAGGGAGGAAGTGAAAGGATGATAAGTGGATCTGGGACATACAGGAACAGAGCTCAACTTCTAGGGAGGCGATTCATCAGGCGCAACAGGGTGTCGTCCTTGGCGACGTTGCTGTTGATGTTGCTGCCATGAGATAGCGGTGTCCATTTGTAGAATATGAAGATGAAAATCATTGTTGTATTCGTTGTTGTTGTAGGAGGAATGAGGGTTTTGGATGGAGGAAGGAGATGAAGAAGAGATAAAACAAAACAGCGGTAAGTAGGAGTTTATGATGTTGAAACTGGAAGAACCGAAAATCAGTTAGATTAGGAGATCAGAGAGATAACAGTTCCAACAATAGTTTGAGATAGCAGTTCCTAAGAGGGAAGTGGAAAGAGACGATTGTGGAGAGAGAGAGGGAGGAGAGGGTTATATCTTTTCATCTCAGCCCTTGGATTTAAGTACAAAAATCCAAGGGAGTAAAATATCTCAGGATTCAAAACCAGAGCTGCCATATCATATAGATTTCGATGGACTCTTAAACCATATCAATTCAATAGCTAACAAATGAACTCAAGGAGTAAGGATGCGGAGGTCTCATTCCAACATCTCAGTGACCTTTTCCATTCAAGTTCGGTTCTCTCGGATGCACAAAATCGCCACCATCTCACATCAAATCACTTGCAGCAGTTAACTCAAATACAGAGAACAAAATTTTCATTCAGCCACCCATTCAGAAAACCATAAATTAAAAACACAATTTGCCCATCAAATCAACAAATTACTTGGAGACCATAAGTTGCAGACTGGTTCAATATCACCAAATCACCCAATTCATCAAAATACAGTCAAGACTTTGAGCATAAAAAAAATCGATCAGTCTCGAAGACCCAGATCCAAAAATATAACAAAATCCTAAACCCATTCCTCAGAAACCAATCTTTCACACGAACCTTTCCTTCCCCAAAATAAATACCCTGGATCCAAACATGAAAGCCCCCATGGAGATACACATAGAAAGGAACCCACTTGGCACAAAATCCAAATATATCATATAGATTAAAAAGGAAGGGAGGAAGTGAAAGGATGATAAGTGGATCTGGGACATACAGGAACGGAGCTGAACTTCTGGGGAGGCGATTCATCAGGCACAGCAGGGTGTCGTCTTTGGCGTCATTGCTGTTGATGTTGCCGCTTTGAGATAGAGGTGTCCCTTTGTATAATATGAAGATGAAAAGCGTTTTGGTTGACGTTGTTTTTGTAGGTGGAATAAGGGTTTTGGATGGAGGAGGGAGATGAAGAAGTGGTAAAATGAAATAGTTGCAAGCAGGAGTTTATGATGATGAAACAGGAAGAACTGAAAATTAGTTAGACTAGGAGATCAGAGAGATAGCAGTTCCTAAGAGGGAATTGGAAAGAGACGATTGTGGAGAGAGAGAGGAGAGGGTCATATCTTTCATCTCAGCCCTTGGATTTAAGTACAAAAATCCAAGGGTGTAAAATATCCCAGGATTCGAAACCTGAGCAGCCATATCATATAGATTTCGATCGATTCATAAACCATATCAATTCAATAGCTAACAAATGAACTCAAGGAGTAAGGATGCGGAGGTCTCATTCCAACATCTCAGTGACCTTTTCCAATCAAGTTCGGTTCTCCCGGATGCACAAAATCGCCACCATCTCACATCAAATCACATGCAGCAGTTAACTCAAATACAGAGAACAAAATCTTCATTCAGCCACCAATTCAGAAAACCATAAATTAAAAACAAAATTTGCCCATCAAATCAACAAATTACTTGGAAACCATAATTTGCAGACTGGTTCAATATCACCAAATCACCAAATTCATCAAAATACAGTCAAGACTTTGATCATAAAAAAATCGATCAGTCTCGAAGAGCCAGATCCAAAATATAACAAAATCCTAAACCCATTCCTCAGAAACCAATCTGTCACACGAACCTTTCCTTCCCCGAAATAAATACCCTGGATCCAAACATGAAAACCCCGATGGAAATACACACAGAAAGGAACCCACTTGGCACAAAATCCAAATATATCATATAGATTAAAAAGGAAGGGAGGAAGTGAAAGGATGATAGTGGATCTGGGACATACAGGATGGGAGCTGAACTTCTAGGGAGGCGATTCATCAGGCGCAGCAGGGTGTCGTCCTTGGCGACATTGTTGTTGATGTTGCCGCTTTGAGATAGAGGTGTCCATTTGTATAATATGAAGATGAAATGTTTTTTTGTTGTCGCTGTTGTTGTAGGAGGAATGAGGGTTTTGGATGGAGGTAGGAGATGAAGAAGAGATAAAACAAAACAGCGGTAAGTAGGAGTTTATGATGTTGAAACTGGAAAAACCGAAAATCAGTTAGATTAGGAGATCAGAGAGATAACAGTTCCAACATTAGTTTGAGATAGCAGTCCCTAAGAGGGAAGTGGAAAGAGACGATTGTGGAGAGAGAGAGAGAGAGAGGAGAGGGTTATATCTTTTCATCTCAGCCCTTGGGTTTAAGTACAAAAATCCAAGGGTGTAAAATATCCCAGGATTTAAAACCTGAGTTGCCATATCATATAGATTTCGATGGACTCTTAAACCATATCAATTCAACAGCTAACAAATGAACTCAAGGAGTAAGGATGCGGAGGTCTCATTCCAACATCTCAGTGACCTTTTCCATTCAACTTCGGTTCTCCTGGATGCACAAAATCGCTACCATCTCACATCAAATCACATGCACCAGTTAACTCAAATACAGAGAACAAAATTTTCATTCAGCCACCCTTTCAAAAAACCATAAATTAAAACACAATTTGCCCGTCAAATCAACAAATTACTTGGAGACCATAAGTTGCAGACTGGTTCAATATCACCAAATCACCCAATTCATCAAAATACAGTCAAGACTTTGATCATAAAAAAATCGACCAGTCTCGAAGACCCAGATAAAAAATATAACAAAATCCTAAACCCATTCCTCAGAAACCAATCTTTCACACGAACCTTTCCTTCCCCGAAATAAATACCCTGGATCCAAACATGAAAGCCCCCATGGAAATACAAACAGAAAGGAACCCACTTGGCACAAAATCCAAATATAACATATAGATTAAAAAGGAATGGAGGAAGTGAAAGGATGATAAGTGGATCTGGGACATACAGGAACGGAGCTAAACTTCTAGGGAGGCGATTCATCAGGCGCAGCAGGGTGTCGTCCTTGGCGACATTGCTGTTGATGTTGCTGCCATGAGATAGCGGTGTCCATTTGTAGAATATGAAGATGAAAATCAATGTTGTTGTCGTTGTTGCTGTAGGAGGAATGAGGGTTTTGAATGGAGGAGGGAGATGAAGAAGAGATAAAACAAAACAGCCCTAAGCAGGAGTTTATGATGATGAAATGGGAAGAACCGAAAATCAGTTAGATTAGGAGATCAGAGAGATAGCGGTTCCAACATTAGTTTGAGATAGCTATTCCTAAGAGGGAAGTGGAAAGAGAAGATAGTGGAGAGAGAGAGAGGAGAGGGTTATATCTTTTCATCTTAGCCCTTGGATTTAAGTACAAAAATCCAAGGGTCTAAAATATCCCAGGATTCAAAACCTGAGCTGCCATATCATATAGATTACGATGGACTCTTAAACCATATCAATTCAATAGCTAACAAATGAACTCAAGGAGTAAGGATGCAGAGGTCTCATTCCAACATCACAGTGACCTTTTCCATTCAACTTCGGTTCTCCTGGACGCAAAAAGTCGCCACCATCTCACAGCAAATCACATGCAGCAGTTAAGTCAAATACAGAGAACAAAATTTTCATTCAGCCACCCCTTCAAAAAACCAAAAATTAAAAACACTATTTGCTCATCAAATCAACAAATTACTTGGAGTCAATAAGTTGCATATTGGTTCAATATCACCAAATCACCCAATTCATCAAAATACAGTCAAGACTTAGATCATAAAAAAATCGATCAGTCTCGATGACCCAGATCCAAAATATAACAAAATCCTTAACCCATTCCTCAGAAACCAAACTTTCACACGAACCATTCCTTCCCCGAAACAAATACCCTTGATCCAAACATGAAAACCCCCATGGAAATACACACAGAAAGGAACCCACTTGGCACAAAATCCAAATATATCATATAGATTAAAAAGGAAAGGAGGAAGTGAAAGGATGATAAGTGGATCTGGGACATACAGGAACGGACCAGAACTTCTAGGGAGGCGATTCATCAGGCGCAGCAGGGTGTCGTCCTTAGCGACATTGTTGTTGATGTTGCTACCATGAGATAGCGGTGTCCATTTGTAGAATATGAAGATGAAAATCATTGTTGTTGTCGTTGTTGTTAGAGGAGGAATGAGGGTTTTGGATGGAGGAGGGAGATGAAGACGAGATAAAACAAAACAGCCCTAAGCAGGAGTTTATGATGAAGAAATGGGGAGAACCGAAAATCAGTTAGATTAGGAGATCAGAGAGATAGCGGTTCCAACATTAGTTTGAGATAGCAATTCCTAAGAGGGAAGTGGAAAGAGAAGATAGTGGAGAGAGAGAGAGGAGAGGGTTATATCTTATCATCTCAGCCCTTGGATTTAAGTACAAAATTCCAAGGGCCTAAAATATCCCAGGATTCAAAACCTGAGCTGCCATATCATATAGATTTCGATGGACTCTTAAACCATATCAATTCAATAGCTAACAAATGAACTCAAGGAGTAAGGATGCAGAGGTCTCTTTCCAACATCTCAGTGACCTTTTCCATTCAAGATTGGTTCTCCCGGATGCACAAAATCGCCACCTTCTCACATCAAATCACATGCAGCAGCAAACTCAAATGCAGAGAACAAAATTTTCATTCAGCCACCCATTCAGAAAACCATAAATTAAAAACACAATTTGCCCATCAAATCAACAAATTACTTGGAGACCATAAGTTGCAGACTGGTTCAATATCACCAAATCACCCAATTCATCAAAATACAGTCAAGACTTTGATCATAAAAAAATCGACCAGTCTCGAAGACCCAGATAAAAAATATAACAAAATCCTAAACCCATTCCTCAGAAACCAATCTTTCACACGAACCTTTCCTTCCCCGAAATAAATACCCTGGATCCAAACATGAAAGCCCCCATGGAAATACAAACAGAAAGGAACCCACTTGAAACAAAATCCAAATATAACATATAGATTAAAAAGGAAGGGAGGAAGTGAAAGGATGATAAGTGGATCTGGGACATACAGGAACGGAGCTGAACTTCTAGGGAGGCGATTCATCAGGCACAGCAGGGTGTCGTGCTTGGCGACATTGCTGTTGATGTTGCCGCTTTGAGATAGAGGTGTCGATTTGTATAATATGAAGATGAAAAGCATTTTTGTTGTCGTTGTTGTTGTAGGAGGAATGAGGGTTTTGGATGGAGGAGGGAGATGAAGCAGAGATAAAACAAAACAGCGGTAGGCAGGAGTTTATGATGATGAAACTGGAAGAACCGAAAATCAGTTAGATTAGGAGATCAGAGAGATAACAGTTCCAACATTAGTTTGAGATAGCAGTTCCTAAGAGGGAAGTGGAAAGAGACGATTGTGGAGAGAAAGAGAGAGGAGAGGGTTATATCTTTTCATCTCTGCCCTTGGATTTAAGTACAAAAATCCAAGGGTGTAAAATATCTCAGGATTCAAAACCTGAGCTGCCATATCATATAGATTTCGATGGACTATTAAACCATATCAATTCAATAGCTAACAAATGAACTCAAGGAGTAAGGATGCGGAGGTCTCATTCCAACATCTCAGTGACCTTTTCCATTCAAGTTCGGTTCTCCCGGATGCACAAAATCGCCACCATCTCACATCAAATCACATGCAGCAGTTAACTCAAATACAGAGAACAAAATTTTCATTCAGCCACCCATTCAGAAAACTATAAATTAAAAACACAATTTGCCCATCAAATCAACAAATTACTTGGAGACCATAAGTTGCAGACTGGTTCAATATCACCAAATCACCCAATTCATCAAAATACAGTCAAGACTTTGATCAGAAAAAATCGATCAGTCTCGAAGACCCAGATCCAAAATATAACAAAATCCTAAACCCATTCCTCAGAAACCAATCTGTCACACGAACCTTTCCTTCCCCGAAATAAATACCTTGGATCCAAACATGAAAACCCCCATGGAAATACACACAGAAAAGAACCCACTTGGCACAAAATCCAAATATATCATATAGATTAAAAAGGAAGGGAGGAAGTGAAAGGATGGTAGTGGATCTGGGACATACAGGAACGGAACTGAACTTCTCGGGAGGCGATTCATCAGGCGCAGCAGGGTGTCGTCCTTGGCGACATTGTTGTTGATGTTGCCGCTTTGAGATAGTGGTGACCATTTGTCTAATATGAAGATGAAAAGTTTTTTTGTTGTCGTTGTTGTTGTAGGAGGAATGAGGGTTTTGGATGGAGGAAGGAGATGAAGAAGAGATAAAACAAAACAGCGGTAAGCAGGAGTTTATGATGATGAAACTGGAAGAACCGAAAATCAGTTAGATTAGAAAATCAGAGAGATAGCAGCTCATACATTAGTTTGAGATAGCAGTCCCTAAGAGGGAAGTGGAAAGAGACGATAGTGGAGGGAGAAAGAGGAGAGGGTTATATCTTTTCATCTCAGCCCTTGGATTTAAGTAAAAAAATCCAAGGGTCTAAAATGTCCCAGGATTCAAAACCTGAGCTGCCATATCTTATAGATTTCGATGGACTCTTAAACCATATCAATTCAATAGCTAACAAATGAACTCAAGGAGTAAGGATGCGGAGGTCTAATACCAACATCTCAGTGACCTTTTCCATTCAACTTCGGTTCTCCCGGATGCACAAAATCGCCACCATCTCACATCAAATCACATGCAGCAGTTAACTCAAATACAGAGAACAAAATTTTCATTCAGCCACCCATTCAGAAAACCATAAATTAAAAACACAATTTGCCCATCAAATCAACAAATTACTTGGAGACCATAAGTTGCAGACTGGTTCAATATCACCAAATCACCCAATTCACGAAAATATAGTCAAGACTTTGATCACAAAAAAATCGACCAGTCTCGAAGACCCAGATAAAAAATATAACAAAATCCTAAACCCATTCCTCAGAAACCAATCTTTCACACGAACCTTTCCTTCCCCGAAATAAATACCCTGGATCCAAACATGAAAACCCCCATGGAAATACACACAGAAAGGAACCCACTTGGCACAAAATCCAAATATATCATATAGATTAAAAAGGAAGGGAGGAAGTGAAAGGATGATAAGTGGATCTGGGACATACAGGAACAGAGCTCAACTTCTAGGGAGGCGATTCATCAGGCACAGCAGGGTGTCGTCCTTGGCGACATTGCTGTTGATGTTGCCGCTTTGAGGTTGAGGTGTCCATTTGTATAATATGAAGATGAAAAGTGTTTTTGTTGTCATTGTTGTTGTAGGAGGAATGAGGGTTTTGGATGGAGGAAGGAGATGAAGAAGAGATAAAACAAAACAGCGGTAAGTAGGAGTTTATGATGTTGAAACTGGAAGAACCGAAAATCAGTTAGATTAGGAGATCAGAGAGATAACAGTTCCAACATAAGTTTGAGATAGCAGTTCCTAAGAGGAAAGTGGAAAGAGACGATTGTGGAGAGAGAGAGAGAGAGGAGAGGGTTACATCTTTTCATCTCAGCCCTTGGATTTAAGTACAAAAATCCAAGGGTGTAAAATATCTCAGGATTCAAAACCTGAGCTGCCATATCATATAGATTTCGATGGACTCTTAAACCATATCAATTCAATAGCTAACAAATGAACTCAAGGAGTAAGGATGCGGAGGTCTCATTCCAACATCTCAGTGACCTTTTCCATTCAAGTTCGGTTCTCCCGGATGCACAAAATCGCCACCATCTCACATCAAATCACATGCAGCAGTTAACTCAAATACAGAGAACAAAATTTTCATTCAGCCACCCATTCAGAAAACCATAAATTAAAAACACAATTTGCGCATCAAATAAACAAATTACTTAGAGACCATAAGTTGCAGACTGGTTCAATATCACCAAATCACCCAATTCATCAAAATACAGTCAAGACTTTGAACATAAAAAAATCGATCAGTCTCGAAGACCCAGATCCAAAATAAAACAAAATCCTAAACCCATTCCTCAGAAACCAATCTTTCACACGAACCTTTCCCTCCCCAAAATAAATACCCTGGATCCAAACATGAAAGCCCCCATGGAAATACACATAGAAAGGAACCCACTTGGCACAAAATCCAAATATATCATATAGATTAAAAAGGAAGGGAGGAAGTGAAAGGATGATAAGTGGATCTGGGACATATAGGAACGGAGCTGAACTTCTGGGGAGGCGATTCATCAGGCACAACAGGGTGTCGTCTTTGTCGTCATTGCTGTTGATGTTGCCGCTTTGAGATAGAGGTGTCCCTTTGTATAATATGAAGATGAAAAGCGTTTTGGTTGACGTTGTTTTTGTAGGTGGAATAAGGGTTTTGGATGGAGGAGGGAGATGAAGAAGTGGTAAAATGAAACAGTTGCAAGCAGGAGTTTATGATGATGAAACTGGAAGAACCGAAAATTAGTTAGGTTAGGAGATCAGAGAGATAGCAGTTCCTAAGAGGGAATTGGAAAGAGACGATAGTGGAGAGAGAGAGGAGAGGGTCATATCTTTTCATCTCAGCCCTTGGATTTAAGTACAAAAATCCAAGGGTGTAAAATATCCCAGGATTCGAAACCTGAGCTGCCATATCATATAGAGTTCGATGGACTCTTAAACCATATCAATTCAATAGCTAACAAATGAACTCAAGGAGTAAGGATGCGGAGGTCTCATTCCAACATCTCAGTGACCCTTTCCATTCAAGTTCGGTTCTCCCGGATGCACAAAATCGCCACCATCTCACATCAAATCACATGCAGCAGTTAACTCAAATACAGAGAACAAAATTTTCATTCAGCCACCATTTCAGAAAACCATAAATTAAAAAAAAAATTTCCCATCAAATCAACAAATTACTTGGAAACCATAATTTGCAGACTGGTTCAATATCACCAAATCACCCAATTCATCAAAATACAATCAAGACTTTGATCATAAAAAAATCGATCAGTCTCGAAGACCCAGATCCAAAATATAAAAAAATCCTAAACCCATTCCTCAGAAACCAATCTGTGACACGAACTTTTCCTTCCCCGAAATAAATACCCTGGATCCAAACATGAAAACCCCCATGGAAATACACACAGAAAGGAACCCACTTGGCACAAAATCCAAATATATCATATAGATTAAAAAGGAAGGGAGGAAGTGAAAGGATGATAGTGGATCTGGGACATACAGGATGGGAGCTGAACTTCTAGGGAGGCGATTCATCAGGAGCAGCAGGGTGTCGTCCTTGGCGACATTGTTGTTAATGTTGCCGCTTTGAGATAGAGGTGTCCATTTGTATAATATGAAGATGAAAAGTTTTTTTGTTGTCGCTGTTGTTGTAGGAGGAAAGAGGGTTTTGGATGGAGGAAGGAGATAAAGAAGAGATAAAACAAAACCGCGGTAAGCAGGAGTTTATGATGATGAAACTGGAAGAACCGAAAATCAGTTAGATTAGGAGATCAGAGAGATAACAGTTCCAACATTAGTTTGAGATAGCAGTTCCTAAGAGGGAAGTGGAAAGAGACGATTGTGGAGAGAGAGAGAGAGAGAGGAGAGGGTTATATCTTTTCATCTCAGCCCTTGGATTTAAGTACAAAAATCCAAGGGTGTAAAATATCTCAGGATTCAAAACCTGAGCTGCCATATCATATAGATTTCGATGGACTCTTAAACCATATCAATTCAATAGCTAACAAATGAACTCAAGGAGTAAGGATGCGGAGGTCTCATTCCAACATCTCAGTGACCTTTTCCATTCAACTTCGGTTCTCCTGGATGCACAAAATCGCCACCATCTCACATCAAATCACATGCACCAGTTAACTCAAATACAGAGAACAAAATTTTCATTCAGCCACCCTTTCAAAAAACCATAAATTAAAAACACAATTTGCCCGTCAAATCAACAAATTACTTGGAGACCATAAGTTGCAGACTGGTTCAATATCACCAAATCACCCAATTCATCAAAATACAGTCAAGACTTTGATCATAAAAAAATTGACCAGTCTCGAAGACCCAGATAAAAAATATAACAAAATCCTAAACCCATTCCTCAGAAACCAATCTTTCACACGAACCTTTCCTTCCCCGAAATAAATACCCTGGATCCAAACATGAAAGCCCCCATGGAAGTACAAACAGAAAGGAACCCACTTGGCACAAAATCCAAATATAACATATAGATTAAAAAGGAATGGAGGAAGTGAAAGGATGATAAGTGGATCTGGGACATACAGGAACGGAGCTAAACTTCTAGGGAGGCGATTCATCAGGCGCAGCAGGGTGTCGTCCTTGGCGACATTGCTGTTGATGTTGCTGCCATGAGCTAGCGGTGCCCATTTGTAGAATATGAAGATGAAAATCATTGTTGTTGTCATTGTTGTTGTAGGAGGAATGAGGGTTTTGAATGGAGGAGGGAGATGAAGAAGAGATAAAACAAAACAGCCCTAAGCAGGAGTTTATGATGATGAAATAGGAAGAACCGAAAATCAGTTAGATTAGGAGATCAGAGAGATAGCGGTTCCAACATTAGTTTGAGATAGCTATTCCTAAGAGGGAAGTGGAAAGAGAAGATAGTGGAGAGAGAGAGAGGAGAGGGTTATATCTTTTCATCTCAGCCCTTGGATTTAAGTTCAAAAATCCAAGGGTCTAAAATATCCCAGGATTCAAAACCTGAGCTGCCATATCATATAGATTTCGATGGACTCTTAAACCATATCAATTCAATAGCTAACAAATGAACTCAAGGAGTAAGGATGCAGAGGTCTCATTCCAACATCACAGTGACCTTTTCCATTCAACTTCGGTTCTCCTGGATGCAAAAAATCGCCACCATCTCACATCAAATCACATGCAGCAGTTAAGTCAAATACAGAGAACAAAATTTTCATACAGCCACCCCTTCAAAAAACCAAAAATTAAAAACACTATTTGCTAATCAAATCAACAAATTACTTGGAGACAATAAGTTGCATATTGGTTCAATATCACCAAATCACCCAATTCATCAAAATATAGTCAAGACTTAGATCATAAAAAAAATCGATCAGTCTCGATGACCCAGATCCAAAATATAACAAAATCCTTAACCCATTCCTCAGAAACCAATCTTTCACACGAACCATTCCTTCCCCGAAACAAATACCCTGGATCCAAACATGAAAACCCCCTTGGAAATACACACAGAAAGGAACCCACTGTTAGATATCGTGATCACTGAGAGGGGGGGGGGTGAATCAGTGATTTCTTAAAAACAGGTCCAATTTAACAACAAAAGCAAATCAAATCACACAAGGACACCAGATTTAACGTGGTTCACCGAAAGGCTACGTCCACGGTTCAAAGACTGTCCGAACACCAATCCGGGACATATCTGAATCTATTTAGTCGCACCAACGACAAAGAGCACCAACCCTTAGTTTCAGATAGCACCAACTATCTAGGAAGCACCTACTCCCTTTAGTTTCAGATAGCACCAACTATCTAGGAAGCACCGACTCCCTTTACAATTTATCTGCACCAACAGATAGGATCACCAAACCCCTGACACCAAGCACCAACTTGATGTTCTACAGAATTAAAGTAGAAACCTTTTTTCTACAGCCCTTCCCCTCTACAATCTCTCTCTCTCAATCCCTTACAAATTGAAAGTTAAAGCATAAACTGAGAGACACTTATCTTATGGACGAAACACCATCTTCAAGAGCACATCCTCGTCCACACTTGCTGTAGAAACTTGTAACAAAACTGCACACAGCAACAACACTCTCTTCTCTCCAAAACTCTCTCTTTTCTTCTCTCTTTTCTTCTCTTCTTTCTTCTCTCTCTGGTGTCTTCTTAAAAACGAACCAAACATGCCTTTATATAGGTTATGGTAACCCTTAAGAGTGTTCAAAATAGGCTACAATTCGTTTAGAAAGAGTCCCAAACGAAATAGATAAGAATGCTGAATTTTCGTGCAAGACTTCTGTTTCTGCGCAACTCTGGTTCCCGTGCTCGGTCGACATCCTGCCTTGCTCGGTCGACATCATACACAGTCTGGAAACAGACAACTATCGTGCTCGGTCGACATCCTGGGGTCCCGGTCGACCTGCGATACACTGTGTCACGAAAATAACTGGGAGCTACCTGAAACTTTTTTCTGCAGGTTTCTCTTGCTCGGTCGACCGCATGGGGTGCCCGGTCGACCACACACTCTGCTTCAGGAATTCTGAATTCCTGAACAGTTTCAACTCTGATTTTTCTTTTAAGCTCTATCAACACCAACCTACTAACATCATGCTTGTGACATTGTGTTGACAATAATTCCAACTCAAAACAATGCTTGAGATACTAATCACTTCAATTCTTTATAAAGCTTCTCAAGTCATCTCAAATTCCAACACCCACTTGGCACAAAATCCAAATATATCATATAGATTAAAAAGGAAAGGAGGAAGTGAAAGGATGATAAGTGGATCTGGGACATACAGGAATGGAACAGAACTTCTAGGGAGGCGATTCATCAGGCGCAGCAGGGTGTCGTCCTTAGCGACATTGCTGTTGATGTTGCTGCCATGAGATAGCGGTGTCCATTTGTAGAATATGAATATGAAAATCGTTGTTGTTGTCGTTGTTGTTATAGGAGGAATGAGGGTTTTGGATGGAGGAGGGAGATGAAGAAGAGATAAAACAAAACAGCCTAAGCAGGAGTTTATGATGATGAAATGGGAAGAACCGAAAATCAGTTAGATTAGGAGATCAGAGAGACAGCGGTTCCAACATTAGTTTGAGATAGCAATTCCTAAGAGGGAAGTGGAAAGAGAAGATAGTGGAGAGAGAGAGAGGAGAGGGTTATATCTTTTCATCTCAGCCCTTGGATTTAAGTACAAAAATCCAAGGGTCAAAAATATCCCAGGATTCAAAACCTGAGCTGCCATATCATATAGATTTCGATGGACTCTAAAACCATATCAATTCAATAGCTAACAAATGAACTCAAGGAGTAAGGATGCAGAGGTCTCATTCCAACATCTCAGTGACCTTTTCCATTCAAGTTCGGTTCTCCCGGATGCACAAAATCGCCACCATCTCACATCAAATCACATGCAGCAGTTAACTCAAATACAGAGAACAAAATTTTCATTCAACCACCCATTCAGAAAACCATAAATTAAAAACAAAATTTGCCCATGAAATCAACAAATTACTTGGAGACCATAAGTTGCAGACTGGTTCAATATCACCAAATCACCCAATTCATCAAAATACAGTCAAGACTTTGATCATAAAAAAATCGATCAGTCTCGAAGACCCAGATCCAAAATATAACAAAATCCTAAACCCATTCCTCGAAAACCAATCTTTCACACGTACCTTTCCTTCCCCGAAATAAATACCCAGGATCCAAACATGAAAACCCCCATGGAAATACACACAGAAAGGAACCCACTTGGCACAAAATCCAAATATATGATATAGATTAAAAAGGAAGGGAGGAAGTGAAAGGATGATAAGTGGATCTAGGACATACAGGAACGGAGCTGAACTTCTAGGGAGGCGATTCATCAGGCGCAGCAGGGTGTCGTCCTTGGCGACATTGCTGTTGATGTTGCCGCTTTGAGATAGAGGTATCCATTTGTATAATATGAAGATGAAAAGCGTTTTTGTTGTCGTTGTTGTTGTAGGAGGAATGAGGGTTTTGGATGGAGGAGGGAGATGAAGCAGAGATAAAAAAAAACAGCGGTAAGCAGGAGTTTATGATGATGAAACTTGAAGAACCGAAAATTAGTTAGATTAGGAGATCAGAAAGATAGCAGTTCCAACATTAGTTTTAGATAGCAGTTCCTAAGAGGGAAATGGAAAGAGACGATGGTGGAGAGAGAAAGAGGAGAGGGTTATATCTTTTCATCTCAGCCCTTGGATTTAAGTACAAAAATCCAAGGGTCTAAAATATCCCAGGATTCAAAACCTGAGCCGCCATATCATATAGATTTCGATGGACTATTAAACCATATCAATTCAATAGCTAACAAATGAACTCAAGGAGTAAGGATGCGGAGGTCTCATTCCAACATCTCAGTGACCTTTTCCATTCAACTTCGGTTCTCCTGGATGCACAAAGTCGCCACCATCTCACATCAAATCACATGCTGCAGTTAACTCAAATACAGAGAACGAAATTTTCATTCAGCCACCCATTCAGAAAACCATAAATTAAAAACACAATTTGCTCATCGAATCAACAAATTACTTGGAGACCATAAGTTGTAGACTGGTTCAATATCACCAAATCACCCAATTCATCAAAATACAGTCAAGACTTTGATCATAAAAAAATCAATCAGTCTCGAAAACCCAGATCCAAAATATAACAAAATCCTAAACCCATTCCTCGGAAACCAATCTTTCACACGAACCTTTCCTTCCCCGAAATAAATACCCTAGATCCAAACATGAAAACCCCAATGGAAATACACACAGAAAGGAACCCACTTGGCACAAAATCCAAATATATCAAATAGATTAAAAAGGAAAGGAGGAAGTGAAAGGATGTTAAGTGGATCTGGGACATACAGGAACGGAGGTGAACATCTAGGTAGGTGATTTATGAGGCACAGTAGGGTGTCGTCCCTGGCGACATTGCTGTTGTTGTTGCCGCTTTGAGATAGAGGTGTCCATTTGTATAATATGAAGATGAAAAGCATTTTTGTTGTCGTTGTTGTTGTAGGAGGAATGAGGGTTTTGGATGGAGGAGGGAGATGAAACAGAGATAAAACAAAACAGCGGTAAGCAGGAGTTTATGATGATGAAATTGGAAGAACCGAAAATTAGTTAGATTTGGAGATCAGAGAGATAGCAGTTCCTAAGAGGGAAATGGAAAGAGACGATAGTGGAGAGAGAAAGAGGAGAGGGTTATATCTTTTCATCTCAGCCCTTGAATTTAAGTACAAAAACCCAAGGGTGTAAAATGTCCCAGGATTTAAAACCTGAGCTGCCATATCATATAGATTTCGATGGACTCTTAAACCATATCAATTCAATAGCTAACAAATGAACTCAAGGAGTAAGGATGCGGAGGTCTCATTCCAACATCTCAGTGACCTTTTCCATTCAAGTTCGGTTCTCCCAGATGCACAAAATCGCCACCATCTCACATCAAATCACATGCTGCAGTTAACTCAAATACAGAGAACAAAATTTTCATTCAGCCACCCATTCAGAAAACCATAAATTAAAAACACAATTTGCTCATCAAATAAACAAATTACTTAGAGACCATAAGTTGCAGACTGGTTCAATATCACCAAATCACCCAATTCATCAAAATACAGTCAAGACTTTGAACATAAAAAAATCGATCAGTCTCGAAGACCCAGATCCAAAATATAACAAAATCCTAAACCCATTCCTCAGAAACCAATCTTTCACACGAACCTTTCCTTCCCCAAAATAAATACCCTGGATCCAAACATGAAAGCCCCCATGGAAATACACATAGAAAGGAACCCACTTGGCAAAAAATCCAAATATATCATATAGATTAAAAAGGAAGGGAGGAAGTGAAAGGATGATAAGTGGATCTGGGACATACAGGAACGGAGCTAAACTTCTAGGGAGGCGATTCATCAGGCGCAGCAAGGTGTCGTCCTTGGCGACATTGTTGTTGATGTTGCCGCTTTGAGATAGAGGTGTCCTTTTGTATAATATGAAGATGAAAAGCGTTTTTGTTGTCGTTGTTGTTGTAGGAGGAATGAGGGTTTTGGATGGAGGAGGGAGATGAAGAAGAGATAAAACAAAACAGCGGTAAGCAGGAGTTTATGATGATGAAACTGGAAGAACCGAAAATCAGTTTGATTAGAAGATCAGAGAGATAGCAGTTCCAACATTAGTTTGAGATTGCAGTTCCTAAGAGGGAAGTGGAAAGAGACGATAGTGGAGTGAGAAAGAGGAGAGGGTTATAACTTTTCATCTCAGCCCTTGGATTTAAGTACAAAAATCCAAGGGTCTAAAATGTCCCAGGATCTAAAACCTGAGCTGCCATATCCTATAGATTTCGATGGACTCTTAAACCATATCAATTCAATAGCTACCAAATGAACTCAAGGAGTAAGGATGCTGAGGTCTCATTCCAACATCTCAGTGACCTTTTCCATTCAACTTCAGTTCTCCTGGATGCACAAAGTCGCCACCATCTCACATCAAATCACATGCAACAGTTAACTCAAATTCAGAGAACAAAATTTTCATTCAGCCACCCATTCAGAAAACCATAAATTAAAAACACAATTTGCTCATCAATTCAACAAATTACTTGGAGACAATAAGTTGCAGATTGGTTCAATATCACCAAATCACCCAATTCATCAAAATACAGTCAAGACTTAGATCATAAAAAAAGTGACCAGTCTCGATGACCCAGATCCAAAATATAACAAAATCCTTAACCCATTCCACAGAAACCAATCTTTCACACGAACCATTCCTTCCCCGAAATAAATACCTTGGATCCAAACATGAAAACCCCCCTGGAAATACACACAGAAAGGAACCCACTTGGCACAAAATCCAAATATATCATATAGATTAAAAAGGAAAGGAGGAAGTGAAAGGATGATAAGTGGATCTGGGACATACAGGAACGGAGCAGAACTTCTAGGGAGGCGATTCATCAGGCGCAGCACGGTGTCGTCCTTGGCGACATTGCTGTTGATGTTGCTGCTATGAGATAGCGGTGTCCATTTGTAGAATATGAATATGAAAATCGTTGTTGTTGTCGTTGTTGTTGTAGGAGGAATGAGGGTTTTGGATGGAGGAGGGAGATGAAGAAGAGATAAAAGAAAACAGCGCTAAGCAGGAGTTTATGATGATGAAATGGGAAGAACCGAAAATTAGTTAGATTAGGAGATCAGAGAGATAGCAGTTCCAACATTAGTTTGAGATAACAGTTCCTAAGAGGGAAGTGGAAAGAGACGATAGTGGAAAGAGAGAGAGGAGAGGGTTATATCTTTTCATCTCAGCCCTTGGATTTAAGTACATAAATCCAAGGGTCTAAAATGTCCCCGGATTCAAAACCTGAGCTGCCATATTATATAGATTGTGACTTGTCAGGCTCCTAGGTGTGGCTAGCTTTTGAAAATTCTAGACCTAAAAATATTAAAAAACCTCACAACATCCGGTACGTTTTTTTTTTTTTGGCTTAAAAGGCAATTGTATTGAAAAGAAGGGGGGAGAACAAGGACTTCAAAAAGTCTTCAAAGGAAAGAGAATAGGAGGAGGCTAAACTGACAAAAAGATTACAAAAAGACCTCAATGAGAGGATCAAAAACTTATTGGTAACTGATGGTTAGTGGAGCTTGAACTCCCAAATAAAATTGAGGATATGATGAAGAGAGAAGAGAAGCAAATCAATGATCCATTTCATGATTCTAGTTATGGAGGGCTGGATGGAGTTGAAGTGTACTCATTTCGAGCCTTCCAGAGAAAATACGCTGTTGACATGAAGACTGAAGCCATTGCTTGCTTGTCATAGTTGCTTGAAATGACATTCCAGAGAGAAGTTGGAGACAAGGAAAGAGTAAACTAAGTTCCGGTTATTTGAAGGATCCAACTCCAGATATCCTTAGCAAAAGAACACATGAAGAAAAGATGCTTGGCGGATTCCTCTGCTTTGTTACACAAGCAGCATGTTGAGGCAAGTGAAAACCCCGCAGATTGGGCCCAAGCATGGGTAGGGGTTTTCCTATGCATCAAGCGCCAACCAAAACAAGATATCCTTGGGAGCATGAATTTGTTTCAAACTAGCAGGGCCTAACTAACAGTAACTACAAGAAAGTTGGCTTTTAGTGGCGACTTTTTTACCCGCGGTTTAATTTTTGCCACTAAAAACTCACCTTTAGTGGTAAAAATTTGATGTTGCCACTGAAGGTAATGTAATGCCCATATTTAGTGGCAACTTATATGTTGGAGCTAAATTTCGCCACTAATTCCTTGGCGGGAGTTTTTGGCGCCATGAGATTTTGGAGGGAAATAGATTTAGTGACAAGTTTTAATTTGTCGCCACTAATGGTTTATGGTTTTAGGAAAACTTTTTATGGTTGTCATGAATTGCTTAGATTCTTACATTTAGCCGCGGTATATTTCTTGACACTATATGTTCTATTTTTTTTTTGTGGCTACTTTATATTGCCACTAAAGATATATCCCAAGAAAGTTGACTTTTAATGGTAACATATTTTGCCATAATTTAATTTTCGCCACTAAAAGCTCACCTTTAGTGGCAAAAGTTGATGTCGACACTAAACGTATAATGGTGATTACATTTAATGAAAACTTATATGTCGTGGCTAAAGGTCATTTTGGAGGGGAAGGAGATATAGTGGCGAATTTTATTTTTTGCCACTAATGGTCTAGAATTTTAGTGACATTTTTTTAATTTCGTGGCTCATTGCTTAGTTGTCTTACATTTATCCGCGACATGTGTTTTTGCCACTGTATGGGCCACCTTTTGTGGTGACTTTCTATTGCCACTAAAGATATATTATACAAAAGTTGGCTTTTAGTGGCAACATTTTTTGCCACAATTTTATTTTTGCCACAAAAGAATCACTTTAGTGGGGGAATTATGATGTCAACACAAAAGGTATTATAGTAACCACATTTATTGGCAACTTATAAGTCGTGGCTAAAGGTGTTATTTTGGAGGGGGAAAGAGGATTAGTAGCGAGTTTTAATCTTTCACCACTAATGTGGTCTAGGAGTTTAGCGATAACCTTTTTTTTCCATAGCTAATTTCCTAAGTGTCTAACTTTTAGCTATTATTTTCTAATGGGGTATCGTCAAATTTTAATTTGAATGGAGTGGTTCCCACTATACGACTGATCACACACTATCAGAGATGCCAAAAAAGTCTTCTAGGCCCACTACAAGAAATTTGACATTTTGCCGCAAAATTTTTCGCGGCTAAAGGTCTCAAAGTCGCCACTAAAAGTTTTAGTGGCAATATTTTTCTCGCGGCTAAGCTGTCGCTAATAGTGCTATCACTAATTGTTTTAGCCGTAATTTTCAAATGTCGCAGCTAAATGTTATAGTTTTAGCCGCGACACTAAAACTGTCACTAAAAGTTTAATATTTAGTGACAAGATTTACCGCCGCTAATTAAAAAAATAATCGCCACTAAAATTATAAAGTTGACGCTAAAAAAATATCATAAGCATATAAAAACTGAGTTTTAGTGACGACTTGCAGTCGTGGCTAAATGTTTTGACTTTTAGCCGCAACTACAAGTCGCCGCTAAATATGTAACTTTTAGCTGTGATCTATTGTTGCAGCAAAAAAAATTAAACTTTTAGCCACGAGCACAAAATAGCCACTAAAAGTAGTAGTTATAGCAGTTTTAGTGGTACATTTAGTGGCAACATACGATCGCACTAAAAGTTCAAGTTTTAGTGGCAACTTACCTCATACTTATACTGGCGACTTGTTGCCGCGACTAAAAGTTTAAAATTAAAAATAATTTTAATTTATTAAATTTATTTTCTTTCCATTTATCTGCTTTTCACGAACTTGCTTATAGAAGATGAAAACAATAAAATCTTCAATCACCATCAGGTATTGAAACATAACTTCAAATTCAAAATTATTAAGTCCCAGCGTATTTAACTAGAAAAAGTTAAGTCTACATCATCATAATAAAATAAAACATCAAATAAAATAAAAAAATTCATGATTTTAGGCTTTTGACCAGTTATGAATCACAAAAGAATTTGCCCTTAACTCTTTGAACTGCTGGAGGAGGGTGGTGAATTGAGACTTTAGCGCAGCTTGCACCTCATTCATCTGTGCTTGCTGCGAGGCTACCTAGGACTCTAGTCATAAAGCCATCTCTTTTCTCCTTTTTCATCTCCTCGAAGAGCTTCCAACCCTCCTCAACGCGCCTCCTGAACTCCTCATTCTCCATTTCTAGTAGCGCACGGATCTGATGCACAGCTATACATGTCCTGGGCTTTTGACCATCCCTGTAACCACGTATATATCATGATCGCTCTTGGTCCCAGCACCACCTCAAACCTCTCATCCTCGGTCATGGGAGCAACGCCCTCCTCCAACAGCTTAGACTCTAGCTTCTGAAGCTCCGCCTACATTCAACAACCAATTTTTATTATCCATCAATTTAGTGATACAACATAAAAATCTAAAGGGAAATAAAGAATGGAACAATAAGTTACGTAGAGTTTTTAGGAACTCGAATCCACTCAAGCATTTTTCTTCTTGCTAAATCGGGTAGTGAACCACAACTTCATCCGGTAAGGCTTGTTCCCCGTCTCAGGATCACGCTGTCATTACACAAGTTAACACATATAATATTTATTTAATAACAAATTGCTATAAACACTATGAGTGAAGTTTACACTATCATAGTCGATCCGAGCAAAAGCCTTTGTCCTAGCAATATGGCCAATTGTTTGCTTTTTCATGTTCTCCCTGTTTCTATTGCTAATTTTTTGCATTTAGGAACCATAAATTATAAGCAATACAAGTATAAAAGATAGATTGAAAGGGTAGACAATATAACTTAATTAACATCCATATATATTACATTAAGTCATTGGTCTCACTATCATCATTTGTATTCATTTCATCTTCCTCAATATCATCATCAATGGAGGAGGCGCCATCCTCCTCACTTTCATAATTAATGAAAGTATTAACATCCTCATCTTCCCTTTCCTCATACATTACAAGATTTGCATTAATAAGAATTGAAAGAATATCATCTCTTTGCCACGCCATGGAGTCATCGTCACTAACTCTCAATACATAACAAAAAGTGTGCCTTTGGGTATACCCACCGCCACTAGAGTTAAGATCCAAGATATAATTTATATAAAAAAAATTATGTTGCAATCAAGTTACTTTCTTATATTGAAACAAAAAAAAAAAGCATGAAGAACAACAAAAATTTTCAACACACTTAATTAACTAAAATCCCAAATAGTTGAATCTGCAACTAAATTCATTTAATGCAAAAACCTATTTATCACATAAATCAAAATCCTACAAAACCTCCAAAAAAGTAAGAACATAAATCGTAAGAACATAAATCATTAATAGGAAACAAAAAAAATGTTTATTTTACATAGATCTACTATGCACATATCTATTATTCACAAATTTGATTCATATAGATAAGATTTGCCGAACAGTGCCTTAGAGATTTATCATGAAATAACAAAAATAATGGTAAAAAAAAGTCCCAACATCCTTCTCAATCTCTTCAAGCTCTTATTTATAGCATCCATCTTCTTATGCATCCAGATTAGTACAGTAGTTTACTATTCATTTTTTTTTTTTTTGTACTGCTTGCAATTTACAAACAATTAATCAGTTGCATGATTTTTGGACATTCTCATTGATGAATCTCAACTGTAATTTTCTATATCTCTGAAATCAGTTTTGACATTCACTTTGACTTGAATTTATCTTTTTTTTTTAAATAATAAAATTCAGATGTAGGAGCGGTAGACATAGTAGCCACACAAAGTAGAATTTTAACATTTTCAAATCAGAACCACAACGATAACTTTAGTTTGTCCTGCCTACCTAGCATAGGTAGTAAAGGGACATCAAAGTTCAATTTTGGAAAGCAAGCGTACAAGTTCGAGCCTTGGTTGTTACAACGAGTTGGATGAAACAGAGCAATAGAACAAGAAAATATGATTAAAGATGATCTTCTAGAAGAGAAATAGAAAACTTTAAATAAAATCAAATATGGTCAAATGCCATCTCAACAATTTAAACTAACTACTATGATTTTGGGGCTTTTTTTATTAGTAACAACAGAATACCATTAACAAAAGGAAGACAATGAACAAAGTAAATAAAGAAGAAAATATAAACCCAAAGCCAAAGCCAACTCATTAACATCCCTACTACCATGAGGCCTGGCTTGAGAGGACAAGGGTTTGAAATTCGTGTTATTATAATCCATTCTCATGAGAGTTAGGAGGTGGGACTCCACTACTTCCATTCAGGACTTGATATCTAAGAACAAGCATAACATACCCTCACAAAAAGTTGGATTTGTAATTTGTTTATTGAAAGCATGCCTCATTGCATGAATCTCGCCACAATCATTTATGTGGTTACCTACTTTTTTTCTTTTTACACCACACACATAAATAATAAAATAGTGTAATGTGTTAAATATGGGTCCCTATTCCTTGGTAAAGAGAGACCAGCTCGAGTGGGCTGGACTAGATATTCACAAACCCAACGTCCAGCTAGAATTGACATTTAGGTTAGCCCAAGCTCAAAAGAGGAGGCTTCAGTTGCTAGGCCAAGGCCCAAACTGCTTCCAATTTCTCTTCCATTACAATTATCAAAACTCTACATCAAGGTTAATACACAATAAAACAAATTCCATTCCCATTACAGCATACCAGGAACAAAACAAAACAAAAAAGAAAAAAACCTTCTTTCTCAATAAGTAATAGGTCGATATTAGCTCATTTATTTCTGTGTGGGGATGTTTCCCGAAGTGCCGAGGTTATGCTAACTTAAACGCTTATGCCCATTAATGGCGCCCTGATCTCGGCAAACGTTGCTCATCTGTTATCCGAACTCAAGACCGCCTCTGGTCTCGGGCACCCCGACCTCAGTACAAAGCCTCCACTTCGGCTACTCTGTTCGGCACCAGAGCCAGACCTTTATCTGAGATGAGCGGTAACAGCTGTCCTCTCAAGGATGTCCAGCTGGAACTGACAGAGCCATCCTGGCCACCTCTTATCCCTGACAGCGTGGCATCCAGTAGCCACGTCCTATCAAAGCATGGCCTCAAGCCAGGCCCGATGGGACTAGGCCCAAAAGTCAGAGGAGGTAAGGCCCAATTAGACCTGCATTTAATTCGCAATGGGCTGATCGGACTGCCATTTAATGAAGTATGGGCTGAGTGGACAAGGCCACTCGAGTGGCAAAACCCATCATGGAGCTCGCTCATGCAAGTCAACCCCCTCTCCTATAAATATAAACTCCAACTCCATTCTAAGGTATGCACACCATAACCAGAGAGCTGTTACTCTGTCTCTCTTCTCCCTTATCTTTGTCCTACTGCTCAGACCATTCACTGACTTAGGCATCGGAGAGCCTTGTGCTGCCCACAGCCAGGGTCCTCTGACTTGCTTCCTCTCTTCCTTTTCCAGGTCCAGTCGGAGCCACGTCAACCTTCATTGAGACTTCTTTAAATAGGGGTCCTAATCCCTGATTCAAAGCCCGTGATTTTTAGGCACTTACAATTGGCGCCGTCTGTGGGAAAGTAATAACCCAAACCCAAGATCTTTCCAGTCGCCATGGCTCCGAGAAACAAGAGAGGTGGAGAGCATCCGAAGTCCCTTCCTCCAGGGCCACTAGCTCTCTCTGGACCATTGTCGTTCGTATCCCATCCAGAAGGACCCGACGCAAGAGAGGAGGCCGCAGCCGTGGAAAGCTACCACACCGAGTCTGCGTCGTCCCCATTAGAGGTGGCGAGCCCACCGCGGCGAAATGCTCCCATGCAGGAGTGTCTTTCGAAGGGTAAAGGCCCAGCAGCGGAGGGCCCAGCAGCGGAGGGGTCACGCCGGTCCGACCGCCGGACCAACTATGAAGACGACAGAGGCAACCCCGCTCAGGCGGCAATCAGGGCGCAGAACCTTGTCATCCAGGAGAAGGACGACCTGATCCGCCAGCTCAGACAGCAGCTCTGAGAGAAGGGGACAGCCCCAGTGGGCGGTGACCTCAAAGGTAGAAAGGATCCCGTTACCGGCAGAGACTTGAGAGAGCACTTAAACAAAAAAAGCCGCGAACGGAGTCGCGCTGAGAGCTCCTGCAATAATCACACTGAGAGGAGGTCGATGCCGAAATCAGAAGTTGGTGATCAGAAGGCGCTGATTGACCAGCTGGTCAAACATGCAATCCAGCTCAATATGGAGGAGGCCAGATTCGCTCGGGACCAGCCGGACATCCACGACTTTGCCGGCCTCGACTCTTCCCCCTTATCTCGAGAAATAAATGAGTATCGCCTCCCAAAGAAGTTCAGCGTTCCGAGGTTCGTCCTCTATGACGGAACCTCGGACTCGGCAACACATCTCCTGCACTTTACCCAAAAGTTGTCCGTTTGAGGGGACGTAGGACACCTCAATTGCAGGGTCTTCTCTTCCAGCTTGGGAGATCTCCCCCTCAAGTGGTTCTACATACTCCCGAAGGGATCGATTACGAGCTGGCGCCAGTTGCGGAATTCCTTCTTGGGAAAGTTCCAGGCGCACAGAGTCATCCCGAAGACTGACAGTGATATCATGGCCCTCAGAATGAGGTGGAATGAGAGCGTCACCCAATTCGCAAAGAGATTCTGGACGGTGTACAGCCAAGTCGACAACTCTTCCGAAGAGGTGGCGATCAGATCCTTCCAGCACGCTCTCCTACCAGGATGTGAGCTCCGGAAAAAGCTCGTTCGAAATCTCGTGCCCTCCGTGACAGCCCTGATGGCCAGGGTGAACAAGTATATCGAGCAAGAAGAATATGAGGTGCGGGCCAATGAGAGTTTCGGTGTCACGAAGAACCGGTCTCGACAAGAGAGTCGATCGCTGCAGGAGGAGCGACCGCAACAGGAGGACAGTCAGTGACGGCGGGACCAGTCTCGGCAGGAGGATCGGCCCTCCAACAGGGACAAAAAGGCATCCCGCAGAGAAGAAACGAGCCGAGACCATCATTCGGGCGGCCCGGCATTGGCCCAGACACACGCCTCGGGAGGAGGCAAGAGATTCAAACCATCTTACACCTCGCGAGAGACAGTCTAGACGGTCTTCAGAGAGCCGATCGACAAGATACTGGACAAGATCAGGGGGAGGCCATACTTTAAGTGGCCACAGCCCATGCAGGGCAACTCCTCCAGGAGAGGCCAAAATAAGTTATGCGCTTACCACAAGCAGAACGGGCATCAAACTGAGGACTGCTTCACTCTCAAATCCCATCTTGAGAGGCTCGTCAAGGACAGGCACCTAAAGGAGTACATCAAGAGAGCTGACATCACGGGCAACGAACGACCTCGGCGCTGAGCGAAGGAGGATCCAGACAGCGAGGAGTCGGAGAGGATCATAAATGTTATTCACCTGGCCCCCGCTAAGAAGGGGGCAACCAGGCCCGTGCCGAGGCCAGGAGGGCCTCCCATGGGAAACAGGTGATGACGGCCAAGCTCGAGCCTGCCCCCAAGAAGGCACGGAAGGAAAGGCCGAAAATATGGTTCTCAGACGAGGACCTTGAGGGAGTCCAGCTCCCCCACAACGGCCCGTTGATTGTGACCCTGAAGCTAAAAGGCTGCAAGGTACAGAGGATTCTCGTCGACCCCAGCAGTTCATCCGAGATCCTCTACTTTGACTGCTTTACAAAGATGGGGCTCACCGAGGAAGATCTACAAGAAGCACGTACTCCCCTGATAGGGTTCAGCGCAAAGCCCGTATACCCAAAGGGAAGAGTCTCTCTCAGAGTCCAAATCAAAGGCGCCTCAGTATTAGCTGACTTCCTCGTCGTGGACGCGCTGTCCCCCTACAACGCTATAGTGGGGAGGACTTGGTTGCATCAGATAGAAGCTGTTCCCTCCTCCTACCATCAAAAGCTCAAGTTCCCTTTGGAAAGGGACGGGAAGCTCGAGGTGGTCACGGTCAAGGGCGACCAGCAGATTGCCAGACGGTGCATGATGGCCATCGTGGCCGGAGAGAAGGAGCCGAAGCGAGTACACATGGCCGAACTGGAGGCCGAATTGAATAAAGTTGGCCGCGACCCATAAGAGAAGAGCATTGAAGATTTTACTGAAGTCAGGATCGACCCCAATGACCCCAAGAGGTACTTCCTGCTTGGGAGTCAACTCACCGAACTTGAGAGGTCCGAACTACTTAGCTTCCTGTTGCAAAACATAGAGGTCTTTGCTTGGACCCCGCAAGAGATGCCTGGCATAGACCCCGAGGTCATGAGCCACAAGCTGAATGTGGACCCCCAATTCAAGCATGTGATGCAGAAGGCACGCAGGTCGGGAATAGAGCAGTCGGCGGCCGTGATCGAGGAAATGGGGAAACCGCTGGAAGCAGGCGCCATCAGGGCGGTCTGGTACCCGACATGGTTGGCGAACACTGTAGTGGTAAAGAAGAAGACTGGGAAGTGGAGAGTCTGCGTCGACTTCACTAACCTTAACAAGGCATGCCCCAAAGACTGTTTTCCACTCCCAAAGATCGACCAGATGATCGATGCTACCGCCGGCCACGACAGAATGAGCTTCCTCGACGCCTACCACGGCTACCACCAGATACCAATGTATGGGCCGGACAAGGAGAAAACGGCGTTTATCACTCCCAGGGGGACCTACTGCTACAAGGTGATGCCTTTCGGACTGAAGAATGCAGGAGCGACCTACCAGAGGTTAGTCACCAAGATGTTCCGAGACCAGCTCGGCAAAACGATGGAAGTCTACATAGACGACATGGTCGTCAAGTCCAAACAGTCCCAACACCACCTAACGGACCTCGGCCAGGTGTTTGACGTTCTCCGGAGGTTCAGATTAAAGCTGGACGCCTCTAAGTGCGCCTTCAGGGTCGGCTACGGCAAGTTTCTAAGAAGCCTAGTCACGAGATGGGGCATCGAGGTAAACCCAGATCAGATTTAGGCAATCCTGGGCATCCAAAGCCTGTCGACGACGAAGCAGGTCTAGAGGCTCACTGGCATGGCTGCCGCACTCAACCGCTTCATCAGCAGGTCCTCCGACAAATGCTGTCCCTTCTTTCAACCACTGAAGAAGAACTTGAAGCTCGAATGGACCCCGGAGTGCGATTCGGCTCTCCAAGATCTCAAAGCTTACCTAGCCTCACCCCTATTGCTGTCAACCCTGAAGAGAGGAGAAGCGTTGTACTTATACTTGACGGTCTCGGATCATGCTGTGAGCTCGGTCCTAGTCAGAGAAGAAGACGGGCAACAGAAGCCCATTTACTACACGAGCAAGACCCTCCTCGACGCCGAGACCAGATACCTGCAGATGGAAAAGCTCGCACTGGCCTCGTCAGTGCCTCTCGCAAACTCTCGCACTACTTCCAGACCCACACGATAGTGGTGGTCACTGAGCACCAGCTTAAGTCCGTCTTCCGGAAAGCTGATTTCTCCGGACGAGTTTCGAGATGGGCAGTGGAGTTGGGACAGTACGACATCCAGTACCTTTCGAGGACGGCGATCAAAGAGCAAATTTTGGCCGACTTTATCGTGGAGTTTGCTTCCCCTAATTCTGCGCCGAGCCCACTCGACGCTGAACTGGGGGGCAAAGGGGATGAGGATGGAGTCTCGGGGACTGATTACGACCGATCTCGGAATACGTTCCGTGATTCGGCTTGGAAGGTCTTCGTTGACGGATCCTCTACCTCCAGGAGGGCCGGCACCTGCATAGTTCTCCAGTCTCCAGAAGGACTAGTCATCGAGCAGGCCCTGACACTTGACTTCAAAGCATCAAACAATGAGGCGGAGTACGAGGCGTTGATAGCAGGGCTGAACAGCGCCAAGATCCTCGACGCTCAAGAACTGGTGGTCTTCAGTGACAAGCCATCTCACCGGAGATTACCAGGCTCGCGACGATAGAATGGCGGCCTACTTGACCCTCGCCAAGAAGCTCCTCTCTCAATTCCCGGAAGCAGAAGTCAGGCAGATTGGCAGGGATTCCAACTCACACGCCGACGCGCTCGCCAATCTAGTTTTATCCGTCGAAGCTGGAAGGAAAAGGACTGTGGAAGTAGGATCATTGGCATCACCAAGCATAGAGCTTCGTCCAGCTCGACAAGTTATGTGCACAGATCTCGGCCCAAGTTGGATGGACCCTATCATCTCATACCTCAAGGACGACTAACTCCCTGAAGACGAAGGTCAAGCTCACAAGATTAGGCTGAGAGCAGCCCGAGTCTGGCTCTCTCCAGAAGGAAAGCTCTACAGGAAGTCGTTCACAGGCCCTTATCTCCAGTGCGTCCACCCAAGCCGAGTTGAAGAATTCCCTCTTTGAAATACACGAAGGAATCTGCAGGAGTCACATCGGAGGACGGTCACTGGCATACCGGGCTATCAGCCAAGGATACTGGTGGCCGTACATGTAGAAGGACGCACAGATGTACGCCAGGAAATTCGAAAAATGCCAGAAGTTCTCACACATTCTCCATCAACCTGCGCAGGATTTAAGCCCACTCTCCAGCCCATGGCCCTTTGCCCAATGGGGGCTGGACATCGTGGGACCTCTCCACCGAGCTTCGGGGAATAAAAGGTGGCTGATAGTGGCCACCGATTACTTCACCAAGTGAATAGAAGCAGAAGCATTGTCCTCCATCACCGAGCAAGACTCTAAAAGCTTTGTATGGAAAAGCAATATCACGAGGTTCGGCATCCCGCGAATCTTGGTCTCGGACAATGGGACCCAATTCGACTCCAGCCTCTTCAAAAACTTCTGCCAAGTGCTAGGTATCAGGAATCATTATTCGACTCCAGCCTATCCCCAGAGAAACGGCCAAGCTGAGACCTCCAACAAACTGGTCCTTGACGGACTCAAAAAGAGACTCGACCGGCCAAAGGGAGGTGGGTGGAAGAGCTTCCTAGTGTCCTATGGGCATACAAGACTACCTCGAGGCTCTCCACTTCAGCAACACCGTTCTCCTTGGCATATGGGATGGAAGCCGTGATCCCGCTCGAGATCGACCTTCCAACCTTGAGATCCGAACTTTTTTACCAAGGCCAGAACGAGAAGAACCTGGCCCTAGAATTGGACCTGGCCGAAGAGCACAGAGAAGCAGCGGCCATCCGCTTAGCTGCCTATCAGCAACGGCTGGCGAAAGATTACAACCAGAGAGTTTGGGAAAGGAAATTCTCCATTGGCGAACTGGTCCTGAAGAAGGCACTACCAGCGGACAAGGATCCGAACCAAGGTAAGCTAGCGCCGAACTGGCGCGGCCCATTCAAAGTAGTCTCGACTGCTAGTCCGTCCGCATACAAACTCGAGGATATGGATGGAAAGCAACTGCCGTGACCGTGGAACGCCTCGCACCTCAAAAAGTTTTACTTTTGAAATGTACTCAGATTGTGCAAATCAGTGAGGACGATTTTTTCTTAGAGATTTCTTTTCCTTTTCTAAGTCAAAGACCTCGGCAATAACACCACTCTCCAGCTCGGCAGCAGCGCGCAGGGTCATCCTAGCTTCGGAAATAAAATCGACAAAGGAATGACTTCGCCCTCTCCAGCTCGGCAGAAATAACTCCATATCGTGCGATAAGCGCATCTCGGCTCTCGTGCCAGATAGCCAGCACGGCCCCTGGTGAAGAGCCAGAGGGATCGCCCCATTTCGTGTGATAAGCGCATCTCGGCCCTCGTGCCAGATAGCTAGCACGGTCCCTAGTGAAGAGCCAGAGGGATCACTCCATTTTGTGCGATGAGCGCATCTCGGACCTCGTGCCAGATAGCCAGCACGACCCCTGGTGAAGAGCCATGGGGATCGCCCTATTTCGTGCGATAAGCACACCTTGACACTCTTATGCCAGATTGCTGGCGTGCCACTTGCGTATCTATTGGTGGGCAGCAATCTTAACGATATAATCTCGGGCTAGTCTGGGGGCAGCTCGGCACCTACCCTTACCGAGCTCACATACTTGTGCAAAATTTTGGGAAAACAAAGTACCTACCCCTACCGAACTCATACACTTTAGCAAAATGTTAGGAAAGCAAAAATGTGTGTAACAAGAAAAACGACCCGATCATTAGCCAAAAGAAAACTTGAGTTATATTGAATTTCCGTTCATTACATAAGATAGCAGGTACAAATGAAAACAAGGAAGCAGGAAAGATACATCAATAACAAAGGCAATTACAAACAAAATGAACGAAATCAGTCCGAGGTCATGCAGGGTCAGAAGCATGAGGAGCGGTGGCAGCTCTGATGTCAGCACCGGCTTGATCAGCGTTTGCCTCCCTGGCAGATGTCTCACTAGCAATCACGGAAGGGGCGGGGTTCGGCAGTGGAGCTGGGTACGGAGGCGGATCCTTAAAAGACGGATGCCCCTCTGAGATCCCCACCTCCTTCAAAGCGGAGCGCCATCCTTTCGCCCAGGCTTTGTCCCTCACCACGAGCACCCTGGCCTTATAGTGCGCCGTCACTTGTGCCTTGGTGTCCTCGAAGACAGCGTCACACTCAGATTCGAGCCTGACCTTGGCTTCATCCGCCCTCTTCGATTCGGCCCGAAGCTTGGCCTCGAAATCATCTTTCAGCCTCTGCAGGGAAGCCTCGAGCTCGGCCACCTTCCTCCTCTCGGCCTCCGTCTCGCCCCTCACATGCTCAAGCCCAGCCTCGTACTCTCCTTAAGCCCTCGCTAGTTTTTGGGTAACGGCGTCTAGGGCTTCCTCGAGGCCGTTCTTCTCTGCGTTCAGCTCGGTGACCTCAACGCCGTACTTGTACAGCCTGTCGGCCGCTACCATGGACTTCTACACCGTCTGTCAAAGAAGCAAGGAAGGAAAGTCAGAACAGTCACCGATATTAAACAACTTGATAAAAAATTTAAAGGTTCAGATGAACTCATCGCGAAGCATGACTGCAGCAGCGACAGTATCAGCTTCGGGTCGCTATATCCGTCCAGTAAAGCCATATCTCGAGGAAGGGCGCAGGCCCGCCCAAGCGCCTCGAGGACAAGGGGATCGACCTTCCAGAGAACACGATCCTCCATCGTCATCGGTCTCCCCGTTTCGAGGACAAAGCTCGGCTCCCATGGACGTGGGCCAGCGGATGGCGACGTCGCATCCGAGCTGAGACTTGCCTCGGTTCTAGGCCTTTTCTGCGGCCGAATTTCCTCATGCTCGACCTCGGTTGGGGGCAACCGGGCCTCCAATTCGGCAGGACCAGAAGGGGTAAGGATCTCTGCCACTGCCGTAGGAGAAGTCGCCTGAGTCCCCAGAAGAGGAGTCTCGGTCGCATCCGGATTCGCAGGCACCTGGAGGGCCTGGGCGTCCTCGACACTGAATGCCAAAGTCTCGAGGTCCTCGAAGGACATACGCCTGGCACGCCACATCTATGAGCTCAGCGAAGGAGACCGGACGATCTGACACGACCTTCTCCTTAAGGCCTCGTGTGGCCTCGACCCGGACGTGGAAGCCTGGGCACCGGACGTGGCCCTCTCGTGATATCGGACACCACCCACGAAGGCCCTTCTTCCACGGTCCTGGCCCTAGGGTTAGCTTGTTATCTCTCGGCCTCATGCTCGGCCCCGTCCGAACTTCCTCCTCGGAACGGCTCGGTTGTACCCTTGATATATCCACGGTACTTCGGCTGGTACCCTAACAGCGACCAAGCTGCCTTGCCCTCATGACCGTTGTATCACTTAACTTGTCGGAGCCAGGTTTCATTCCTCGCCCAGATACACCGAGCAGCCTGCTTCCTCTCCTTAACAGCTGCACAGCAAGCAGAGATATCAGTACGGCAAGATAGGAAAGGAAAAAGCATATGGAATATGAACAAAGAAAGAGAGATGGTATTTACTTGGAATATTCCTGAAGTGGCGGGGAACCCGGTAGGCTCTATCAGTGTCGGCTACGCCAAACTCCTAGTTACCTGAGACGTATAAGAGATCGTCCCCGGCGTATTTACTTGAGTCTCCAGGCAGCAAACAAAGCCCTCCCGACGTGGCTTAGCCCGGAGATAGTAGGCATCTCCAGACTTGCATATGTCGTAGACGTCCTCAATATCGAAGACGCCGAGGTCGATGCCTAGGACCTCGTTCAGCTTGGCCGCGCCCATCACAATCTTGAAGACGTTGGGCAGCACCTGGCAGGGGCAGAGGCACCACTGACTAAGGCACCTCCTCAGAAAGGGATGAAGGGGGAAACGAACCCCACCTTCAATCACAGCCACCAGCGGAAAAGGCATCCAGCCTCCCGAAAATTCACGGAGGTTGGTACCATTAGGATCACCCCCCCTGACTTGGACATCGGTGGGGATCTTAAATGTTGACCTAAATCCCTCAATCGCCGCCTCGCCCTCTAACCAATGACTGTAAATACCCATCTCTACCCGAATCTAAAAGCAAGAAGAAACCCTAGACCCAAAACCTACGGGAAAAGGCAGGGGAAGATGAACTTACTAAGGTTGAACCGGAGTACAAACTAGCAAGAGCTCGATCTCGGCAGCACCCCTCTTCTCAGGCAAAGTTCTCTCGCAACGATTTCGTCTTCTCCAGTTCAGAATGACAATAGGGAAGAATGAAACCTTGATGACCCTATAAATAGGGGAAGGGGGAGGGATCCCCTCCTCAGAAACCCTAGAGAGGCGCATGCTAGACGTTCTCTGGGGCTCCGCGCACATCATTTCAATCATTGAATGCGTCCCTGATAAAGCGGCGCATGCGCCCTCGAGGCGACTGGACAACTAATCAGAATATGACATGTAGAGCCGTTGATATGTCTTCGGCATTGATTAGCAAGCGTCATTTTATTACCCTCGTCATACAGAGCGACGGCGGAAAAAGGCCAAGCACCAGCGATCGAAACCAAGGCGAACTCTATCCCAGAGGGGTTTCCTGTCTTATAGCTCCCGACCTCACCGAGCTGGCGAGCTCCGTAAGGTCAGAAGCTAGGGGCAATTGTGTGGGGATGTTTCCCAAAGTGCCGAGGTTATGCTAACTTAAACGCTTATGCCCATTAATGGCGCCCTGATCTCGGCAAACGTTGCTCATCTGTTATCCGAACTCAAGACCGCCTCTGGTCTCGGGCACCCCGACCTCAGTACAAAGCCTCCACTTCGGCTACTCTGTTCGGCACCAGAGCCAGACCTTTATCTGAGATGAGCGGTAACAGCTGTCCTCTCAAGGATGTCCAGCTGGAACTGACAGAGCCATCCTGGCCACCTCTTATCCCTGACAGCGTGGCATCCAGTAGCCACGTCCTATCAAAGCATGGCCTCAAGCCAGGCCCGATAGGACTAGGCCCAAAAGTCAGAGGAGGTAAGGCCCGATTAGACCTGCATTTAATGCTCAATGGGCTGATCGGACTGCCATTTAATGAAGTATGGGCTGAGTGGACAAGGCCACTCGAGTGGCAAAACCCATCATGGAGCTCGCTCATGCAAGTCAACCCCCTCTCCTATAAATATAAACTCCAACTCCATTCTAAGATATGCACACCATAACCAGAGAGCTGTTATTCTGTCTCTCTTCTCCCTTATCTCTGTCCTACTGCTCAGACCATTCACTGACTTAGGCATCGGAGAGCCTTGTGCTGCCCACAGCCAAGGTCCTCTGACTTGCTTCCTCTCTTCCTTTTTCAGGTCCAGTCGGAGCCACGTAAACCTTCATTGAGACTTCTTTAAACAGGGGTCCTAATCCCTGATTCAAAGCCCGTAATTTTTAGGCACTTACAATTTCCCACATAAATTGCATTTTTTTTTGGAAAGAACTGCAAAAAAATCCCAATATGAAATAATATAAAAATTCAACAACAACAATAACAGCCATAGATAATATCATTACATCCATCCATGTAATATAAATTTATTGCATACTAATCCACTTCACCTCTGGAACCAAACAAGCACCCCATTAGCATAATTGAAAAGTGAGGGAGAGTCAGAAAAGAGAACATGGAAGTGGAATGAGTATGACCAAACCTCGTCATACCTATGCTGCCCCATTGGCATGAGGCAATGATTCTAGGTAGGGGTGTTATTTTTTTCTCTTTGTATTTTTAAGGGTTGCCTTTTGAACAAGTCTGAATCTTAGTAGCACTTTAGCAAAGTCTCTAGCATGTCAATTGACTTAGTTAAGGAATGGCTTGATTTGGGGCACTCATTCTTTGGATGCTTTTGGATATTTAACAATTTAGTCTTTATCTATAAAAACAAAAGACAACTTTAGAAATCCTTTTGCACATTTAAGCCCACCTTTCAAATAATATGTTATACGTGGAACAGGACACCTATGACCTCTTGCAAACACAGGGAGTTCATAAATAGAATGAATTCTTTTTACCTATGTGTAGTCTACTGATCGAGCACCGAGAAGTATAGAGTCTAAAGTTCAAATGCAAAACCCAATACTGGATAAGAAAATTCTGTTCACCCCATAACCAAAACATAAACTAAAATTGTTAAACATAGAGACATACACAATCATTGTACAACTCACCAAAATTCTGAGTCTAACAATAGAGAAAAGAAAACCTCTAGCATTCTGAATTACAAATAGCCAAAGGCCATCTCTAATATAGAAACAAAAACCAATTCGAATATCATCTAAAAAAAGAACTGATCGTCCCAAAAAAGGATTGCAAATATAAATTATCCCCCGCTACTATCTCTACTCGAAAAAGCAAAGATGTTAACGGAGTATTGTATCCACTAGGATAAAAAGGCCAAGTTTTGTTGGTTCCTAAATTCCTAAATATAGTTCTAATAGAAAGCAAAGTGTTGATTCCTAAACTAATCCTACTAGAAAACGAAGTGTTGGTTTGATGGGTTTGATTCCTAAATTAACAAATTAAAAGACAATATTTTGTTCCAATCAGAGAAAAGATCTCAGAGTACGAATCCACTCTAACCTTGCACAATGGCAAGTATAGACCTAGGGTTTCACTATCAACGCTAAAAAAACTCGTTCTAGTTACAAACCTTCACAGAGTCACCAAATAAGGGATGTAGATGTGGATCGGGGCATAATCTATCTCTAAGGCATAGATTATCCTAGATCTAACAACACATTCATTCAAGTATCGTTATAAGACTTAGTATTAAAATCTACAAGATTAGAATACCAAAGAAAGAGATATTACATTAAAGAAATAGAATCCAATTAATGGATAACATCTTATCATATAACCAAAAGCATTTACAGTAAAACCCTAGAACCTATATATCACCATAAACACAAGATTAGGGCTTCATCACAACCCTAAGATAGAGAGTTAGTTGCTCATGGAGAAAGGTTGACGAAGAATCTCTGACGATATCCTCATTGACACTCTTCCAAAGCTCATAAACCAGGCTCCTGATCTTCTCCCAAGATGTTAATCTCTTAAAATGGAGTTTGGCCTCATATTTAGAGAGTTTTGGCCTAAAAAGTCACTTCAAAACGTGCTGGGATGGTGCCCCCATCGGGCTCGGGCATCCGGACCGGAGTCAATGGCCTCCGGGTGTTCTCTGTAGCCGGGTGTCCGGATGCCCGCCACTTCCTGAGGTCATATCTCCCTTAATATAGGTCCAATTTATATTATCTTAGGCAACGGATATCTACTCGAAAAGAGCTTTCCAACGGTATGTAGATTGCACTAATCAGACACTCGGGTTGAAAGTTTTGACCATTTCAATCTGCTACCCCTGAAAATTCAGAGAATAATGGTGCAATTAAAGGAACTTCCATGTTGGCATGCTATAGGGTGAGTGGGACCCATGTTGGACGTCCAAGGCATATTTGGACTCTTGTTTTACTTATTATTATTTAATTCCCTTCCCATATTTGGCACGCTTCCTTACTTGCAACTCCTGTTTGTCATGCTTTGTGAGGTTTCTTCCATTTTAGCTCTCAATTTCGGTTCTTCTCCTAAAATACCTGCAAACACTAAAATAACATAATTAAACTAATTAATCTCTTTCCAATGTGTAACAAAGTCCTCATTGAGGGGCCTAAAATGTATATTTTAGGCTCTCATCACACCCCCCAACTTACACTTTGCTAAACCTCGAGCAAAGCTAAAACAAAAGCAAAAACTAAGGCCACTTTCGTAGGGAGCACGGCTGCACTTAGCATGTGCAGCAAGCCTTTAAACATCTAAGTTCCCCCTAAAGGAAGAGTTATAGTCTCGTAAGGGTTTGCAGTGAATCTACCCATAAAATTTCTATATAAAAAAAGGGGAGTCTTTTCCACAAAGATCTCTACGAACACTGGATATTCCTGATTATGGGGTTTTCAATATACATCACAAATTTGGTTCACAAATCCTATCTGTTGGTTATAAATCCTCAAAACCAAGCTGGAAAAATTGATTGTGCACGGTGAAAATTGTGTATATATAGAAGCAGGGGAACATAAAATGAGCCACTAGAAATTTCCGTGAGAACAAATTTTTATTTTCCTTTCAAAATTCTGGGCCACCTAACCTCAGTAAAAGATAACATGATTCCTCTCTAGGCATTTGTGATTGCTTTCACACTATTATTTTTCCAAAGGCCGTAACACACTATTTTAGTAACTTTTTTCTTTTCTTTTTTTTCCAATACGAAACACACATGTGACTGTGAAATGTCTAGGTCCCTTAAGCTTTCTAATTAACCCATGTGACGAGCATTCGGCCAATTACTCCCAAAATAGATGTCTTTAGGGCACTAGGTAGGTAAATACCCCTACAGGCTTACTGGCTCGGGTTAAAAAGGCTACGAACCCAAACTTGTCACAATAATAACACCTTTTTTTTATATAATATGGCCCCTAACAATAGGTAGTCCTTTCCATATGCCCGAATTAATTCACTAATTTATGGATAAATCCACTCAGTTGAACCAGGACATTGTATGACCGAGGGTCGGCTTTGCATCATCATTGTTCTGAAGTTCTCACTAGTATGGAAATCATAGCTTCACATTTCAAAAATTCTATAAAATACGTGTTTAAGTGATGGATCAATAATTCAACAATTTCTCAAAAAAACTCTTTCCTAAAACAAGATAGTGAACCCTTTTATCCCTCTTTTCCCTCTCAAAAAGTTCTAAAAAACAAGGTATCTTTGTTTCATAAAAACCCGGTTAGAAATTTCCCGAAAGACTAACGTAAATAGCAAAATCAAATGTAAATGAAAAAAAAATAAAACTAAAAAGAACTAAGAATACTAAGACTAACCCAAAGGTTAATACACCACCCCCCAACTTAACCTAACATTGTCCACAATGTGCAGCACAATAAATATGAGATATAAAGGACAAAGGAAAGTAAAGAAAAAGGAAGGATATCACCTAGGTACCACTTAAAATATGGTGGAATGGAGAAAATGGGGAGCATGCCCCCCAACTCGGACCAAAGTACCTGCTGAATGTTAGCGGCAAGCAACAAAAACAAAAATAAAGAAATCCTATGAAGTACAATCCAAACCTGCATAAAGACATGACTCAGCACTTCTTTCATGGCTACCTCCTTTATATGATCTTCCTGATCGTCAGACAGATTAGGAGCAATGATAACATTGACTGCAAAGCAGTCGTCCTTGTCTGGAGGTTCATGAGAGGCCCTAAAAGCATTTAGCCTCACTTTCATATTACCGAAGGAAACATCCATAACTCCTGTTCGGCAATTATTGTTCGCATGGCTGTGGCCAAAAAGGGCCAGCCAAGAATTACAGGAGTGTGTTTCATTGAGTTTTGCACTGGTTCAGTGTCAAGGATGATGAAATCGACAGGGAAAAAGAACTTGTTGACCTTGACCAGAACATCCTCAATTATGCCCCAAGGTACCCTGACAGATCTGTCAGCAAGTTGCAAGGTAACATGAGTGGGCTTCAATTCCCCCAGCCCAATCTGCTCATACACCGAGTAAGGCAAGAAATTGACACTCACTTCAAGATCCAATAATGCATGATCAATGATGTGACTCCCAATCGTACAAGTAATGGTGAGAGTGCCAGGATCTTTCAGCTTAGGAGGAGTGTCATTATGAAAAATCGAGCTCGCTTGCTTGGTGAGCAAAACCTTCTTTGGCACATGATATTTAGACTTGCGCTTTTGAGAGGTATGGAGGGGTTTAGGAGAACAGAGTAGGGGTGTTCATCGGGCTTCCAGACCCGGACCGACCCGGCGCTTATCGGGCAGGCCCGAAACCTTTCATATCGGTCCAGGTCAAACCCGACCCAATAAATTCTTAATATGACCGGGTTTCGGGTCACTGAATTCAAGATTTTCGGGTTATCGGGTGAATGTTTGATAAACAATTAGAGAAACAAGACACCACTCCACAAAAGCAGAACCCACTTCTAAATCCATTCATGACTCTACCAAACGATCCTATCAACTATCAGTCCATTAAGCAGCTGATATTTGATCATAAATCAGCAAGAAACAATTAGAGGAATCAGACATTGTCATCAGGATCTGGCGGCTTTCTAATGAGGAAATTGCAGTTAAGAAGTGAAATCTTGTGAAACTCCTCCTCATTAATCCTATAATCCACCACCTTGTCCGATTCCAAGCCCTGAGTCAAGACAAAGGACTCGCTCTGCACCATCTCTATGTCGTCGCTGGTGTTGGAGGCGGCGGAAGCCCCGTCGGCGGGGAGGAGGCGGTCGTACTTGATGTCGTAGTCCCTGGTGTCGAGCTCCTCGGCCTCGTCTTCGTCCATGTCGTAGTCGTCGGGGTCTCGAGATTCCACATCGTCGTCGTCGGCCCAAACCCTAAAATCGTTCCTCTTCTTCTGCTTCTTGTTGATGCTTTTGCAGCTGATTAGGGTTTGGTTGGGTAGACGAAGGTGGGAGGAGAGAGGGTTTGGGGGTTGTGGATGTCTGGATGAGAAAAGGAGGCCCTTCTTTCAAGAAATCTTTGTTCTTCTTCTCATTCAAGTAGGGCTGAAATTTTTTAACCGAGCAACCGGGTTTAACCCGGTCTGAACCCGATAGTCCGATAACCCGGTGGCCCGAAACCCGATAACCCGAAGATTTTTAACAGGGTTATCGGTCGGGTCATTCACCTCTTAAAAATTATCGGGTCGGGCCAAACCCGGCCCGATAACCCAGGACCCGGCCCGCTGTGCACCTCTAGAACAGAGGATCCGTCTTCTAAAGTACCCATATACCTCCCGATTCCCCGGTATGGAGCCAGCATCGGTCGTTTCGGCTTGCGGCTGAAGGATCTCACTCTTCCCCGCGCTACTGAAACCTAGGGAGTTCAATCCCGCTCCTAAGGAGCTTCCTACGGCAATGGCCCTTAGGCCTGGGTACCGAATTAGTTTGGGTTCGTAGCTGCCACTGCCTTCTCGTACACATCCGAGTTGCAATGAATATCATGATACCAGTTAGAGCGCTAGCCTCTACTGAACTACTCCGACTTCGTGACTCTAGACTACGGTCGTTTGTGCGTTCAGTGGTTACTATACGATAGCAGAACCGCGAAAAAAGATACTAAAGGTCAAATTTGCTAAAAGCTAGGGATTAAAAGATAGAATATCCTTGTGTTAGGGAGTGCTTCCCGAGAAAAGAAACACGACTGTATTCTCAGTTGTTTCCCTCCTTGTTTAAACACATCTAACATTTCATCCATGGTGGCTCCCTTTTTACTAATTAAAGGGGGAGGGTGTGTCAAGACAAGTAGGAAAAGGGGCTTTAGGCACATATGGGGTTGCCACAGCCGGGACAGATGAAGAACTGGGAGGGGTGACATCCTTTCCCTTAGAAATCCTTTTGAGCCTCAGAAATCCTGGGATTGGCTATAGGTTTGCTCACATCTTTCTTAGGCTCCTCGGGCCTAGTTTCAACCTCATGCCCATTCCTCAATGCGACAACCATTTTAGCTTGTTCATGATAGGTACCACGAGGTTACGAGCCATCACCCACCTCGAATGTAGTCTTGGGGTTGACCGTGGGTTGGCTGGGCAAACGTCCCTCCTCTCTTCTATTAAGAGCTTTAGCTATTTGGCCTAGGTGGGCCTCTAGCTTGGCTATGGACTGGGAGTGGGAATGGACCAGCTGAGTGCTTGCTTTGAGCTCTTACAGCATTGTCTCTTCAAAGGATGGACTCCTTTGCTGTGGATAGGGGTTGGAGTGCCGGTAGGCCTATTGGGAATGATAGGCCGCATGATTAATAGGAAAATTCTACCTTGGCGGGTGAGAGGATGAAGTGCCCTGGCTGGGAGACTTCCAGGAAAAACTGGGGGGATTGCGCCATCTCGAGTTATAAGTGTCTGAAAATATATCATTACCCGGTTTGGAGAACCCCTGTGCAGCATTCACTTATTCTTGCACAAATTTAGGGAATTATGTGGCAGCATGACACTTGCTCACAAAATGAGTGGGACTGGAGCATAAAACACAAACACCCTGAGAAGATGGGGATTGGAGAGATTGACCCACAGATAACAGTTGATCCAACTTTTGGGTCAAGGCAGCCACTTGAGTGGTGAGTTCATTAGAGGGTTGAATTTCAAACACCCCTCTAGGTTTTTGAGAGTTAGAGGCCGTCGGCCTCTCCAATCTAGCAGTGGAGGCATGGTGTTGAAAGGCCACACTCATATTCTCAAAAAGCTCCAACGCCTCATCCTCATTTTTTAACATAATAGATCCCCCACTGGTGGTGACTACCATATTTCTCCATTCAGGAGACAATTCGTCATAAAAGAATTGCACCAACTGCCACTTGGCAATTTGGTGATGAAGACACTTCCTGATGAGATCCTTGGATCTATCCCACGCCTCATGAAATTGTTCACTATCAGTTTGGGCGAAGGATGTGATAGATCTCTGATGGACCGCGCTTCTGCTCAGCGCTACCGAGGTCAGCGGACGTGAGAGTCCGTTTGATCCAACCATTTCGCTCCCGGGAGGGCAAAGCGAGCATCAACATTTTCTTTCTCTTTTTTTTTTTTTTTTTTGGGTGGGAGTGCCAGATTTTCAACTCTACTTGGAATTGCAAATGGTGATCCGGAGAACGACCTTCACAAGTAGAAAAGGAAATCAACTTCTTTCCAGTTTTCATTGCACATATATTTAAGAAAAGAGACATGGTTTTGAAATACCGTAAGAGGTGATTTCATTTGTTTTGCCGTTAAAGGCGATGTTTGCCGTAAAAGGTGATTTTTGGCATTTATAATCGATTTACAATTCTTATCAATAGTGAAAGACAAGAGTTGTGCTTTTTTTTTGTCTCTTTAGAAAAATACAAACTACAATGAAAAGCAAGAAAAATGATGATCTAACTTCTCAGGAGATTGTGGGGGACTCATTCAGATTGACGGTCGTCAGCCATGTGTAGACTTCATCATCATCCATGCAGATGAAAACAGATGATACTCTTAATTCACTTGGCTCGGTTATAACCTCAGATTTTTAGAGGACAAAGACCAAGAGGAGGTCATATTTCCAATAGAAAGCTAAGTAGACGGGCTGAAAAGCCACGCCTAAGCCATTAGAAGCAGGAGAAGACAATACCTTAGGGGGTGGTGCCCCCCAAGGGACTTTTGTCACCTTGTAGCGGTGGTCGGTAGGGTGTTCAACGGGTCAAACCCATGGGTTTCATGTCAAACCCGACCCGACCCAAAACAATTTATATGGGTGAAAACCCACCCGAACCCGACCCGTTCGGGTCACGGGTCAGTTGGGTCACGGGTCGAGTTCGGGTCAAAAAGAATTGTAAAAAATATGTGATGGGGCTAGAAAAGACAAGTATTTCATGCCTGCTATACCTTGATGGAAATTTGGTGGGTCCCACTTGGCTAATCCAAGATCAGCCCTACTTTCCAAGGTCGCCCAGGGGTAAATATACATTCTATTGGATATGATGTACCATCAAGTCAATCCCTTGGACCCCAGACTCAAACTGTAACAAGTGCTGTAACACACTCATTCACGGTGGGAGTTTTTGTGACTGTTAGATAAGGATGCATATGGGGCCCACTTCTTATAGTTCCATCATCACTAGGGGCGACCAAAAGTCCCCTACAAGATGTGGGGTTCTGATTTCTGATCAGGTCCACTGATGGGTCCCAAACCCCTGACGACATACAGCCCTATTTGCCTCAAACTCACGCCTGTAACATGCAAATCAAGTGGATGGTGGCCCAGACGGGGCCCACCTCCTTCAGGTCCATATCCTCCTTGGTCGACTTGGAGTAGGCTTACTACTCACTGGTCCAGATCACCCATACAGTGGGCCAGGGGGCCCCATAATCCCAAAACAACAAAATATCCAGAGACGACATGTCTCTGTGTTTCACCAAACTGTGCCCAGAACGATGGTATTCCATGGGTTTGCACTCATCCATGATTATATCATTCTAACAGCCATGTGCACATGAAAAGAACTAGAAGTTACCCTGATCAATAGATTTTAGATACTACTATGCACAATAGTTCTACACACAGTCAACATCCAACAAGCTCAGTCACCTTTTTACTATGGAAAAGAGAAAAGGGGAAAAAGAGAGAGATAGGGCGGTAGTGAGCTGGGAAGACCAGAAGAGGGAGAGAGATGAGATCAAAGATGGCAGCGTTTAGGGAGATGAGAGATGAGGGAGTCTGGCATTTAGGGCAGACGAGGGCAGTGAGCTGGGAAGACCGGAAGAGGGAGAGAGATGAGAGATAGATGGCAGCATTTAGGGAAGATGAGAGATGAGGGAGTCTGGCGTTTAGGGCAGACGAGGGCTTTTAAACTTTTTATTTTTACCGAGTTCACGGGTCACCAGGTAACCCGACCCCGGAGACCCGTTAACCGTTACAGACAACAACGGGTCGGGTCGGGTCGAGTCGAGCACCAAAAATATGCTACCATGACTCACCCATTGACCCAATGGTCGAGTTGGGTAACCGGGTCAGGTCACAGTTAATTTTGAACTCCTCTAATGGTCGGTGCAGAACTTCAGCAGAGTTCTCTCTCTTTTTTCTGGATTATGTCTGTCTGGATTTCGGGATTTTCTGTGCTTTTTCTGACAATGATCTCTGGATTTTTCCGGGTCTGGATTTCTTGGAATACTCTCCTATTTATAGGCCTTTGGTAGCCATTTAGGAGAGTTTATGGTCTTTTAATGCATTAAAGCAGCATAATGGGAGGAGTTACAAGTTTTTATTTCTTTATTTTGTAACTCCTTTTCTTTGGCTTCTGATTCGCCGGTGGAGGATTAAGTGCATTTAATCGCCTTTAATATCCATGATGGGAGGAGTTTCATGGTTTAAATGCCATGAAACCTTTGACTTGTAATTCCCGTTTGCTTACTTCTGATTGGGCCGTCCAAAATAACGAGTTAATGACCGTATTAAGTTGCCATAAACGGGTCAATCAACAGCATTAAGTGGTCGCCAAGTCGCTTGAAGAGTCACGGGCCGTACCGCGTCTTTTGAAATTCTTCTGGCGATGATCATCGATGGATCTTCATGCTGATCGACTTCGGATGACCAAGTAACTTCAGACATTGATTGCTAACAGCGAGCCGGTGCCACCTGTATTATCGATTCGATCGATCGGACAGAAAGTGCACTTTCTTGGTTTACCGGTTGCAATCAATGATGATTTGATACTCTCGGAGACGGACTCGTGACGTTGACGAAGATCGACAGATTTGGTGCCTCGAAAGTCAGAATTTTGAAAAATCATTGGGGTTGAAAATCTCAAAATGCGAAAAGGGGTCAAAAAACGCCCTTTCGGCGGAAATTCGGCGACTTGGATTTCCAGGGTCGCCGGCGACCATGGGGTTTGGACCCTTTTGGTCACCGATTCTCGGCCGTTTCGTTCCGTCTTTTTCGATTATTTTTTCTTCGGTGTTTTTCCTGAATTTTTTGTACATTTATTGGCCTGATTTCCCTGTAGAAAACTTGATGAGAATCCCATTAATTTGGAGTGCAAAGTTTCCAATTTTCCAGGAAAGCCGAAGACTTTGTCGCGCAGAGCTGCCGATTTGGTGTCAGAAGCCGAATCTGGGTTAAACGATGTCAGAATGACCTGAAATTTGAGGTGAAGCCTCCTGAGCAATAAATAAGACCAACCATAGGCTTTTGTTTGAGTTTTGAAGCCGTGTGGGATCTTGTTGCTAGTAGATTTGATTCTGATACGAGGAAGATGTCGCGCTTTAATGTGCGGTAAACCGATGTCCGATTGACCTGAGATTTGATAAGGAGCCTATTGGAGTCATTTTGAAATGATCCATTAGCTCTGATTTGAAAACCATGGTCCTAGAGAGCTTCGCCACCGAGAGGCCTGATTTGGCTTCCGAGAGTCAAAGTCTGGTCAAATATTGTCGAAATGACTTGAAACTTGACATGTAGCCCTTTGTAAGATTTTGAAGTCACCCATGTGCTATGTTTGATGAGTGATGGCCTCGGTGGTTTTCGCCGCCGAGAGGCTTGATTTTGCCGTTCGAGGGTTGATGTAGGTAGGCATGTCAAACGGGCCATGCCGACCGCTCCATTTCTGGCCCGCCCGTTCCACGGGCCTTGCCATCACGGCCCATCACATCTAGCAGGCCGGCACGGTATGGCCCGCTAGAGAAATACCCTTGCACGGCACGGCCCAGTGGCACGGCCCGCATTGGAGCGAGCTGAAGCAGGCCGGGCGGGCAGGCCAGGAGTGCCTTTTTTTCTGATAGAAATAAACCCTCAAATCTTTCCTTTTCTCGAGCCACACATTTAGGATAGCCCACTATTACCACACTATTTATGTGATCCCACATAATTATGTTATTCAGGGAGACCACTTAAGATCTGAATTTAATTTTCGGTCAATAGACATATTAGTAATTCAATAGTTACTTTTCCTAAACATTCAATTAATATATACGTAAAGTAGTTCAAACTTATACAAACATTTAACAAATGATTGAGTGGTTCAAAATATTTTATAGATATTTACTCACATATTACTTAAGTGCTATATATGAATTTTCTTTTTCTTATCAGTATTAAAAATAAAAATTAGAACACAAGCACGGAGAATGACAAACATATTTAAGTGGTTCGGTCAAACTCGACCTACTCCACTGAGAAAAGAGAGCCATTTAGATCTTAGCTTCTTGAAGTTTTCTAAATAGGATTACCTTCAAAACCTTACAATCTATTTAGAAAATAAAAATAAAAAAAGAATGAAAAACTTATATATTTACAAATTACAATGAAGGAAAAAGTAAAAAATTAGATTTGTAGTCCACTAATGTATTCTACTGGATCATAATCTTCCATTGATGTCAACTCTTGCTTCCCCTTATCTGCCAACTACCAGTCTCGTAAGCAAATACAATACTCCACCGTTTCTTCAGTTAGATTTGTTTTTCTGTCATCTACTACACGTCCACCTGCACTAAAAGCCTGTTCTGATTCTACAGAAGACATAGGAATAGTCAATAGATCACGAACCATGGCAGCCAACACCGGATAAACGCTTTTTTGTTGCTTCCACCAAGCTAAAACGTCAAAACTAGATGCATCATGCACCCGTATTACACCGACGTCAAGATACGACGATAACTCCGTCACAGTGTTACTTGAGCTTGAGCTGGATGCCATGTCCGTGGACAGGGAAGAATACCACACATCCCACTCATCAACACCTGTTTGCTGGACTTCTGAATGGCCCATACTAAGCCCAGTTGTACCCATTTGCTCACAATAAAATTAAAAAAGTTCTTGTAAATTTGCCCTTATATTTGTAAAAGCATTTAAATCTATATAATTTTTATTTTTATTTATTCCATCATTAAAAAAATTGTACACCACTTAAATTTAACCTAGGATCAAACACAACAACTAAAGAAAACGTCATTAGAGCCTCTTTCCAATATTTATTAAATTTTTCTTCCATGTCTCTAATAGTGCTACTCAGTAAAAAAAATGATCTCTAAATCTACTGAATTGTAAAGTAATTTTAAAAAGCTTCATTAAAGCTTCATTAGATGTTGGATAATATATCCCGGAAAAAAATATTGTTGAAGTATAAAAAACTTCTAATAAATCTCTTAGATGGGCACATAACTCCCAATGTTCTTCACTAATCATCAAATCTTGTGCATGAAAAGCACAAAATTCATTCAAAACAGCTTTCCGAGAAAGTGCAATGTTTAACAAATCATACATAGAATTTCCTCTATGTTCTACCTCTTTAAGCATTTTAATAGCTGATACACCTTGCCTCGCACATATTTGGGCATACAATTGTCTTCTTTGTACGGAGCAGAAAACATATCTAGCAATGTCTTTAAAAGCATCTGTGTAACTTACAATATGCTTTAAACCAACCTTTGCAATAAGATTTAAGATGTGACATATACATTTATTTTGAAAGATATAACTATCTATCAAAGTTGCAAGTGGCATCGGCATTCTCATTAATTCAATAACACTATATTATTACTGGCATTATCTAAAGTTACAGATAAAACTTTTTCCTTAATATTATATTCATCTAGTTTTTCCAAAATAAATGTACTTATGCTAGTTCCATTGTGTGGCCATTCAAGATAACTAAAACTAAGTATACGTTTATTAATAATCCATTTTGCATCTATATTATGTGCAGCAATACAAAGAAAACTATCACCCCCTTTAGAAGTCCACATATCTGTGGTTATGGCTATTCTACCAGGAGTTTCTGCAAGGTAATTTTTTATATTTGTTTTCTCTTCCTGCCAGAGTCTAATAGCATCATTTCTGGCTGTATTTCTTGAAATACTGTGAAATTATGGTTGGCAGTATTACTGGAACCCTTGTTCAAAAAACTCATTTTCGACAAAAGCAAATGGTAATTTAGATAACATAATCATTTTAACAAGACCTTGTCTAGCACTTTGTGCATTAAAAGAAAAAAGACTCAAACTGCTACTACTACTACCACCACCAGAAGTAGAAATTTGGGTCTGTGAACCAGGCCTCCCTGTCCCTGCCTCCTCTAGCTTATGTAAGGCTAAACATGTTTTCGTATGTCCTGTCAAATGGCCGATACCCCTTTTTGACTTGGCACTATAAATCTTACTACACAATTTGCATTTTGCCTTTTCAATGTTCTTTCCATTTTCAACGACATCAAACCTTGTAAATAAATCTCAAACTGCTGAAGTTTTTTTTTTCTCTTGTTTGGTTTGCGAGAACTCTGAGTCCGAGGAAAGGGGGGGGGGGGGTGATAAATCACCTACTTCATCTTTTAATTCAATAAAAAAATTTCTACCTCTAACTTAACGGAAGAAGATTCTATGGGAAATCTTCTAGCCATATTTCAAAAAAATAAATTTATAAATAATAACAGTAATAGGCTAATAGCCTTCTTTTGTGATAATTAATATAAGAACTGGGAGAAAATGAGAGTTAATATAATATAATATAAACTTATATATAAGGAATCTTAAATTTAAATAATATTAATACCTCTAAATCTTTGAAGGCCCCTTTAATCTTGTCTCTTGATGATTTGATCGTTGGCCCTCCAAAAACTTCTTAGAGAGGGTGAAAGAGTTGAATGCTTTGAGAGAGAGTTGTGAGGAATGAGTGTGTAAATTGGTGAGGAATGGGAATGGGAGGGTTAGGGTATTTATAGACTTAGTAAAATGGAAAATGACACAAAATACCCCCTATATGACCATTTTATAGCTGTTTGGGGGGGGGGGGGGGGGGGGGGGGGGGCTAAAATGAACTTTTTTTAAAAAATATGGTCGTTTTTTTGCTATTGGGCGGGCCTGGCCGGCCACAGGGGCCAGCCCACGTGCCGAGCGGGCCTGGCGAGCAGAGCCAAACGGGCCAACGACGCATGCTGTGCGTGTCACGGCCAGTTGACTGCAACAACCTAGCTCATTTGACATCCCTAGATGTAGGGCCAAACGTTGTCGGTTTGACTCAAAACTTTACGTGGAGCCTTTTGGAGGTATTTTGAGACCATCCACAGGCTCTGTTCGAAGATTCGATGTCTTCAACAATGTCGCCGCCGGGAGCTCCTGTTCAGCTGCCGGAGGGGTGAAGTTAGGCCAAATAATTTTGAAATGACCCAAAACTTCTTGTGTACTCATCTCTTGGCTGTCTTGAAGGATCTTATAGTTTTTGTTTAATTCTGACTGGATTTGATTTTTTGGAAGTAGCATTGCCTACTTATGGTAGGCTGCGGCTTCATGTAGCTTTTTTGAGGTTGAAGAGGCAAAGTGATATTTTTTGTGTCAACAATCTCTTATACTATTTGGCTTTGCCAACTGAGAAATATTTATCCAAAGATTTTTGTTGTAGTTGGGCCCAAGTGGTTATGGAGTTTGCAGGTAAAGTACTAAGCCAATATTTAGCTTTGTCTTTTAGTGAAAATGGAAAGAGAAACATTTTTAGGGCCTCACTACAGAAATTATTTATTCTCACCGTGGAGCAAATAACGAGGAAGTCATCAATATGATTGTATGGGCCTTCATTGCTCAAACCATAGAAAAAGGGAATAAGATTTATTGTAGTAGGTTTGATTTCATATTGAGCTGCCTGAACTGTAGGTAGCTGAATACACGAAGGTGTCACGTATTCCTAAGGAGTATAATGCTCCTTCAAGGGCCGGAGAGGAGGTGGAGCCTTCTCTTCATTTTTTTTCCTCTGCCATTGGTGAATTTGTGTTTGAAAGATTAGATGAGTGCTTTGACACACAACTCTTATGCAAGTGATGAAAAAAAAATTAAAAAGTTTACAGTGTACAGTTCTTTTGGTAGAGAAGAGAGATTTCCTTGAGTAAGACTTTTTCCTTTGTGAATTCTCTTAGATCCTTTGAGTAAAACATTTTCCTTTATGAATTCTCTTGGATCCCTACACAGACTCCAAGATTTTTTTTTTGTTAGAATCAGTAAGCTGCAATAAAGATAGTAAACGATGTGAGAAAAGATGATAAAAGTAAAATAAAAAAATGAAAAAGCTAAACTAATGTTAGAATTAAAAGAAACAAATCGTGTTAATTGTCGCCGGTAACGGCGCCAAAATCTGATCGTTCCAAAATAGGGTTGCAAATATAAATTATCCCTCGCTACTATCTCTACTCGAAAAAGCAAAGATGTTAATCGAATATCGTATCCACTAGGACAAAAAGACTAAGTTGTGTTGGTTCTTAAATTCCTAAACTATGGTTCTAATAGAAAAACAAAGTGTTGATTCCTAAACTAATCCTACTAGAAAAAGAAATGTTGGTTTGATGGGTTTGATTCCTAAATTAACAAATTAAAAGACAATGTTTTGATCCAATTATAGAAAAGATCTCAGGTACGAATCCACTCTAACCTCACACAATGGGTTTCACTATCAATGCTAAAAAGACTCATTCTGCTTACAAACTTTCACAGAGTCACCAAATAAGGAATGTGGATGTAGATCGGGGCATAACATATCTCTAAGGCATAGATTATCCTAGACCTAGCAATACATTCATTCAAGCATCGTTATATGACTTAGTATTAAAATCTACAAGTTTAGAATACCAAAGAAAGAGATATTGCATTTAAGAAATAGAATCCAATCAATGGATAACATCTTGCCTTATAACCAAAAGCATTTACAGTAAACATCACCATAAACACAAGATTATGGCTTTATCGCAACCCTAAGATAGAGATATAGTTACTTATGGCGAAAGGTTGTGAAGAATCTCTGACGAAATCCCCATTGACGCTCTTCCAAAGCTCCTAAATCAGACTCCAGATCTTCTCCCAAAATGTGAATCTCTTAAAAAGAAGTTTAGCATCATATTTATAGAGTTTTGGCCTAAAAATCACTTCAAAATGCGCTGGGGCGGTGCCCACATCTGCTCCGGGCGTCCGGGCAGTGGCCTCCGGGTGTTTTCTGTGGCCGGGCGTCCGAACGCCCGCTTCCCGATGTCATATCTCCCTCAATATAACTCCGATTTATACAATCTTAGGCTACTCGAAAAGAGCTTTCCAACGGTACATAGATTGCACAATCCGACACTTGGGTTGAAAGTTATGACCATTTCAATCTACTACCCTTGAGAATTCCGAGAATAATGGTGCAATTAAAGGAACTTCCATGTTGGCTTCCTATGGGGTGAGGGGGACCCATGTTGGACCTCCAAGGCATGTTTGGACTATTGCTTTGCTTTCTTGATTCTCTTCCCATATTTGGCACGCTTCCTTAGTTGCAACTCCGGTTTGTCATTCTTTGTGAGGTTTGTTCCATTTTAGCTCTGAATTCTTGTTCTTTGCCTAAAATACCTGCAAACACTAAAATAACATAATTAAACTGATTAATCTCTTTCCAAGGTATAACAAAGTCCTCATTGAGGAGCCTAAAATGTATATTTTAGGCTCTCATCACGAACACTATTTCACTCCAACCTGAGATAATTCAGATGCAATTTTGAGTGGAACTATCCAATTCTGAAAGTCTTTAGCAGGATAAAGCATATCTTGAACGTTGAACCAAGTAATTCCCCTTACTTTCGAATAGATCCAAACATTATAGATTTGGGCCTCATACATAGAAATCAGACAAAGAAGATCAAAATCCATCACTACAAAAAATAAATAAATAAAAACAACAAAGCCCCGGTAAAGTTAAACTTAGTGCCGATTTGAGTTGCTTAGGCACTGAGAATGAAATTTACAAAGAAACATAAACATAAACAAATATAAACTACAATGAAATTATAAACCAAATAAAATTTACAAATATAAACCACAATGAAACAAAACCAGAAAATAAAATATCTAAGAAAGAGTATCGGAATAAGGCAAGACAGGTTTTTATTTCTTTTTGTATTTAGGTCTGTGCATGTAGGCAGAAAACGATTTAACTTTTGTTATATGGGTATATTACTTGAGAGAGAGAGAGAGGGGGGGGGGGGGGGGGGGGGGGGGAAGGCATGAGGGAGCTTTACTAGAGCATAGGCTTGGAGGAAGACGAAGACGGAAGACCACATGTGGAAGAAAACCCAATGCCAAAGAGGTTTCGTTTGCTCATTCTTTTTGCATATGGCGTTTTGGAAATCATGCATATACATGGGTCTAGAACCAAGGACAAGTGTCCCAGAAACCATAGATGTCATCTATGTGGATCTCCATATGTAGCAGAACCCCATTCTAATGTATCCATCATATGCAAAAACATAATCTCATGGAAAAACCCCTTTCTTAATGAAAACATGAAGAGAAATAGAGACAGAGAAAGATAGAGGGTTACCGAGAGAGAGATCGCAAATACTGATGAGGGTAGTAAGGGACCGGATCGCTTGATCAGAGCAATAGCTTAGGGATTTCCCCTTTTCCGATGTAGGGAGAGAGAGACCCAGAGAGGGTTTCTACGTTTCTGTTTTGGTAGAAAAGAGATGGCGGGAGAGAAGAAAATGTTAATAGAGCGCCAGATTTTTAAGTTGGAGTGGTGGTAGTCCGCCCTTTTTTAATTGGACAACCATTGATGGTAGGACTAAAGGCCTTAGAATCCACCTTTTTTTAATTGGACACAAGTTATTTTATTAATTGAAATAATTTACTCCATGGGCCTACTTATGAGAAATATAGGTCATTAAAAATAAATTCCTCCTCTTGATGTTGGCTCTCAAGATTTTTTAATCAAACTAAAATTGGGCCCATTGAATTTATCACTTGTAATTCCTTGACATAGAAAATTTTTCTTATACTCCTGTAATAGGACCTACTTATAAAATAAACTAAATCACTCATAATAAATACCTTCCTAATAGGCCCTCAAATATATTTTATTTGTATAGGAGTTGGGTCCAATATCATATTGATCATTTATAAAAATATCAACAAGTTATTAAGAAAAATTCCAAGTGGTCTTGTAGTCAACGTGGACTACATTAATTGATCTGTATATTAAAAAGTTGACAAAAAGATTATAGCATTAGAATATGACCATAGAAATTTAATAAAAATTAAACAGTGATACCGTATGGTATGATTTAGGGGCCGATATTTTACTTTATAGTTGTTACTAATGGAAATCAACATTATTCTCTAGCATTTTACAATATCCTGGATTATTTTGAATATTTTCTCAAAAAATTTTGGGGTGGAAAAAATTCATGCCACAACGACCGCAATGGGTAGAGAACTGTACTTGGCTGATACCATGATAGTATCATTTTTTGGGACCGACCAAAATTGCAATTTTCATCCATGCCTTGGTGTAAGCAAAGATGGTTTATTCTTGCATAGATCTATGCACGTGTTTTAGTCATACACGTAGTTTCCCGACATGTAACGCCCCAATTCCGAATACCGAGATAACCGTCAAGGTACCGAAGTTGGCGCGCTACTTCCTAGAAAATTCAAGAACTTCCAAGATCATAGGTCCGCAGTGAGGTCTGATTTAAAACTTTTTGACCAACATACAATCAATGGTTGGAATTGCGGAAGCATAAAGAGCAAAGCGGAAGCAATTGTAATGAAAACGGAAGCATAAGGTATCATAAAAGATATATCAAATGTAGCAGGGCTGGACTAAATCTCAAAGTATGATTAATAACAAGTTTTAATAAAACAGACTACCTCCCTGCTCACAACATAAACTCTCAAAACCCAAAAGAAAGTTAACACTCTAGCCCCCAGTGTAGGCACTCCATCCTCCTGCTCGACCTCCTGGCCAACTGGCCCCCATCCATAGTCACCAGCTATGGGCGCCTCGACAAGTACGAGCGCGTCGTCCTCGTAGTCGGGGTCAATACCTAAGCATCAAGAAGGGTCAGATCTAAAGATCTGGCAAGTCACAGTATACAGATAACAGAGAATGTTTGTGTCAAAAGAATAGAGACAGTAATATGATTAATAAGAATACCAAAGATACATATGCTAAGCAATTGTGCAAGGTAAGCATTTAGAGTCATGAGAAGTGAGATATCTAGTCTAACAAATAGCAAAGTGGCTCATCCACATAAGTTTAAATACCGCGGGATATTATGCCGCAGCCCTCCCATACTGAACAAGTCGCGGTGGGGAAATCTCACCAGTGCTGGGGATAACTAACTCCGCAAAAATAACACTCATGCCTCACCACACTCATCACTCTGGAGACTGGACCCGGTATCACACCGTCCGTCTAAAACATAGCTCATCAAGATAGCCCACTCAGCATTCAGCACTCATATAACTCCTACCAGTGATGATCAGTCTAAAGGCTAAGCTTAAGACAACTAAGTGAATGCTAATGCCAACTCAAAGGATACAAAGTACAGGTCTGTGTCTGTCTAGGCTTGCCGTGCGCGAGCAAGGTCCTAAGAAATCCCTAAGATCAGGTCCAAGTACAAGTTCAATCAATGGATCCATACCAAGGCCCATCAACCCATGGCCTTAGTCTAATCAATCTAGGAGAGATCACAATCTCAATCAGTCCAATATCATTCATAATAATTTACAAGTCCAAACAAGCCAACCTCTCCACCTAGGATACCACACACCCCACTTAGGCCATAGAAGGGCCCGCCTAGACACAGACACTGGTCAAATTCCACCGATTACATCGCCAGGTCACCTCTAGGAAGTCCTAGGTTCAGGTCCTTCATTTTCCATTTAATTAACATGTATAAAGCAACAACAAGGACATAAGAGTGATGGTAATGTAATAAACCTCCAAAGTAAGCGAATCAATCGTGAAATAGCAAGGTCCAATCCAAAGTAATGGTCCACATTCAGGTCCAAGTCCATTTCAGCTAATTGGATTCCTAAATGAAGTTTCAGATGCCAAGGATGCTGTGTTTGGTGCTCCTAAAGTTATGGGCATCTTCGATGACATGTAAGAATCGAATTGATGTCAAATCAAACCCCAAGACCCTACTTAGTGGGCCCCACGAGTCAAGGTTGAGCCACGCCATTGACCCATGCTTGGCACGTCGGTGGATGTCTATTTGTATGGTCAACAGTCCCCACATCTGAACACAATCTTTAAAGGATTGAAAGCTGGAAACCACTGTACATAGTGTATTCAGTCGACCGGGTACAGGGCTCATCGACCGAGTGCACTAGAGAGTAAGAGGGGTTGACTCCCAGGTCGACCTCCTTTGCAGTGTACCCGATCGACCTCCTGGCCTGGGCAGTCGACTGCGTACTCTGGGAGCAGGGATCAAATACTTGGCAGACAACCCTGATCCTATAATTTCTCTGTGTCCTCGGTCGACCTCCTGGCCTGGGGGGTCGACCGAGTACACTTGAATCTAGAAGAAATGATGTGTCAACTCTCGACCCTTTTCTTTGGAACCCCTGTGTTGTCGGTCGACCACGAGCAGGGTCCGGTCGATCGAAAACACGGAGTTCTGGTCCTGAAGAAAGATCCAGTTCTCAGCCACTTTCTGTATTTTCCCGTGTACCCGATCGACCGAGTATAGGGCTCGGTCGACCGAGCACACTAATCTGATTCCTTTTTCAGAAAATAGCTGAGACTTGGCCTGTTCCCATTTTTAGTGTAGCCGGTCGACCCCAGTGCAGGCAGGTCGACCGCATCTACGCACCTGCAACCAACAAAACCCAAAAATCTGGATTTCTTCCTCTCAATCCATTTTCCATCCAATCTTCTTCAACTACTTCCAAACATCACATAAACATAGAAAATCACAAAAACACTTCTTTCATCCACCAGCCATCATCCATTCAGCCCATTGATCTTCCAAATGGAAAGAAAAACCATCCATCAATGGCCAAAAACCCAATAAACAAGCTCAAAGGTAATCTAAGCAATCCTAACAGCATATAAATGATATTTCGGAATAAAAAATAGTAAAACATACATTCTAAGTTAAATGTGTATATTGCACTTGCCTTGGATTCGGATTTGCAAAGGTAATGGGCAAGAAATAGCTCTCCAAGCTATCCAAAAAGCAACCAAACTCTCTAAGTTGTAGAAGAAGAGAAGTGAACAAGGTAGTAGCTGAGGTTGGGGAATGGATTCCTTCTTCCTAGTAGCTAGGGCTTGGAGTTTGGGTTAGGGTTTTGTGGAATGAGAGGCACTTAGAGTTTTGGGCTCTATTCCCAAGGCAATAGTTAGTTTATATAGGCTAGGGTTTCTAGGGTTTTGGACAATTACCAAAAGGGTCTTTGGGTTTGCATTGGAATGTGGATAAGGATATGGGCATTTTGATCTTTGTAGAGGCTCTAGAAGCTTCTCAAGTATGGAAAACCCCTCTTATAAAACCCTATTTACTAGTAAGGGCCTCAACACCTAAAACCCTATAAAAGTTATAAAAGATACCCTAAACATTCTATAAAATTCCCAATAGTCCTAATTCCTATAACTTGAGCTAAAACTTAGGAAAATAACTATCTACCCTTACTAATCCCTATTAATTAGTACAATTAAGTTATTAATATCATAATTAATAATATTCAAATTCAAAATGAGGGCCCACCAAGGGTGGGGCCTCACATGACGCCTCAAGTTCACTCGTCAGTTTATTTTTTTTTAAGATCAAATCTCAACCCAACTTAATTTTAAGACTCATTGGTTCCGCGAGGCTCTTGTTCTTAGAAATTGCCATGCCATTTTGTTAGATAGATTGCCATCTAAGGAGCCTTTCCAAAGTAGAGTGTTGTTTGAATTTGTCTCTTGAATGAGGAGTTGAGACGCCTCGGAGATGATGTCTAAAATGGCTTGGGAAAGATTGCTTGGGATGTTCCTGCTATTACCATTGAGCATTGAAGAAAGCCTAACGTCAAGTGGGAAATGATAGTGAGGGAATTTGTTTGCAATGATGATGTTTTCCCACCATTCATCATGCCATATGTTCATCAGGTTCCCATTTCCAAGTTGCCATCTACTCCCAATATTGATGAAAGGGGACAACCGCCTTATCTTTTTTCCAAATACAGGAGCCAGCAATGGGATTTTGGCAACTCCAAATTGAATTTGATTTGAAATATCTACGTCCGAACCAGGAAGCCCAAAGGGTGGATGAAGTAGCAGATCGCCATCCGAGTTTTAGAAAACTTACTTTATTCATTTCAGCAACTTTCCTGGCCCCAAGACCTCCTTCAGCCTTTGGAAGACAGATTAGTGCTCATCTAACATAATTTTTCCTCTTTAGAGACTTATCACCTGACCAAAGGATGTTTCTCTTCAACTTCTCAATTTGAACAAAAATAGAGCTTGTGAGAGGTAGCACCATTGCCGTGTGAGTTGATAGGCTAGCCAAGACATGGTTGACAAGAACAAGGCGACCTGCAAAAGAAAGGGCTTTGACTTTCCACTCAGTTAGCTTTACATGAAACTTGTCTAGGAGAGCTGCAAAGTGGCGATTTTTTGGGCTACCAAGGAAAAGGGCACACCCAAGTAAGTTTTTTGGTTTCTAGCGACTTCAATATTTAGCACTGAGGTTATCATCCCCCTTTTCCTATGGTTACATTTCCCTATATGCATCTGACTTTTATGCATGTTGTAGACCTGACCTGCACTGTTTTTTATATCTGACCAACAAGTTCTTGATGGCTAGAAGGCTTGGTTTTCTTGCTCTAGTAAATAAGAGGATATCATCTGCATAAAGCAAATGACAGGGAGTATTGGTAACTGTAGAGACAGACTGGATGCTACCCATTGAAAGGAGTTTCTGTAAGTGCAAGCTCAGGATTTCCTCTGCCAAAATAAAGAGGTAAGGAGACAGAGGGTCTCCTTGTCTTAGGCCACAGGAAGAAGCAAAAAAGCCTTGAGGGATTCTATTGACAAGCACCGAACCACGACTAGTGCATATGCATTCCTTGATAAAGGAGATGAAGGAGTCATCAAATTTGAAGAATTTTAGGGTGTTAAAGATATAATCCCAATTCAATTCATTAAAGGCCTTGGTAATGTCTAACTTCAAGCATATTGACCCATCTTTGATTTTTGAATTCAACTTTTGATACAATTCATGGCCCATAGCAATATGATGGTGGATAGACCTACCTTTAATGAAGGCCTCTTGTTGGGAGGAAATAAGAGGGGATGATTTTAGATAGTCTATTGCCTAGGGTTTTAGAGAGAATTTTGTAAGTGAAGTTGAGCAGACTATTTGGCCTGATGTCATAAAAGGTGGAGGGAGATGAGATTTTGGGGATGAGAGAAATGAAATAGGCATTGAAGGTTCTGTAAAGTTTACCGAACTTGAAAAAAATGTTGAATCGCTTGGGTGATAGAGTTACCTGTGATCTCAAAGTGGCTTAGAAAAAAGCATCGGTAAACCCATCCGGGCCTGGAGAGTTGCTTCGCTTTAGAGAGAATACTGCCTCTTTGATCTCTTGAGTGTCCGGGATTTTTTTTAGAGATATGTTTTGGTCGTTGCTCACAGATGGTCCTTCAAAGTTGAAGAAATCAAGATCTGGTCTATAAGGGTGAGGCTGGAACAGACTAGAGAAGAAGTCAAAACCATAAGAGTTGATGAAATTGAAGTCCTCTATGACGTTGCCATTAACAGAGATTTTGTCAATGCGCTTATAGGAGCTTCTGACCTTTGCAGAGATGTAAAAAAAACAAGTGTTCCTATCCCCATGGTTCAACCAATCTAGCCTGGATTCTTTACGCCAATGATCTTCTTTAGATTTTAGCCACATATGCAAACCAACCTGGGCTGAATTTAGATAAGAGAGGACATCTACATTTGGATCCTCGTCATAAGCAGCTTGTAATTGTTGGACAAGCTATTCAGCTGAAGCAATCCTGCGATAGAGGTTACCAAAAACCTCTTTATTCCACCTTTTGAGGTTTTTTTGAGAATCTTGAGTTTGTGAGCCATCACAGATTGCAGATTGCCTTTAGAAAGAGTGTCCCAAGTGGATTTGACTACTTCCATGAAATTTGGATGACGCAACCACATTTCCTCGAATTTGAAAGGGGCAGCTTGGTGAGGGAGAGACTTCCTGTGAGAAAGGAGGAGTGTCCCAAGTGGACCATCCAGATTCATTGAATAAACACTTTCTTTCCATGCCGTCTCTTAATAATAAATAAATAGGGGCTTTGGCCAAAGGTCCCTCAAAGCAAGACTTTGTTGCAAATAGTCCACAAAAAAAAGTCATGCAGCCAAAGGTCCATCTCACACTTTTTCATACCTGAAATGTCTAATTTACCCTTTCTTTAAATCATATCCCATGATTGGTGGGATATTCAATTAATAATGGCCAACTGCCATTTAATTGCCCATGATTAATGGAATCTCATTAATGAAATTTTCAAATAAATTCTAAAAACACACAAGTAGATTTCAAAATAACGCAAATAAATTTTAAAAAAATGAAATAATTTCAAAAAACGTAATAAATCTTAAAAAAAAGCAATAAATTTCAAAAGAACGCAGATAAATTTAAAAAGATGCAAATAAGTTTCAAAAGATCGAAATAAATTTCACAAAATGTAAATAAATTTCAAAGGACTCAAATAAATCTCAAAAGATCCAAAGAAAATTCAAAAGATGCAAATAAATTTCAAAAGACGCAAATAAAATTCAAAAATGCAAAAACGCAAACACAATTGCCAAAACTAAGATAAATCAATTTTTCAAATTTCTAAAAACTTTGCCAAAAACTCAAGTATTTTTTGCCAAAACTCAGTTAAATTTATTTCAAAAAACGTAAATAAATTTGAAAAGACACAAATAAATTTCAAAAGAAACAAATAAATTTAAAAAACACAAATAGATTTCAAAAAACGTAAATAAGTTTTCTAAAAAACTCATTAATAAGTTTGCCATTATCTACTTAATAGAAAGTTGTGTGATTGCAGTTAATAATTTGAGCACATCAAATTTTGGCGTCGTTGCCGGGGATTTGTTCTTGAAAACGGTTTTAAAAATCTGATTTCTGATTTTTTACTCTAGTTTAGTTTAGGATTTTATTTTATTACTCTTTAAACAAAAAATAAAATTTCCTTTTAGGATATTAGCTATTTAGCATTTTTTTTTACTTTGGTATTGTTGATTTTGCAGGATTGAAGAAAGAAAGAAGTTACTAGATTTGGAGCACAAAGAATCTTTGATTAAGTTGCCAAAAAAAAACAGAGAAGAATCTTGCAAGGAAACAGACCAAACCGGGAAAGAAATTTTTGTTTTAGTAGTAGTTTTTTTTTTTTAGATCCATTGTAGTAGGACTTTCAAAGTGTAATAATTTTAATTATTTTTAAATTCTAGGAAGGCCCAAATTATAATAGTTAGGGGCAGGGAAGGACGACAGTTGGACGATACTGTCTCTGCACCTCGGGTTGGTACACTGAGTCTAGGTATCACTGGCCCGAGTCGACTCAATAGATCTTCCCTCATCTTGAGTGGGAGGTGAGTACTGAAACCCTACCACGCCTCTTCAGTAAGTGGGTTAATTCATGGTTGTTGAAATTTGGCAAAAGTGTTTGATTGAATGTTACACATTGATTAAATTGGAATCACACACTTAGTAAGGGCATTCACCCCCAAAAGACAAGGACCGGATTTCATCACCAGATTCTTGCCCATTAGGTTAACCACACCCCACTTTAGGTACCAAGCCAATAATTTAAAATCAATTAGACATTGGCCCTTAGATCTTCGAGCTCATTAGGACGAAGACCATCAAAGGTTGCACCAATTGCGTTATTTGACCAAAGTTGATCTAAGAAATGCCTTGTCCAGAGTGTGGAGACGGCTAGACTGTTCGAGGCAAGGGTCCTTCAAACGGGTTAATTAAATAATCCTACCCTTACCTGGGGGCTGATCTATCAACTAAGGTTTCATAATACATAATTGGAGGCCTAGGTGCACTCTTCAACTAGTTAGGAGCTGTCTAGTTTACATAGGTTAACCCATTAGATTGTTGGTGTGTTAACATTAAGGTGTGCTTGGTTTATGCAAACTTGGACACGTGAGAGAGGACATCTTGACCGAGTTGAATTATTTGAGATACCCATCAAGTTTGTCGAAAGTTTCTCAATTGATCCCAAAATGGAAAACCGAGAGAGAACTCTGAATGAGATGTTTGCACCCACTTCTGCTACCCACCCACTTGCATAGTTCTACCTGCAACCACTGCAGCCCAATTTGAGATTAGAGCTGCTACCATTAACATGCTTCCTAAGTTCCATGGTTTTGAGAGTGAGCAACCTTACATCCATTTAAACAAATTTCTGACAATTTGTCAAACATTTAAAAATCAGAACTTAGATGAACATAATGTCAAGTTAAGGCTCTTTCCCCTATCCTTGGAAGATCACGTTGCGGCATGGTTGAATTCTCTTGCTCCTAATTCCATAACAACATGGGATGGGTTGTCAAAGAAATTCATGGCAAAATTTTACCCAATGGCCAAGACAGAGAAAACAAAGGATGCCATTAGGAACTTTAGGGGACGACTTGATGAAGAGTTTTCTCAAACTTGGGAAAGGTTCCATGACCTTCTAGTTAAATGCCCACACCACGGGCTTGACAAAGCCCAGTTGGTCCACTTCTTCTATAGAGGATTAAGCACTACACAACGTACCTTGATTGAGTCTATGCACAAAGGGAAATTTATGAATCAGACTCCCAATCAAGCGTACGACTTTCTCATAGAGCTGGCTGAAAATTCGCAAAACTGGAGTAACAATGATGGAGGATATGAGAGAGAAGAGATAGGGTCTAGAAAGCAAGGACTTTATGAGATGAAAATAGATCCTGATCTCAAAAATGTTATGGCTAGTCTGGTCAATGGGGTGAACAATCTAAGTAAGAAATTTGATGCATTTACAGTGGTGGCCAACAGGAACCCCCACCAAGACCAGGATTCTTTGATGAATGTTGCATCTAAACCAAGTGCGATGTGTGTCCTTTGTGATAGTTCTGAGCACATGGTGGAGTGCTGCCTAAATTTGTCGGTCCTTAAAGCTGAGCAAGCCAATGCCATCAATGGATATAGTACCTTTAGGAAACCTACACCAAATTCTTTTAGTCAGACGTACCATCCTGACAATAGGTTTCACCCAAATTTCTCCTATAGGCAGAGTGAACCTATTCAGCAACAAAGTGGTGGTCCTCCGGGTTTCCAAAGGAACTTTTCAAGGCAAGGCTCTTCTCAGTACCCTCAGACGAACCAAGCTTTAGTTCCTCAACAACCATATGTTGCTCCTCAGCAGCCCAACAACTGTAGAACTCTAGTTCCTGACCCAATGGGAAATTACTCTCCCTCTGTCCCACAACAGTCTTCATCCTTGGAAACGATGTTGACTGATATGATGAAGCTGCAACAACAATTCATCTAACAGCAGCAGCAAACCAACACAGCCCAAGCCCAGTTGAATCAGGCTACTGCGCAGGCCATTGCCAAGATGGAAGTCCAACTTGGCCAGTTAGCGATATCAATAGGAGGGAGAGAGAAAGGGCAGTTTCCAAGTCAAGCAGTTCCTAATCCCAACGTACAGCCCAATGTTCAGAATGCTCTTAGAGGTCAATTTGGAATAGATAATGCTCCAGAACTACGCCATGATGAGGTACAAGCTATCCACACCTTGAGGTCTGGCAAGCAAGTGGACAACCAAGTCAAAATGCCTGAGGAAAGGAATGTAAATGTGGGTGAATCAAACAAGGACAAGGGGGACAAGGGGCAAGATGTCTAAGAGAAAGGGGAGATGAACCAGGCTCTTATAGAGAACCATCCAGTAACACCCTACATACCCAAGGCTCCTTATCCCCAGCGCCTGCAGGACAATAGGAAGAATAAACATTTCGAGGGGATCTTAGAGGTGTTTAAAAATGTTCAAATCAATATCCCTCTCTTGGATGCTATCAAGCAGATACCTTCATATTCCAAGTTTTTGAAAGATCTGACCACTCGAGAAAGACTTCTGTCCCTAGGGAGGCTGTGATGGCAGCTCAAGCTTCAGGGTTGATCCAACAAACAATTGTTCCCAAATATAAAGACCCTGGATGCCCTACAATCTCTATCAGAATTGGAGACACAATGGTTGATAAATGTCTTTTGGATCTTGGGGCAAGTGTGAACCTTTTGCCTTACTCAGTATACAAACAGTTAGGTTTGGTGGAGCTCAAGCCCACAGATATGACTTTGAGTCTAGCAGATCGGTCAGTTAAAGTTCCCAAGGGAATAGTGGAGGATGTTATAATAAAGGTGAATGAGTTCTATTTCCCTGCAAACTTTGTCGTCCTAGATATCGAACCTGTCATGAATCCGGGCCGTCACATTCCTGTGATTTCGGGCCGTCCATTCCTTGCCACTTACAATGCAGTTATCAGATGTAGGAATGGAGTAATGACATTGGCCTTTGGTAACATGAAGTTGGAATTGAATGTCTTTAATAATGGATTCCAGTCCCTTGAGATGGATGATGAGGAAGAGGTGAACATGATTGATGTGCTGATAGGTCAGACAATACAACAGTCCTATTATCAGGACCCTTTGGAATAATGTTTGGCCCAATTCAACTTTGATATTGACATTGATGAATCCATTCGCGAGGTCAATGCAATGTTGGACTCAGCCCCTCAAATGGATATTGACCGTTGGAGAGAGAGAATAGAGCCCTTACCGGTTTCCACTTCGGTATTCGTGCCTTCCATTGTCGAGCCTCCTAAGCTAGAGCTCAAACCATTGGCTGAGTCATTAAAGTATGATTTCCTTGGTAATGCCGAGACATTACCTATCATCATTGCCTCAGATTTAGAGAAAGATCAAGAGGGGTGCTTCGCGCTCATCAAGAAGCTATTGGGTGGACCATTGCTAACATCAAAGGGATTAGCCCCTCTGTGGTAATGCACCAAATTTATCTTGAAGAAAATGCAAAACCCTCAAGAGAACCACAGAGGCGGCTAAACCCTGTTCTGAAGGAAGTAGCTCGGGTGAAGTGATGAAATTACTAGATGCAGGGTTTATATACCCCATCTCTGATAGTAAGTGGGTAAGCCCCGTCCAAGTTGTACCCAAGAAATCTGGTGTCACTGTAGTTGCCAACCAACACAATGAATTGGTCCCCACTCATGTCCAATGTGGTTGGAGAGTGTGCATTGATTATCGAAAGTTGAATGCAATGACTAGGAAGGACCATTTTCCCTTACCTTTCATTGATCAGATGTTGGAGCATCTAGCTGGTCATGCATACTACTGCTTCTTAGATGGTTATTCTGGATATAACTAAATTCCAATTGCCCCTGAGGACCAAGAGAAAACAACATTCACCTGTTCCTTTGGCACATTTGCCTATAGACGCTTGCCTTTTGGGCTATGCAATGCACCTGCGACATTTCAACAGTGCATGTTAAGTATTTTCTCTGACATGGTGGAAAGGTTTTTGGAAGTCTTCATGGATGATTTCTCTGTGTTTGGGTCTAGCTTTGAAGAATGTTTATCTCATTTGACACTTGTGCTAAAGAGATGTGAAGAAAAAAAACTTAGTACTCAATTAGGAGAATTGGGAGAAGTGTCATTTCATGGTGCAATCGGGAATTGTCTTGGGACACATAGTGTCAAAGAAGGGAATAGATGTTGTTAAGGCAAAGGTAGATTTAATTGCAAACCTACCACCTCCTAAGACAGTGAGGGAGGTGAGATCCTTCTTGGGCCATGCTGGCTTTTACATTCATTTTATCAAGGACTTCAGTAAGATCTCGAAACCTCTTTGTGATTTGTTGTTCAAAGATGCTTCATTTGAATTTACTCCTGATTGCTTAGCTGCCTTTGAAAAGCTAAGGACGGAATTGACCTCAACACCTATCATTCGGCCTCCTGATTAGACTCTGCCATTTGAGGTCATGTGTGATGCCTCCAATTATGCAATTCGTGCCATCTTAGGGCAAAGAGTTAATAAGCTACCTCATGTGATTCATTACGCTAGTAAGACTCTGAATGACGCTCAACTCAACTATTCCACCACGGAAAAGGAGTTGTTGGCAGTCGTATTTGCTCTGGAAAAGTTTAGACCCTACCTGATAGGCTCAAAAGTCATTGTATTTACCGATCATGCTGCCCTTAAGTACCTTCTCACAAAGAAGGATGCGAAAGTTAGGCTGATTCGGTGGATTCTCTTATTGCAAGAATTTGATCTCGAGATTCGAGATAAGAAAGGGTCAGAAAATGTGGTGGCTGATCATGTGTCCCGATTACTTGTAGAGCCTACTGTTGGGTCCTTGCCTATCTTAGAAACGTTTCCTGATGAGCAACTTATGTCAGTCTCACATGCTGAAATCCCATGGTATGCAGACATTGTGAATTACCTTGTTACAGAGCAAATGCCAAGTTCTTGGACTAAGCAAGAAAAGTATCATTTTCTATCTATGGAAAAATGGTATTTTTGGGATGAGCCGTATTTGTTCAAGTATTGCCCCGACCAGATCATTCGACGGTGCATCCTCAACTGTGACCAAAGAAAAATTCTTGCATTTTTCCATGACCACGCTTGTGGAGGACATTTTGGGGCAAAGAAAACCGCTGCAAAAGTTTTGCAGTGTGGGTTTTATTGGCCATCCTTATTCCGTGATTCACATGATTATTGCAAAACCTGTGATCGTTGTCAACGATTAGGGAGAATCACAAAACGGAATGAGATGCCCCAACACCCAATCCTGATAATCGAAATTTTTTATGTTTGGGGCATTGACTTCATGGGCCCTTTCCCAGTGTCATATGGCTATCAGTACATTCTAGTTGCTGTGGATTACGTGTCAAAATGGGAGGAGGCAATAGCCTGCAAAACAAATGACCACAAGGTGGTAGTTCAGTTTCTCAAGGAAACCGTGTTTGCTCGTTTTAGTATTCCCCGTGCAATCATCAGTGATGGAGGAAAGCATTTCTGTAATCGGGTCTTTGCGGCCTTGATGGGGAAATACTTTATTACTCATAAAGTAGCCACCTCATATCACCCACAGACGAGCGGTCAGGTTGAAATCTCCAACAGAGAGATTAAGACCATCCTTGAGAAGACAGTCAATCCCACTAGAAAGGACTGGTCATTGCGCTTGAGTGAGGCTCTGTGGGCATATAGGACCGCATATAAGACTCCAATTGGAATGTCCCTTTACAGATTGGTCTTTGGGAAGTCTTATCACCTCCCTGTCGAGTTGGAACATAGGGCATATTGGGCGTTCAAACGACTCAACTTTGCTCTCGATAGGGCAGGGGAGTCCAGGAAACTTCAGCTTGATGAGCTGGAAGAGCTCCGAAATGATGCATATGATTGCGCCAAAATGTACAAGGACCGAATGAAAGCCATGCATGATAGGCATATTCTCAGGAAAGAATTTCACCCTGGCCAGAAAGTCCTATTGTACAATTCCAGGTTGCACTTGTTCCTTGGAAAGTTGAAGTCTCGTTGGACTAGACCTTACATTGGTCATATTGTTCATCCCCATGGTGCGGTTCAGGTCGAAAGTCCCAAGGATGGTAATATTTTCAAAGTCAATAGTCAAAGGTTGAAACCATTCTTGGAGAATGTTGTTCCGGAGGCTGAATCTACACCTCTAGAAGATCCTGCCTACCAGGATTGATTGAGCACTGGATCTGCCAGTGTATTTTCTGTGTATATTATACCTGCTTTTGTTGTCTTTTATTTTGTCTAACTTTGGCATGATGTTGCAATTCCAAGTTTTTCTCAGGTGCCCTCCTGTACTTTTATCCCCCATGTTTCATTGATCATTGCATTTCATTTATTTAAACATCGAGGACGATGTTCATGCTAGGTTGGGGGGTGAGAACAAACACACTTGTCCATCTTTAGACAAGAATTTCACACTCTTTTTGTTTGATTTTCTAGAATTTTTAGGAAAATTTTCAAAAAAAAAATGTTATTTGTGTTTGAGAAAGGAAACTTCAAAGAGGATTTTTATGAAACAAAGATACCTCGAATTTTGGAATTCTTGATGCTTTGGGCAAAAAAAAACAATGGTTTACTATTTTGTTTAAGGAAAGGATTTTTGGAAAAGTGCTGAATCTTGATCCTTCACTTTTACACAGGTGGTATATATTTTCAAGGTTTTGAATGTGAAGCTATGATTTTCGTTGACGATTGGATTGAGAATATGATGAAAAAACCGACCCTTAGTCTTACAATTTCCTGGTTCAACTGGATGGATTTTATCTACAAACCGGTGAGTTAATTCGGACACATGGAAAGGGCTGCCTATTGTTGGAATGAAAAAAAAAATTAGTTAGAAGTTTTGAAAAGAATAAAAGGTTTTGTGACTAGTTTGGGTTCGTAGCCTTTTTAACCCGAGCCAGTAAGCCCGTAGGGGTATTTACATACCTAGTGCCCTAAAGCCATCTGGTTTGGGAGTCATTGGCCTAATGCTCGTTACATGGGTTAATTAGAAAGCTCAAGGGACCTAGGCGTCAAACTCACATATCTCAAAAAAAAAAAAGAACAATAGTGCGAAAGCCGTCATGGTCGCCTTGAGAGGAAATCTGTTTTTCTTTGCTGAGGTTCGGTTGCCCAAAGTTTTGGATTGAAAATCGTTTCAACGGAAGTTTCTAGCTGATCATTTGAGACTCATGTCTTTTTACGTATACACACTTTTCACCGTGCACGATCAACTTAATTAGCATGATTTTGAGAATTTCTGACCAAAAGATAGGATTTGTGAACCGAATTTCAGATTTAACTTTGAAAATTCTGAGAATCGAGAATATCGGGTGTTTATAAATCTTCTTTTGGAAAAGTTTCCTTTGGTTTTAACTTAGAAAAAAAAAAGAATTTTGTGGGTAAAATCACTGCAAACCCTCACGAGACAACACTCGTCCACTAGAGGTAATCTAGTGGTTTAACGGCTTGTTGCATATGCTAAATGCAACCGTGATTCCTGCGAAAGTGAGTTAGGATTCCTATTTTCAACATTTAATTTTACTTTTTACTTTTTTTTTTTTGCTCGAGGACTAGCAAACTTTAGGTTTAGGGGTATTTGATATGCATGGCATAATAGTAATAACTACCCTTTTATTTGAATTTACTAGTTGTTTATTTTGTCTTAAATGTTCTAATTATAGCATTTTTCTTATTATGCAGGAATTAGAAGGCGCTGAGCATATTTGAGCTTAATTCGGAGAGGTTTAAAGCTAAAATCCCATTTGAGAAAAGATATACACAAAGAGTATATAGGCTTGTTGGAGGAGAGATGGAATTTCAAGTTAGAGGTCATGAGTTCAAGACTTGGCACAATTTGTTTTTATTTTTATTTTTGGAGATCTAATTTGGTGGCCCCCACCATATCTAATGCTTGCTAATGGTTGCTAAAAATTAGCAATCAACTTTAAAAGAAAGGGAAGGAATCTCATGGACATCAATAAGAATGTTATTCTTTAGCAAGTGATCAAATCATGAAGGAAAGAAGATTTTTGGAATTGTAGCCATCCTGCTCAAGCTTTACTATTTTGATCATAACTTGTGACTCAAGACTTCGATTAAGGCAAGATTAGATGCGTTGGAAAGACGACTCAAAGGAGAAGAATATCATATCTCACGAGAATCTCCCAATTCTGACGTTTTGGAGGTCAAAACAGGCTGTCAATTGGAGGGATATGGGGGATGACGAATTTGAAAGATTTATCTTTCTTTTTCTTCTTGTATTTTTTTCTTTTTAAGGGGAGGCTCTCTCTTGCTCCAGGAGTAATTTTATTTTTCTTTAATCTTTGTTAGAAAGTGAATGTGGAGATTGAGTGGTGTAATAAACAACTTTGAAGGCTTTCAATAATGGAGATTTGTTTCTTTATTATTGTTTGTTCTACAATGCTTGGCTAATCCGTGGATTAGGGTGGAGGAGGAAACCAAAACCGGTGAGATCGTTCCTTTTTATTCTTCTATGTCTTTCCCTCATTATGCTTAATGATTTAATAGATTCTCCTTCATGAATGTTATTCAACTTCTAATTTTGTAAAGATTATTTGGAATGTCTTTTACTTTTTATGCTTGATCTTGACATATCATGTTTAGGTTAAATTCATTTAATGGTTTGTGCTTGATCTTGATAAATAGTGATTAGAGTTTCAACATATTGAAGTGAAGGGAGTCTTAGGTACTAATTAGAGAATTGAATTTGTAAGAAAAAAAAAAGGTTTTCAAAGCTAAATCTTCCGATCCAAGGCAGTTGCTTGCACATTGGATTGAGTTTTGTTGGAATAAGACTATGAAGTAATTTTGGAATGATTAAATCTATTTTGGTGAAATCCAATACCCTGATCTTTCTTTCTCTGATTAGTTTGTATTTAGATTTCCTTTGATATCATTTTAGTTATTAATTTCTTGATTAATTGTGGTTTTAAAATCCCTAGTGTGAAAACTGATCGAGGATTTTTGGATCTTGTTTCTACAAATCTCTGTGGATCGACCCGTATTTGCCATTATCTACTTAATAGAAAGTTGTCGTATGGCAGAAGACAGATAAATTTTGGCAACAACTCTGATAAATTTAACAAAAGTTCAGATAAATTTGACAAAAACTCAGATAAATTTATCCAGAACTCAGATAAATTTGATAAAAAAAACTAAATATAATTTGACAAAACTCAGATAAAGTTCATAAAAACTCATATAGATATGTCAAAAATGATATAACAGCCCTGCTGCCTTCCTTCTTTTCGCTGTGCTGCGCGTTGACTACATTTAGCAACGATCAGAAAACTATAGTGGAGGTTACAACGAGACCGGCAGGCCTTCTTCCTTCTCAATCGATCAGGCCCCCATCGCTGTGGTCGCCTGATTAGATCACCTGGATTGCTGCTGTGGCTGGAACTGGGTAATGTTGTGTATCAGGTCAACCTGATCTGAACCTGGACTTGTAATCAGCCTGGCCTGGGTTACCCAGGTCTCCTTCCCCATGCACAACTTGGCTACTGTCTCCGCAACCAGAAGAGGAAGACAGCCTTGCTACCTTACTTTTTTCTCCGACGATGGCACGACACCGGGACGGCAGTAGTAGCGACGGAGACGGCCTGTGGTCGCGGCGACAGCATGGCTGTACTCCGGCGACGGTGAACCTGATGCACCTGCAACAATGTTTCTAACTTCTCTAGTCACTACCAAAAACAAACAACAACAGGTTTCTCGTCTTTTCCTATGAGGGGAGACTGAATCCGGAGCACCTCCGATCTTCTCCTGCGAAGAGAACTAACAAAGATCCTGTCTTCTACTATTTTCTGGTTCTATCTCAATAGAATCTGCAACTAGCGTCCGGGTCCTATTTGATATCCGATTTCCTTCTCTGTCAACGACGAACACAGATCCTCTATTCCGGTCTGCAATCCGTGTTAGAATAAAAGTTACTGATGTAAGCTGTCATGTCAACATCTTTTGATGGGTCAACAAAAATGGCTAACACAACACAAAGTTGTTGTCAGTCCGTCCCGAGGCAAAGGCATGCCTCGCTATAGCGAGGGTAGCGCTGGGAGTCTAGTTGGATCCGGACTCTTATGAAAAGTTTGACACAAACTACTTTTCTAAGTGGATTATTATTAGAAGTCTCTTACACGAATTTGGGGCTATAAATTGGGTGTTTCTCACAACCCAAAAGTAAGAAAGATCATCTCTCAAGTTTTGAATTAGTGATCTAATTGAGAGAAATATTCTCTAGAGTTTATTGAAGAGTTGTGCTGCCAAGTACTCTAAAGAGCCATGTTCTTCTGCGTCCCTTGTAGATGATCATCTTCTTGAGTATAAGATTTGAGGAGTCAAGCGCTGGATTGAGTTTGTTGCAATCAACGGTGTGAAGTCTTTGAAGCGTGAAGTGACAAGAGGTAACTTCAGTCTTTAGATAGGGGATATCTGGGGAGGAAATATGAGTTTTTTATAATTGCGATGTTAGTAGTGTTTAATTTGATCCAGTTCGAATCGGTGATTTTTCACCCGGTTAGGGTTTTCCACCTTAAATTTGGTATCCTTGTGGTGTGTGCTTGTGATTTTATTTTCTCTGCGTAGATTATTTTTTTTCACACTAGTGAGTTGATTTATTAAGTGGACCAATCTAGAGATCTCGAACCCTAAATCTTCAATTGGTATCAGAGCGGGTTACACTAATTTGTTGTATTTAATCTAAAGAGATTTCTAGAATGGTATTCAATCGAGAAGGAACATCAACTTCTAAGCCCCCTTTGCTAGATGGTTCTAATTATGCATATTGGAAGCAAAGGATGATTGGATTCCTTAAGTCCATTGATGATGATGTATGGGATCGATATTGTTGAGGAGGGCTACTCCAAACCAACAATTGTGGTTAGTGGACAAACTATTCTTAAACCTAATGCTGAATGGACTAAGGATGAGAAGCATGCCTCCAATTGTAATAACAAGGCAGTGAATAGTATATATAATGGAGTGTTTGCTAAAGAGTTCCGTAGGATTTCCACTTGCAAAACTGTAAAAAAATCATGGGAAGTCTTACGGACTGTATATGAGGGTACAGACACGGTGAAGCAATCTAAATTGCAAAGGCTAACTAAAGAATTTGAAACCATCGTGATGGAAGAAGATGAGACCTTTGATCAATTTTATGCAAAACTGAATGATATTGTCAATTTTGTTTTCAATTTGGGTGAGGAAATTCAAGAGAACAAGATTGTCTAGAAAATTATGAAGTCTCTACCTTTGAGGTTCGATTCTAAAGTTGATGCTATTGAAGAAAACAAGAATCTTGATACCCTCAAGGTAAACCAACTGGTTGGAAATCTTCAAACCTTTGAAGCAAACCGTCTGGATAAAGGAAAATCAAAAGAGAAAGGTATTTCTTTGAAAGCCAACTCAGAATCAAGAAAGAAAACTGTGTCTAATTCTGATTCTGAATCTGAGGCTGAAAATGTCATGGCTGAAATGTTTAATTACTTCAAGAAGTACATGAAGTCAAAACAAGTCAAGTGGAAGAGTTCTAAATTTGAGAAAAAGGATTCTGTGAAATGAACTAAGTATTTTGAGTGCCAAGGCTACGGACACTATGCAAATGAGTGTGCCAATAAGAAAAAGGGTATACAGAAAAAAGCTCTCAACACAACTTGGGAAGAAGAGTCATCAGAAGAAGAAATAGATCATTCAATTGATGCTTCTGAAACTTTGAATGACAAGTTTGTGGCTTTCATGGCTAAGTCTCTGTCTAACAATGATACTGATGAAGATCATGATGATGAGATGTCAGAGCAAGAGAGAGAATATGAAGAGTTGTATCATGCTACATATGCTGATTGTATCAAGATGACAAAGTATGGCAACAAGATTATTATCAAGCTTCAGGCTGCTCAAGAAAGAAGTTCTGCATTGAAAATTGAATTAGAGCAAGCACTTGAAAATGTTCATCTCTTGGAAAGTCAGAAGATCTACATGGCTGAAACTTTGACTACCGAGGGTCAGAATTTTAAGAAAGCTGAACAAGAAATAGTGAATATGAAAAAAGAGATAGTGATTGTGAAATCTGAAGAAGAAGATTTCCAAGGAAGATTGACGATCACTATGTCTGAGTTAGAACTGAAATAAACTTCGCTTAACAAGATGAACACTGGTTTGAAGACTCTTACAAATATCTTGTGCGGTCAGAAGTCTCAGTTTGACGGAAGCAGTCTCGGTTATGATCATGATGCATCCACTTCAAATGCTAAAGGTAAAACAATTTTTGTTCCAAGTGTTGCATATGCTACTCTACATACTGCATTTTCAAATAATGTGTCAAATAGTTTCAAGAAAAAGAATATGTCACGAGTTGCATGCATATCCACTTGTCACCATTGTGGAAAGAAATGACACATTCGTCCCCATTGCAAGAAGCTGAATAGTCTACCTAAGACCAAGCAATGGTGGAAGAATTTTTCTCCATCCAAGACGACTCCAATTTGGGTAAGAAAGTCTGATTTGCCTAAGGAGTTTGCTCACACTGTGTTTAAAGCTCAAAATACACAAGTGTGGGTGGCTAATTATAAAAAGCCCTGATCAAGGAGATCAAGTCCCCACCCCTAGTGCTGATACGAAGATCATAATGAGGGGGAGTCAAAATTGAGGGGGAGCTACTGCATCTAGATTGACAGAAGCTGCATGATGATTTTTGTTTGTCAATTATGGACAAATTCAGGGGGAGAAGAATGAAGCCAGGGAGAGTTCTACAAGCTAAGGCAATTCAAGATCTACAATGCTGATTTTTTTGTTTTAAAACTCATTGTATTTTGGGTTTTTCTTTTGGGTAGATCATATTGTATTAAGAAGATTTATCCAAGAATTGCCAAAAGGGGGAGATTGTTAGAATAAAAGTTACTGATGTAAGTTGTCATGTCAACATCTTTTGATGGGTCAACAAAAACGGCTAACACAACACAAAGTTGTTGTAGATCCATCCCGAGGCAGAGGCATGCCTCGTTATAACGAGGATGAAGCTCGCTATAGCGAGGGTAGCGCTAGGAGTGTAGTTGGATCCGGACTCTTATGAAAAGTTTGACACAAATTGCTTTTCTAAGTGGCTAATTATTAGAAGTCTCTTGCACGAATTTGGGGCTATAAATTGGGTGTTTCTCATAATCTAAAAGTAAGAAAGATCATCTCTCAAGTTCTGAATTAGTGATCTAATTGAGAGAAATATTCTCTAGAGATTATTAAAGAGTTGTGCTGCAAGTACTCTAGAGAGTCAGGTTCTTCTGCATCCCTTGTAGAAGATCATCTTCTTGAGGAGAAGATTTGAGGAGTCAAGCGCTGGATTGAGTCTGTTGCAATCAACGGTGTGAAGTCGTTGAAGCGTGAAGCGACACAAGGTAACTTCAGTCTTTAGATAGGGGATACCTGGGGAAGAAATCTGAGTTTCTTGTAATTGCGAGATTCATAGTGTTTGATTTGATCCAGTTCGGATCGGTGGTTTTTCACTCGGTTAGGGTTTTCCACCTTAAATTTGGTGTCCTTGTGGTGTATGCTTGTGATTTTATTTCCGCTGCTTAGATTATTATTATTTTTTTTTGGCACACTAGTGACTTGATTTATTGAGTGGATCAATCTAGAGATCTCGAACCCTAAATCTTCAATCCAAAGTCACGGAACCCAACTGCAACGACCCTTCCGTTATGCAAAACTTGAATCACAAAAGCCTTCGTGTGGCCCACCGATCAGTCAGCCCGAGAACCTTCTCGATCTTCTCCGAGCCTCTGAGATCTTTTCAGCCCGAGAATGTAGGCCCACCGATCAGTCAACCCGAGAACCCTCTCGGTCTTCTCCGAGCCTCTGAAATCTTTCCATCCTGAGAACCCTCTCGATCTTCTCCGAGCCTCTGAGATCTGCTTCAGCACGTGAATTGGTGATTTGACATTCCAAATCGAAAATCGAAGAAATCGCAGAGGCTCTAAGTCGCCATCGACGGAATCCCACCGTTCGCTGCCGGAACCATTGATGAAATGAAAAAGAAAAAAGAAAAAACGTAAAGAGAAGAAGAGGAGGAATAGTGAGAGGGGTGGGGCATCTTCTCCGATGGAGAACCTGTATTCTTCTCAACCAATGGATGATCTTTGAAAGAGGAGGAACAAAAGATTTAGAATTTTAAATTTCAAAGTTTTTTGCCAAAAACAGTTGAGAGGGCAAATTAGTCATGAAAAATATGATCACGTGGATGTAGGGACCTATTGCTGCAAATAGTCTAGCTGAGTAGACTAAAGGCCTTAACAAGTTTTTGCTTGGACTGGATGCTGGATACATTCTACTCTAGGGATCTTTCGCTAATTTTGCCTAAATAAATCTCTAAATTTTTTTTATACTTCGTAATATCATTGGATTTACATAAACGCTTGCACAATTGTCAAGCAAAATCTTTTAAAATCCAAAATCTTTGCTAAAATTTATGATAAAATCCTTTAAATCTTCGCTTTCCTTGATTTACTCATATCAAGCGAAAAAGAGGGGTACAAGGACTAATTGAAGTTGGATTTCTAAAAAAGGTTGTAGATAATAAACTATAAAAAATAACCGAGCTTATCTCTGCTTCTATATTTTCCTAATTTTTCTTTGAACCCAATCTCGTATCTATATCCTCATAAACTCTCCAATTAATAACTTCCCCTAAAATCTCCTAAAATGTCTCTTTTTGAATCCAGACCCCTCGGCACTTGTCTCACCCAAGAAACTCGAAATTTCTCATCATGGCCTTCTTAAACATAGAATAGATGACACAAATGGCTGTCCAAAGAGCCAGGTGTCTGGGAGGCTTAGGTGGGTTTTCAAGCAACTGATGTATGGGAGAACTCGGGTGCAGGCCAGCAGTAAGGTTAAAAGTTATACACCACAACTCTTTCTTAGTATTTTTAAGATTGAGAAGATGGGCATTTTTATTATATACATGTGTGTGTTTGTTTATCACTTGCATACAATCACCAAGTTTTGGTTTGTTTTTATGTGTGTTTTCTTTGAAGGGATTTGATAAGATGTTGACAGAGGGTAATAACCGATCCATATCTCAACCAGCCCATTCTCAGATTTATGGAGATCCTCAGCCAACTCATTTGAGATAGTCAGTCAACTCATTTCCACAACATATCAAGAGATAATAAAATCTATTGAAGCTCATCTGTCAAAAATCTAGATTTATCTCTCTATATATTTTCTTTCCTAAAATAGGAAAATCTTGTATTCTGTCACTCCTTGATTGGAGTAAACTTGTAAACTTTAACTACATATACAATACATACCTCACGGCTATTGTAAGGCCTCTGAATCATTTCAGAGGGTCCATGCATGAAGACGGTGGATTGGTCAAAATGACGTGTTTTTGGCAAATGAGATATTGTTGTGGGTTCAAAGGTTTGTCTCCTCATTTGTTTTGAGTGAATTTTCAATAAAATACTCATTTGGGGTTGTGTTTAATTTTACTGACTATTGTATGCATGTATCACTTTGTAGAGGAATGTTCATATGCATCTTTCCCTCACCATGGTGTGAGGGACAGTGACGTGGCAGTCTATGGAGCTCCAGATGAGTATCTGGATCAAATGGCTGGAAATGGTCATTGAAAAGGCTGGAAAAAGCAGATTTTCCCAAAACCCTCCACTCACTTTCGTTTCCCTCCAAGGCAGGACCCATCTCAGTTTCTCTTCCCTCTGAAGGAGACAAGCTCTTCTCATGACGCCAACCGCCCTTCTTTCAGAAACCTGTCGCCAGAAATCAGAGATCGACCCGCTCATGGATCCTACCCTATAGTTGCTAAATTTATTTTTTTGAAAATGAACCAAAAGTCTAATACCCTTTTGAAAATTTCCCAAATTAAAGACAACAACAAAACATACACATCCAGTACACCATAAAACTCAAAACAAAAACAAAAAAGCTGTGATTACATTACAAATCTCATATAGTGGAATTCACTAAAGTATTTTCTTATGCGTTTTTAATGCGTGGCTGAATGACTACAATGACGGGATTACAAACTAGAATTCAATCGAGATGAGTATTTCTCCGGTATGAACTCTATAAGTCGAAAGAGAAGGAAATGAACTGATACAATTGTGATATGTCACACCCAATTCATTATTGATAGTAGGTTCCTGGCACCCAGAACTAAAGGCCCGCTCCTTGAAGGAAACATTGTATCCAGTCTCCAATCTGAAAAATTAAACATCAGCAGGATGATGGAGTTCTAATGCCCATTAGAGGAACCTGGAGGAAGCAAGAAATGGAAAACAAGGACTGTAGGCCTGTTGGTCTTCATGTTGCAGCAGAGACAGCACCTGCCTTTCCACCATTTCAATTATTCGATACATGTAGTTGCATGTTGCTGTTACTTTCCCTACAATCGAACCGAAAATGGTGCTTAGTTTCCTTTTGCAACCCTCTTCCACCTGATTCCCAGGTTCGTCTTCTAAGTAAATGCAGTCCCGCCCCCGCTTTAATGTGCAACAGACAGGCTGGTAGAGTAAATATGACACAATTTAAAGACGCGATGAATGACAATTCTCTATAACCTTGATACAGGATATCAGTATCGCCTTATTTTGCTCCATTTAATAATCGGACAGTGGAATCAATGTTTGCCTCCATTCCGACTGTAAAGGCATTTTAGTCATCGAGATCCAATGAGACCTTTGTAGCGTGCGTAAGACATAATTAATATGAAAAGGAAGGCACAAAGCAATCCTGTGACAGACACCACCTGTTCATCAAAGGGAGACATTCTGGTTACAGATAGAAGAACCAAGCATTTAGTCCCATTAATAAGAAAATAAATTAAGTATACCCATTTAAACATGTATCCGTGGTTCTGATTCCATCCATATGGGATGTTCATGCCGAATATTCCACAAACCAAAGAATAAATGTTGAGGCATAGATTTGCAGAATTTAGGAAGAGGTCTAGCTGTGAAGAAGATAAAAAAGATGAGATGATCTCTAACACTAATGCTTCAAACAACTATAATAAGCTGTAAGGAGATGGATGAAGCAGTAAATTTGATCCTCTGTTAATAGAAACCTCACCTGAATCAGTTGATTCCGATGATTGTCAAGCTGCAGCCAGGCATTCAAAGAAAGGATTAGAAAAGAAAAGAAAAACGTACACAGCATATGAAAAATAAGCAATAACATTTCACTACAGTACTGATCTTCAGTGAATTAATTCAAGATGAGTTCAAAAGAAACTCATTGAGCACCACTAAGTTACCTGAATATTAATGTAAACCTCCGTGTCATCAATATATTCACGCAGCTGAAAGAAAAGAATTCAGTTGATATTTCAGATATTTAGATAACATGAAAACTAAAAATAAAAAATAGGGATTTTTACGCAAAAAAAAATAATAAGGAAACCCATTTATTGCTACTTGATGACAGGGATTTGAGATTTTGCCAAAATGTGATAACTATTAAATATTGGGTTTTTTTTTTTTACTAAGTTGTCCATAGATCGCGATATTGCAACTTGTGAAATCCAATCTCCAACCCTTCATTTTCCCCACCTTTCTGTTTTACATTTGATGAAAACCCTAATTTTTAATGTTTGATTCGAGATTGCTCTCCACAAGTTACCGTCTTCCGTTTTATTGTTAGTTTTTTGTTGTCGGAGATACTGTTTGTGATTCCTTGATTCATTTGTTTGGAGTGGTGTAGATGTTTAAAAACCTTTACAGGCCTTGGATTTTTTTTTCCTGGGTATTGTCGCCTATATAGTATTTTGGAAGCTGTGGTCTTTGCTGCTTTGGGTATTGAATTTATAAGGATAGGAAGATTTTGAATGACTGCATTGGTGCCTGTTTCCTTCATTTCTTTAATCTCTCGATTTTTTTTTGTTTATTTCCTTTGTTGGAATGCAGTAGCTTATTGGAATGTCTGTAATACTGCTTGCTTTTACTCATCTTGGTGATGGATGAGACAAAAAGGACAACACCATCTGACTTCTGCAGCAGCTTTTGTTGAAGGGAGCCTACAAGATGCTTGGAACGTCTGCCTTGAAGCATTCTGCCACAGTGATCCAATGATGATTTAAGAAAAGAGTTTACTTCTAAGGGCATTTGCACTGAAACTTACGGGGTTCTTCTCTCATCTGTCCTTTTCTTCAAAAGGATTCCATGTTCAATGAAAGAGAGAGAGAGAGAGAGAGAGAGAGAGAGAGAGAGAGAGAGAGAGAGAGAGAGAGAGAGAGAGGGATGGGTTTAATGGAAGAGGGGCGGAAAGGTTTTAGCCATGATCTGAAGATGGAGAGCTCGCATAACTTTGATTAAATCAGTGCTTTCTAGCATTCCGATTTATGTTCTTTCTTGTTTCAAATGTCCTATGAATGTTAGGCAGAGGATTGAAAAAATTCAACGGGACTTCCTTTGGAATGATTCTATTGAGAGAAGGAAGTATCATCTAGTGAAGTGGGAGACTGTTTGTAATTCTTTAGCTCAAGGTGGTTTGGGAATTTGTTCGATTGAGAAGGTTAATAAAGCCTTATTGGGGAAATGGTTGTGGAGGATGGGGGGTTCAGGTAACAGTTTGTGGAAAAGGATCGTCGCTTGCAAGTATAGGTTGGATAATGACGGTTGGTGTGTGCCTGGTCAAACTTACAATGTTTCTGGTATTTGGAAGTTTATTCTTTCTGTTAAGAAAGAGTTTGATAAGTGGATTCGTTACAGGGTTCATGATGGTAGTCAGGTGAGGTTTTTGGCATGATGAATGGTGTGGCAATCCAATTTGCACAGTCAATTTCCTTCTTTGTACTATTTGGATTTGAGGCTGCATGCTCTAGTTTCAGATTATTTTTGGCATTATTCCAACTATTGATAATCTGCGAAAAAGGAATCATGTTATAATTAATGGTTGTCCTTTATGTTTGAGAGATGAAGAATCAGTGCATCATTTGATGATCTATTGTCCTTTTGCTTATAGAGTTTGGATTGTTCTTATTAATCTGTTTAAAGTGAATTGGGTCATGCCAAAGACGGTTGAAGATCTTTTTGTTCAATGGCATTTAGGTACCAAATTTGTTCGTGGAAAGCTTTTATGGAAGGCAGTTCTTTATGCTACTTGTTGGAAGCTTTGGAGGGAAAGGAATAACATAGTCTTCTGCAATCAAAGTAAATCAGTAATGGAGCTTACTCAATCTATTATTTGGATGGTGTCTGAATGGGTTAGTAAGCGTTAGGAGTTTGTTGGCGTCTCTCTTGATGATCTTAATAGATCTTGGGATCCTTTCCTTAAGGGATGTTGGCATGATAAAGTAGTGCAAAAAGTTCTTTGGTTGATTTCCTCTGCTGGTGTCCTTAAGCTGAATTTTGATGGTAGTTATTTTCATGATATCCGAAAAGGTGGAATCGGTGGTGTAATTCGAGACTGTGAGGGCAAGGTGATTAGAAACTATTATGGGCTTGTGGACCATGGTTTTAAAAATCGTCCAAGTCAATGGACTCGGCCGACTCCCATTTGACTGGCCCGAGTCCACTCACTGACGGGCTTGGGGTTTTAAATAGGCCTTCTAAACCCTAAAAAAGTCCATTTCACTTGTTCTAACTTGCTGGATATAGGAGAAAACAGCCCCCAAAGCTCTTTTCTAGCAACTAACATCCTCAAATCCATCCATTTTGAAAGATCTAGCCTTCCAAAGAATCCAACCACTATTCACATCAAAGAGGGTTTTTTTATTTGTCAACTTTAAGGTATGTTTTCTTGAATCTACATGCATATATGGTTTAGAGAAGATGCTAAGATGAAGATATTGCTTGAAGATTGTTTGGAGGATCATTATTTGTTCTAAATTTATTTTTTTTTGTATTTTTGGGTCTTTATTTTAATTAAAAAATCCGAATTTGTTCTCATTATTTACTTATGTTTTTGGTATGAAATTATTATTTTGGGTGTGTATAACATGGATCTATGGTTCTAACACTAGATCTATGCATGTATATGCAATAATAATATTTTCCTTACTTTTTCTTGTTAAATAATTATTAATAATATGTTTTTTTTTCTTTTTACATTCTTAAATTATGTAGAATAGATGATTAAAAGTGTGGGTTGTTTGTAGATGATATTTCAACTCTTGTTTGGTTAAAAGAATGTGATTTTCTTGATTATGATGTAATTTTTTTTAAAATAAAAATCCGAATTCTTTTTCATTATTTATTTATGTTTTTTGTATGAGACTATTATTTTGGGTCTGTATCTAACATGGATCTATGGTTCTAACTCTAGATCTATGCTTGTATGTGCAATAATAATATTGTCCTTACTTTCCATTGTAAAAATAATTATTAATAATATGTTTTTTTTTTATTTTTACATTATTAAATTATGTAGAATAGATGATAACATGTGTGGGTTGTTTGTAGATGATATTTCAACTATTGTTTTGTTAAAAGAATGTGATTTTCTATATTATGAGAAAACTTTTTTTATTAAAATATTAAAAAATCAGAATAGTTTCATTATTTATTCATGTTTTTGGTAAGAGACTATTATTTTGATCGTGTACTATAACACTGTAACATGGATCTATGGTTCTAACTTCTAAGTTCTAACTTCTTTCTAAGTTCTAACTCTAGATCTGTGCTTGTATGTGTGCAATAATAATATTTTCTTTAATTTTTTCTATTTAAAAGTATTATTAATAATATGTTCTTTTTGTTTCTACATTCTTAAATTATAAACATTTGATTGTGTAGAATCTTGAATTCTTGATTGTGCAGATTACTGTCACTTAGATTAGAGCACAATGGCCCCAAAAAAGAAAGAGAAAAAAGTTGACCCCGGATGGGAACCTGGGGAGATGGTTGCAGGAGACCGTCATAAGGTCAAATGCAACTGGTTCAAGTAGCCCGGTCTCTGAATCGAAACAATGGATTAAAGACCCAACTTTCCAATACAGTCAAAAGTCGAAGGATAAGAGCACCCATGCAAAGATAAGTCAAAGCCAAAGGTTGGCCACTCATGAAGAAGAAGAACAACAACAACACAAAACATCATCTTCTAGCAAGAGTGGCTCTGGAGAAGGAGGTGAACAGGGCCAGAACGAGGAGGCATACGAAGGTAGTGGTGGTGGTGGTGGTGACAACATTAATGTATATGACCCGTTACATGGTGGTCCAAGTGAGCCTGCTGGTGGGTCACGTGGTTGGGGCAGAGGTGAAGGAAATGAGCCATCGGATGAATATCCTCAGTCGCATCAAATGGAATCAAGCCCTTAGATCACAAGTTCTAATAGTTCATACGGGTATGGGCAACAATATGGGCACTCACACCTGTTAGTACCACTTGGTCCAAGGCCCATATACAATGGCCCATGTACAATAAGCCCATGCCATAAATCACGTGGGACTTGATTGCCTATCATCACCGTGTATATCTTTTCATTCTATAAGTAGGAATTGTAATTAGATTCTTTCCTAGTAGTTAGATTGATAATTAGATTGTAATTGCATAGTGATTGCCTTGATTAAGGCTACAATGTATTATAAATAGAAGCAATGAACGATCAAAGAGATCATTCAATCCCAAAGAATTCTCTATCTCTATTCTTTCTCTTGTTCTGACAACACCATGATCCTTCGTCTGAGTATTGGCAGCCGCAGCAGTATGGTGGATACGATGGTCCTTCGCATGGGTAAGGGCAACAACAGTATGGAGTATTTCTGGTACCCGTACCCCCACAAGTGCAACCACCACCATATGCATATCCTCAACATCAAGTTGGGGCTCCATCATCAAACTATGGAGAAGGTCCTATAACTCCAAGAGCAGGGCAAGGGTTCTTTCATTTTGACATTGCTCAATACTATAGTCAAAATCAAAATGGCGACAAAGATGAAGATCTGGAACCCACAAGGCATTCAACATGGAATTAGTATTTAAATTTTAAGAAGAAAGAGCTAAGGTATGGTTTTACATTTTTATATGCTAGAAGCTTAGTTACATCTTTGATCGTACTAGTTGACTTGATAATTGGGAATGGATATTGAAAGTTGGAAACATGTATATTGTATTTTGTACTTTTTAGTTTTAAATTTTAATTGCAATTAAATCATAAATGGGCTTGTCTTACTCTTAAGTCTTAACTCTTAATGTCTTATTAATTATTATTCATTTATTCTTAAAAAAAGATTATAAAATCTATCGTTAACGACTTAACGTATAAGAATGAAGAGAGTTAAACTACATATAATTGTACATGGATGGATGGAGGGAATAAAACGAATAAAATGGAGAAAATCACATGTTTCCCTTCTTTTTTTTGGCTTTTCAGGGGGCTTGACCGACTCGGACGAGTCCCATGCGGCTCGGCCGAGTCGGTCGACTCGACTCAAACTCGATCTGGAGCGAGTTGGGTCCCGAGTCCGTGTTTTAAAACCCTGTTGTGGACTCTATGAATGCGAATGCAGCTGAAGTCTATGCTATGTTGATTGGTTGTCGTGAGTTGCTCAGCTTGGGTGGTTAAAATGCAATTAATTAAAGGTGATTCTTATTCAGTTATTCAGTGGGGTTCTGGAAAGGCTTCTCATCCTTGGAGATTGACAGATTTGGTGGAGGAAGTGCAGGATATTGATAAACAACTTGGAGCCTCATTTCATCATGTTCATAGGGAGGCAAATGTCATGGCAGATGCTCTTGCTAAAGAGGGAGTGTTAAGCTCTTCTATTTTGTTTGATGCCTAGTGCTTTCTTTTTCATCGTTTTCTTTTCTTTCTTTTTTTTGCTTGGAAGTGAACCTTATATTAAGCTAAAACTATACTGGCGTGTGTATGAGAACGCCAGTTACAAGGCCTAAAATATAAAACTGCAACAGTCGAACTAAAACAAGGAAATGGAAAAAAAAAGCAGTGACACGATAGTATATGAAGTAAACCAAAGAGAAGCCAGATGTCCGAAGCTTGCCCTGTCAGTCGCCACATTGCGTTTGCTGCCTCTATCTTCAATGTGATTCCGAGTGCATGGCAGCCAAGTCTGCAGTAGTTGTAGCCGTTCCATCACGAGGATTGTGATCGTTACACTGTCGCGTTGCAGGACCTTCTTCCTGTGTCCAAGTAGTTCGTGGTGGCGGTGCAGGAAGGTAATAAAACGAGCGGGTGTAAGCCTGTGCCCTTTCCTTCTCCAGACGCAAAACGGCTTGCATATGTGGAGGTAATCCCGTAAATGAAGTGGAAGCATGGGGGACTACATATGAGCCAGTAGATCCGCCACAGAATTCGCCGAGCGCTTGCAATAGTGAATCGTCCAGTGTTGAAAATTGGTCAGCATGTGCATAGTTCGCCGCCACAGCGGCATCATGTCCCAAGTTAGATGAGCTGAATTTCTAATATTTGTAATCAGCACGAGACAGTCACCTTCAATCATGAGGGGCACAGCACGAAGATGACCAAGATGGAGCAGGCCTCTATGCAGGGCCAATAGTTCCGCCTCCAACGGATGGGCAGCCCGAACCTCAGTTGTATATGCAAGGAGCAAATTCCCCTCGGAGTCCCGTACCAAGTTTTCCGGTTGTACTGCTGAATGCTCCATCGAAATTAAATTTAAGCCACCATGGGGGTGGAGGAACATCGATCTGTGGTGTCACCTTGCTACCCGGACCTGCGTATATGTGAGATAGATTCCAATAAAATTTAGAGGTAATTGCCTTACTCACAATATGTTGTGGGTACATAGGGAGATATTGGAAGATGTACTGATTCCGGGCCTTCCAAAGAAACCAGAACAAGGTAATCCCTAATCGTCTATTGGCGGGAGACGCAGCGAACCAAAACCAAATATGGAACGAGGGCAAGCTCTCTGGCCTAGGTACAGACGTTGGTAACGAAAGCCACAATGATGTGGCACATGGAGAACGGAGAAACATATGGTTGATTGTTTCGTCCGCACTCCTGCAAAGTGGGCACAGGGGATCGATGTTTGAATCCCAACGGGCGAGGCGAGCGCGTGTCGAAAGTTTGTTTAGCAGGGCTTGCTAAGCAAAGAAACGGAGCTTCGGTTGAACTGGCAGCTGCCATACCTCCTTCCAAGGGAGCGCTGGTCCAATAGAAGGAGATTGTAAATACCTGAACAATCTTTGTAGCTACAGCGGCCTGCAGGTTCATTTAACCAACATCGAAGATCCTGCCTACCCAACAGGATGTCCAGGATCTCTGTCACCACCTCGGGTGGCCAAAGGCGACTTAGTAGAGTTTCATTCCAGAGTGAACCTGACGATGTTGTTGTAGTCAAGTTAGCCACCATGAGGACTGGGTGAGAGGATGGCCCGAACCTCATTGGAGATGCTAGTTCTCTACTGGAGAGGGGGTGTCCAGACAGTAGCTTTTGTCTAAGCGATCCTTCACTTGGTACCCAGACATCGTCTAGCGCTCGCACCCGAGTACCATCCCCTATGACACATCGCTGGTTATTAGTAATGACTTCTTTAACATGTAACATTGCTTTCCAGAGGGGGGAGTCCGCCGAGCGCGGAAGACAACATTCAAAGGATGTGTGAGGAAGATATTTTTTACAGAGCAGCCTTGACCATAAGTCGTCGTCGTTCTGTAGAAAACGCCAAACGAGATGGGCCATGGCAGTTTTGTTCTGAATTGCGACGTCCCTAATGCTGAGGCCGCCTCCCCCACTGGTTTCGTTACATGTGTCATAGTTGCTAGCCAGTAATCCCAAAACCAATTGGTGATAGGAAATTGCACAAACAACTACTTAACACCCCCCCTCGGGCGGCACACCGCCCGGATCCGAAGCACACGCTCGCACAAGACTATAACGCGGCATGGGGCCTTTTTGCCCTGCGCATTTTGCGCCCGCACAAACACACAACGCGGCATGGGGCATTTCCGCCCTGCGTGGTTTCGAACTCGAGACCTCAGGCTCTGATACCATGTCAAAGTTGCTAGCCAGTAATCCCAAAACCAATTGGTGATAGGAAATTGCACAAACAACTACTTAACAACATGTTGCCAGGCGACCGGCGTCCATGAGGGCCTGTCCCCTAACCCTCGCCAAAGAAACATTGCATGTGTAGATCTGATCGGCTGCAGGTCCTTTTTGGGAATGAACCCGAACCCCATCCAATACTGAGAAATAGCCATAAGCACCGCCCTCAGTATAGTCGCACGGCCGGCTAGAGAAAGTGAATGACCTCTCCATAGTAGAATCCGTTTCCGGATTCTATCTCTAAGCCGAGCCCCAAACTGAGGCCCCTCTCCCCTTAAGCCCACCGTTTCGCCAAGATATGTGAATGATGTCTCGCTCGAGTTTATCCCCAGAACTGTTTTGACCTCCCGGATGATAGGATGTGGAGTGGCCTTACTAAATATTATTGTGGACTTGGAGTTTAGAGATTAGCCTGTTTCTGCACCATAGGCAGAGAGCATGTTTGAAATCCTTGTCGCGTTCTGCCTGGTAGCCTGAATGAAGAGCAATGTGTCATCCACGTACTGCAGGAGTGGAATTATGTCGCCTCTTGGCATGAGGGTAGGGAACATGGACGGATGCGTTGCTGACAGTCATCCCATTGTTCGGGCCAGTGCCTCACTACATAGAATGAAAAGGTAAGGGGAAAGTGGATCACCTTGTCGGAGTCCCTTAGCCGGAATAATCTGGTCAGTACGGTGGCCATTGATTCCCACCGTATAGACCACTGAAGTAACGCAGGTCATGATTAACCGGATGACATCACCTGCAAAGCCATATCGTTTCAGACAGGCCTTAAGAAAAGACCATGAAAGGTGATCATATGCCTTTTGGATTTCCAGTTTAATTGCACATTATTTTTTCTTGCGACCACCCGCACTCATCATATGTAATAACTCTTTAGCAATGATAATGTTATCCGATGGTCTCTTTCCCGGAATGAAAGCCCCCTGACAAGAAAAGATACACTTGTGTAGCAAAGGACGCAGCCTGTGAACCAAGATTTTTGAAATGATCTTGTACCGCACATTGCAAAGGCTACTCGGCTGAAAATCATTTAGCCGAATAGCACCCGGAGTTTTTGGCAATAGAGTGATACAGGTCTCATTAACTCGCGGGTCTAAAACGCCATTAAGAGGAACCTCATCATGAGTCCCCGCCCCTACACACCCTGCATGTCCAAGCCATGGGTGTCCTTGAGAACCTACACCTACACAACACCCCCACTCTGGATATGTCTAACGTCCCATCTCCACCGCCCCAAAACCTTCCAATATATTCCGATCCTCCCAGTATACTAAGTTTGCGTTTTGGCTAAGTTTCGTTGGCTTCTTTGCTTGTATTCTCTGTTGTTTTTTGTGGAAATAAAATTTACTTTATCCAAACAAAAAAAAAATCGTAAAAGAATTGTGTTAACAATTATTACTTTTTGGAAAATTTTGAAGTTCCTATCATTAAATAGTGATAAATGAATTTCTCTATAATTTTTTTGTGAAAGTCCCTAAAAAATAATGTTGAAAGTTTTCATTGTTCAAAGAATATAGAATCAGAGGCATAGACTTGTAATTTTCACTTTAGTTGCTTCGTATGCATAAAAAAAATTCATAAAACTGTTAAGAGCTATGATGCACGGATACTTCAAAATGGACAACGTATCGTGTCGTATCATGTCCGATACTTCGCTTTTTATAGGTAAAATCCATGTCCCTGCCATATCTATGGCGTGTCCTTGTCGTATCTGTGCCATATCCGGGCATCATAGGTTAAGAGGGAATTCTTCCAGATAATATGGTGTTAACATCACAACAAGTGGATCGATCACACAAACACGACTTTCATCATGGAGAGCTCTAAGGTAATGCTCGAAGATTTTGTAAAGAGATTTTTCGACAATGCTTGAAGATTTGAATTTTGATGCAGAGAGGAGTACCAAGTGCGGGGCAGGCAGGGTTTAGATAGGGATTCCACCCGAAATTTCTCAGGCTTCGCGCCATTCCCTTACAAGAGAGATGCATAGATTGCAAAGAGCAAACCTCAAAGTTATTTTCTTTCATTCATTGAATCTCCATAAGCCAAGAGCATTTACAATGTTTAAATAAGAAAAAACTTATCCCTAAAACAAATATGGACCATCCAATATTTCAATGGCCAGGATCAAAATATCAAACTAAACACAACTTAATTCATAAACAACTCTAAATAGACTAGGCATAGGTGGGCGGGGCCTAAAGACGGGTCGACCAATGGGGACCACCGGTCTGTCCTACATCAACTCTCCTCGACTTGGACAGAACTCGACCACGAGTTCTATAGATGTCCTCCAGGATCAAAAATCCGACGTATGAACTTCTGATTTGATGACTTGGACATCGGAAATGATTTCTTTAAACTAGAAGTAGATAAAATGCTTGGATGTTGCTGATGGATTGATCTTGATTGGATGCTCCCTTGAATGATTTGATGTAGAATCTGTATCACTAGATCACAATCATTCACTTTTACTTGCGGATCTCCAAAAATAAAGTCAATTTGGGGAATCTCAATGACTGGATTTGCTGGCGAATACATTGGACCAATTGATTTAACCTCTTTTGGCTCATCTGACTCTGATTTCATTGACTCTTGTACTACTGCAGTCTGTTCTTCTCGTACGTCTGACATATCTTGATCTAGACTGTTCACTTGCCTTCGTCAAATTTTTCTTGACTACAATCAGCTTTAGTCATTGTTGCATCCAATGTTGTCCCTGCATCTTCTTTCTCTTTGTCCTTGCCTTTCTGCATTTTCATTGACATCACCGGTAGCATTGGTAGACGTTTGCACTTTTTTGGTGCTTGAAGCGCACATCAGGCCTTGTTGCTTACCTTCCTTATGTTCAGTAACTTGGCTATTCTGATTTATAGTGGAATCCATGATTTTTGGTACACACACTTCTTTGTTAGGACATTCAAAACCAAAGTGTCCAAATCCTTGACACTTGTAACACTGCCGTTGGTCCTGCAAATTACTCTTACTACTAATTACTCTTTGGCCTTTGTTACTTCTAACAAAAGATGGAATGGTCGAATAACCATTGGATTGTTGACTCCAAAGATTAGATTTTGCTACCAAAGCACCCGGTCGAAAATTAGAGCCACATAAGTTATCACGCCTAATAGTTTGCGGTGTCAAATACCGCTCTGAATGTTGCACCACTTGATAAGCTTGTTCTAAGGTGTGCACTCCATGCTCTATCAATTTGCTTCTAAGCTCTCGACGAAGACCCACCTTAAATCTTGAAAAAGTAACCAAAGGATCTTCTCTTACATTGCAACACATCCTGTATTCTTCAAATGTATCAATATAATCGGCGACATGCATGTTTCCTTGTAGAAAAGACCACCACTGCTCCATCCCTCAACATAATATGGTGAGGGACAACATAGTTGGGCCGTCTTTATGATACATCTGAACCATCCACACACACACACGCACACACACACACACACACACATATATACATTGGATTCTCGCAATGTGACCAATAAAGATCCAGACATTCAGATAATCACATGGCCAATAGTGGGTCTTATTTTAGGGTTTCACCCAAGGAACTTCACACTCTTTTTATCCCACCGGCAATGGTATTCTTTCCAAATATTCAGATAAAATTATAGAACAAAGAAACCTATATATATATATGTAGAGCAAGGCTCTCCTAAGCTCGAGCTTAGGAGAGCTGGCCCCATGTAGAGCAAGGCTCTCCTAAGCTCGAGCTTAGAATAAAATTTCGTAAGCTCATGCTTGTGGGGCCCACCTTTGGTCCATCCAAATGGACCAAACACATGACCCTCCTAAATTGCACATGTACACCAACTTTCGGTCAAATCCGAATTTACTGAACCGTTGGATCGACTATGTATCGATCCGAATGGACTGTTGACCATTAAACTTTAAGGCCGATATGGAGATAACAAAAATCACGGTTGGAGCTGATATTTTGCAAAGAGGAGGATCCCAAGGAGTCCTTGAAGTCTCCCCCATCCTCATCCCCATGTGGGTCCCCAAGTGGGCCCCACCACACACTTGAGCTTACCTTATCCTAAGCTTGAGCTTAGGAAAGCTGGCCCCATATATGTATGTGTTTGTGTCTAGATATATATATATATATATAGGAGATGCTCCTATGAGAGCATCTCTCACCTTAGTATGAGAGATAAGGTGGGGGTCCTCTCATTTAAGTTGTTGGCATTGGATATGGATGTGAGGGCCCCCACCTTATCTCTCATAGTAAATATATATATATATGTTTGTGTGTGTGTGTGTCTGTATGTATGTATATGTATATATATAATCTCTTTTCAAATTGCACCAAATTAAAAATCATATATCAAATCAGATCAAATATTATTAAATCAATTGTACAAATCTCAGTCATTTAGAAATCCATATGAAAACCTAATCAGAGAAAATCTACTCTTATCAAATTAAAGGATAAGATCACATATTCATTCAACGAGGTTCAAATTGAGTTTATAAGACGAATCAAATAATTAAATCGGACAACCCTTCCAATTAACAATTCAAACCAAGTAAATCAGCCTGCATGCACTGTTAAACCGTGTTTACTAACTCGTCTAAACATCAACCCAAATCGAATTAAAATGCTTTTGAAGACAAGAATACAGAACTCTAATTATCCAACTAACCACTTACTAGTTTGCAAATCAACAAGTTTGCAAATCATCAACTCTCAAACTCTCTTTTCCTCTTTCATCTCCTCTCTTTCATTCTCCCTTCCTTGTTTTCTCTCTTTCTGCAACTAGGGCAATCTTATGTATAGAATTCATAAGTTGGTGAGTGTTAGGTTAGATAAGTTTTGGGTTTACAACCTTTTTTACCTTTCTGCCCTCAATAATTACCTCATTTCCATTAAATATTATTGAAGTAAATGTCATATTTTAATTTACTAAAGATATTTCCATTAAATGTTGGCATGGATGTATGGCAAAACTAGGAAAGATAGAATTAGAAATGAGTGCTTTCAAGAGCATTTAAGGGTAACGTCAATAGGCGATAAATAAAGAGACATGTTTGAGATGGTTTAGACAATGTCCAATGTAGGCCAGCAACAACGCCGATGACGAAAAGTTTTTATATGCAGGTTGATAGCACACCAAGGAGAAAAAAAGGGATGAAGAGGACATGGATGGAACTAGTGAGGATAGATTTGAAGAAGTATTACATATCCAAGGATTTGGATCAGAGTAGATCGGAATGGAGAAACAAAATTCCTGTATCTGACCCAAAATAGTTGGGACAAGGCTTTGATGATGATGGCTCACCCGGTGCACAAAGTGCTCACCCGGTGCACAAAGTGCTCCCCGGCTAAGCGGGGGTAGGGGGAGGGTGGGCGCATGTGTACGCAGCCTTACCCTTGCATTTTTGCAAAGAGGCTGTTTCCACGCCTCGAACCCGTGACCTCGAGGTCACCAAAGGAGCAACTCTACCGTTGCGCCAAGGCTCGCCCTGCTTTGATGATGATGATTTAATGTAAATAAGGCTAATTTAGATAGGCACACCTTCAGCAAAAACATGAATAATCTGATGTATATGTAACTTTTTAGCTTCTATAAATATGCTATCATCATCAACTAAATGGAAGTCATGCACTCGTTTAGCTCGTTTCATAATCTACATCATCTATTAATAAGCTCATTTAATATACAAATATAGTATAAAAAAATTTGAGAAGAGGAGAAAACACAGAACCATACTCATAATTCATGCACTAAAACAATATATCAAACAAGCAGATATACTTGCAAGTCTAAATACTTGATGAACGTAAATTTTCAAAAGTTATAATGTGTGAGAGAGAGAGAAGAGAGACGAAATTGTAGTGGTTGATTGCAACAGTTATAGACTATCATAGTCAATTGCAGTAAAAGGGAAAGGAGAACACGAGAATGGTGGAAAAAGAGACCAACTATTACAGGTAGTCGTTCAATTGTTATAATCAACTGCATAGGAGGAAGAACAAAGAATGTGTAAAGTGCCTCCTTGCTCCTCAGAAACATTAGAAGCATCTTTCATTTCTAAATATAAAAGGCCCAACTCAAAACATATATATACCAAATATCCCTCCCCTTCAGAAACATTGGAGCATCTTACCCTTCCTAAATACGAAAGGCCCAACTTAAAACATGCAAAATTATCACATGTGGGATGTCTGCATGATGAGCCCCGTTGGAAAATTAATCCCATGCATTAATGCTCCCCAGACCTTGATGTATTAAAGGGAGGAATAATTTTCACAAAGGACGTTACATGGGACATCCATAGGGAAAAATTGCCCCTTAGCACACACACAAACACACCCCAAATTTAAACACATCGAAAGGCCTAAACTCTAGGCTCCATACGCACCATGGGTCCCAATGCCCTAATCCATACGTGCTAAATGATTGGCCCGCGTGCGTGCGTGCGTGTGTTGTGTGCGTGTGTTGTGTGTTGTGTGTGTGTTGGAAACAAGATTTTAAAAGATTTTTTTATATTATCTGCTACATTAGGACATAATCTACACACCGAAAATCACCTATTTGGCTAACTTAGAATGCATTATATAATATGCCACTTTCTTGTAAAAACGTCTATATTAAATTATTCAAGATTTTGGTGTAGAAAATGATCTTTCACATTTTTTTTTAAAATGGTGACTGTATTAATTGCTCAAGAAAACTTTATAGTATAAGAGAGCTACACTGAAACAAAAGGGCCCACAAAGAAGGGGGAGCAATCAACCAAAAAGATGGAGAACCTATGCCCCAAAAAACTAGGCAGCAGCCCCAAAAAGAAGCTAAATCCAAATTAACAGTGAGAAACAATAAAGGAAGGCGTAGAGACTCCTCCTTTTACAAGCCTGTCCGCTTCTGCATTCGTATAACGTCTAATATGGATGAAGGAAATATTCAACTCCCTAGATAGATGAGTCACCTCTTCAGTGATATCATCAACCAACTACCATCAGCACAAGAATGAGATGCCCACTGAATAGCACAAGTAGTCTCCTCCAGCCAATAAACGATGAGGATTCAGAGTAAACGCTTCACGCAAGCGAATGTTCAAGGCTAACATTTTAGCCTTACTAATAGAACAAAACCCAGCTGAAGCCATGGATTAAAAATCGGCCGAGTCCGAGTTGACTCAAACTCAGCCCTAAACGAGTCGGGTCCTAAGGGACTTGGACTCGAACTATGGGACTCGGGCGAGTCTAATGCGACTCGGACAAGTCCTATGAGACTCGGCCATTAGCCTTGGCCCGGCTCAGCCATGTCCCATGTGACTCACCCGACTCGACTCGGATTCAGCCCTGAGCGAGACGGGTGCTGAGTCCCATTTTTTTTTCCTTGGCTGGAGCCGAATAGGAGAGGAGGATAAATTCTTCCTCATTGTGGATAACACTCCCAAAACCTACCACCCCCAGGTTACCCAAGGCATTCCCATCAAAATTGAGCCTTAACACACATGGAAGGGGCAGACACCATCTAGGAGAGATGCACGGATTGTGAGGATAGGAATAAGGCACTTTCTTCCAGTTTTGAACAATGGAGTTCACCTAAATACCCTTGAGAACCTTGACTTTCTCTATCAGCAATAACTCATCAAAGGCATTTCCTTCAAAACATTTCTTGTTCCATTCTCTCCATATAGACCAAAACAACTAGCAAGAGAAAGTCTCCACATTATCCTACCTCTCTTGGAACCTACCACTAGTCTCCAAGACTCAAATAAAGCAAGTAGAGAATGAGGAAGAGGACCACAGTAGCAGAACATCCAAAGATCACCTTCCAAATGCATCGTACCACACTACAATTGAGCAACAAATGGTCAATTGACTCCTCACCAGCAAGGCATATTGGGCATGCATTAATAATTACCACCCGTCAGCACCTTAAGTTGTCCATGGCCAGAATACCACCAAGAAGTGTAGACCATCCAAAAGCGATAACCCTCAGAGGGGCTTTCATTCTCCACCGGCTGTGGCCCAATTTAGGTGAGTCACCACTGCATCTATAGTCATAGATACAGAGAAAGAGGCCACCGAGAACAAATCGTCTACTGCAGCCATCCATATCCTTCTATATTTTCCATTTGCAGGAATGAAAATATTGGCAATACAATTCAAAAAAGACCAGAATTAGCCTTCCTCCACCTCATTCAAGTTCCATCTAAAAATAGGCCCCCATGCTACATAATCACCTCACCTCTCCAAATAAACTGTTAGTTTGGTTGGTTGATTACTTGCACAATTGAATAATTCTAGAAAGGAGATTGCTAGAGGCACGTTCCCCATCCAAAGGTCAATCTAGAAGGGAATTTTGTCGCCTTCACTAACTCGAAATCTCACTTGCTTCATATACATCTCCTTGGGAGAAAGGATCCCTTTCCAAAGACCAGAGAAGCAAGGAGAAGTCATGCACTAACCAACCATCCCTAGAAATCTCATATTTAGAGGAGGACCTGCTTCCATAAACCTTGAGAGTCGTCCCTAGTCCTCCACAGCCATTTGCCTAAAAGGGCCAAGTTCATCTCCTTTAATGGTCTAATGCCTAGACACCACCGTGCTTCGACTCACACACTTAAGACCGCTTTATCAGGTGGAACTTCTTTCTTTTCCTCATTTCCATGCCATAAGAAGTCCCGTTGTAATTTCTCAATGCGCTTAATGAACTCCATCGGACATTTATATAAAGACATAAATATAATGGAAGATATGCCAAGTTGCTTTGATTAGAGTAATTTTTATGGTCTTTCATATAATAAAGTATTTAGCCCAACATCTCCTTGTGAGTTCATGGGCAACCACATATCATAGTGACCCCACTATGATTTCCAACATAGATGGTCATTTACCGTTGATTACCAACAATAATATGGGGCCCACTATGATTCCCAACATTATATCGGTCCCACTGTGATTAGAAACAGCAGTGGATTCTATCATGAATACCAATATTTGGTAGGCTCTATTATGACTCCCAATATTAGAAAGCCCCCAGTTGGTTACTAATACTAGGTGGGTCCCACAACTATCACATTTTGTGGGTTCCATCAGGAGTGTCAATGTTAGGAACATTCTGTGGGTTCCATCAGGTTCCATAGTAATTACAAATATTAAATGTGACCATAATTCCCAATTTAGCATTATTAAATGATCCCATTGTGAGAATCAAAATTTGATAGGTCGCACCATGGACCAACAATAGATGCCTCCCTTAGTAATTGTCATAATTATATAGGTCATATGATTACTAATATCAAAGGGTCCCACAATAATTTTAATATTGATGTATCCCTCACTAATGTCCATCATCAGATAAGCGGAAGCCCTATCAAAATAATCACCATTTGGCGAAATCTCAGCCATTAAAGTTTGGTGGCCCCCGCCATGAAACATCAAATGGATCTCATGGTTTTCAATATTAGATGGTGCACTGATCTTCTAATAATAGAATAATAGATTGCTACACTATGATAACCAACAATGGACGGGCCCCATCAAACTTTATCATCAATAAATGGGTCCCACTATTTTTTTTAGTATCAGATGATTTCCATTTTAACAACCAACATTTGATGACTCCATAGTGTTTATTAATTAATAGGTCCCACAATGGGTCAATCATTTCTACTTATCTCTTCTTGTTTTAGGCATAACAACTAATGAGATTTTTATAAATTGCCAAACACTATTTTCATGTTCTGTTGAAATTTGCAAAAATTGCCAAACATTACAATTAGCATAATATTACAATAAAGCAATATTTCATTATGTAAAATGAAATCTAAGGATATTCAAACATGTTGATATTATTTTCTACATGTATCCAAACGCCCCCTAAACCATGAGTATATAATGACGTATGGTATCTCATTTTCAAAGAAACACTCACCATAAACAAAAGAAACATACCATAAATGGTTACCATAAATCAGAAACACATACCGTTGTCAATTTGTTCAATGTACCATCAATTTGCATAAAGTATGCCTGCAAAGTTAAACAAAATATCATCTTAGGCATTGATCTTTGATCAAATACAGTTTGCAAGAAAGATCAGTACGAAAACCTCAAGTAACATTTCAAGCTCCTCAACATCATTTTCATTGCCATGAATCATTGCAGCACTTGCTCTGCTTGCTTTTGATATCTTTGACCCTATAGTCGGAGAAGCAGGTAACCAATTGGGTACACCAGTGCCACTAACAGGTGAAGAAGCACCAGCCAATTTTCTTGACAAGTAGAGGTCCGCCATATAATCATCATCATCTAAAAGTTGCTCAAGTTCATCCTTTACCTAGAAAGAAAGTATTTGCTCAGATTACAAAGGGCTTGACAAAGAAAAAAAAAAATCAGGTGAGGGTTTCCAAAATCCACAATGATGAAGAGTTGCCAACTTGCAGCGAATCATCTACAACTTGATAAGGTAATTACTATATCAGGGTGGTCGAAAGCAATACATACTTTATGTCATCAGCTCATGGAATAAATATCTCTAGAATTAACATTAACTAAAAGAGAATTAATAGTTACAAGCATCAGTTAAAATTATAAGATGACCTTGAGCAAGAACTGCATTTTTTCAGGGTAAAATTCACAAAACATCTCCACACAAACATTCTAATGTGACGACATTCATAACATCTATATTCAATTTTATGTTTGAATAATGAACCAGATGGTGTTTAGGGCTCTTCTCTGAGTGAAATATATAAACCGTGTAAGGGCCAAGCAACCAGTATTTTTTGTTGGATATTGAACTCAAGATGCAGAACATTGATATGTTGGATGACTCATTGCATGCATGACTTGGTTGTAAGGTTCCTAGTGATTGTCATCACTGTTGGGAACTGGTTTTCCGGATTTCCCTTCACCGGTTGTTGTTGGATTGCCTGTCATAAGGTTTTTCTAGATCAATGAAGACCATATGTAGATTTTTCCTCCTTGCTCAATATTTTTCAATTAATTGCCTAAGTGAGAAGATAGCTTCCATTGTTGACCTCCCTGTCATGAAACCAAATTGATTTTCAGATATCTTGGTCTTTTGTCTAAATCTTTGCTCCATTACTCTCTCTCATAGCTTCATAGTATGACTCATAAGTTTAATCCCACGATAGTTGGTATAGTTTTGTATCTCCCTTGTTCTTATATATAGGTACTACAACACTTCTTCTCCATTCATCCGGCATTTTCTGTCATTAATATCTTATTGAAGAACCCAGTTAACTGAATTCCCCCAATTTCTCCGAAGCATTTCCAAGCCTCTATCGGAATGTCATCTATGCCTGAAGCCTTTCCTATCTTCATTTGTGTCAATACTTTCTTCACTTCCACCACCCTAATTCTGTCAATCCAGGCCCTTCCATTTTGGCCCATTTCTTGCTTTGTAATTAGTCAAAGTTAGTCATACCTACTACCCACTAGTCAAAGCTGTACCTACTACCCACTTATTGCTTTGTAATTAGTCAAAGTTGTTCCTTAATTTTAGGATCTAAGATTTGTAATTGATTGTAATTAGGGTATTAAGCCCTTATATATACATCAGTTGATCCAAGGAGGGGAGCACATTTTCATGTCTCTCTCTCTTGTTCTGTGTTTCATCTCTCTCTCTCTCTAAATTTGTCATGGTATCAGAGCTAGATCGATCATCTGTGATCTATGATCTTCTCCTAAATCATCTTCCAAACATTGGAAGCCAGTATATGATCATCTGTGATCATTCTCTTTAGTCGGATCATCCCTGATCATCTCAGATCAGACGTGGCCCACCTGCGATCATCAACCTCATATCAGCGGCAGCAGCTCATCTTGGTCGCCAGGGGCTCTTCTTTTTTCTGGATATTTTTTCAAGATTTCTGGACCATCAGAGGTAGGCTTTCTACTAATTTTCGTCGAAATTCAGTTTTATCAACTTGTTTTCATCACTGCCGTCCAGATTTTTGGATTCCTGTTGGTTCTGCCTGGGACCACTTCCATTAGGTGCGAAAATAGTCCACCTTTTCATCCCCACCCTGTGATCTGGCCATTGATCAGTTGCTGGGGCACCCGTGGGAATCCACTCACTGACGACAGGGACGATTGTGCATTTTTTATATATATATATGTGCTACAGTACTGTGCTGTGAGATATCTGGATGTGTTTCTGCTGCCTGGAGACAATTGCATTTTCTTATAAATACAGCCACTGTTAGAATTTGTTTCTTGTTCAGCTGTTCTTCGTCGTTTATTCCGGTGTGAAGTTTTTCTCTTTGTCTACTCATGATGGAAAAATCTGAAATTAAAATGGTTCGGTTTGATGGAAACAATTATACCTCCTGGGCCTTCCAATTTCAAATTTATTTAGAAGGCAAGGAACTCTAGTCATATATTGATGGATCTGAACCTATACCGGCAGAAGATGATAAGAAGATTTTAGTTTGGAAAACTAAGGATGCTAAAATCAAAACCTGGTTGTTGGGCTCGGTTGAGCCCCATTTTATCCTCAACCTCCGACCTTGTAAAACTGCCAGGGAAATGTGGGATTATCTTCAGACGATCTATCAACAAGGCAATGCTGCCCGTCAATTTCAATTGAAACTTGACATTTCTCAATTCACTCAAGGCACCCAGTCTATTCAGGAATGTTACAATGGTTTTCGCCGACTGTGGTCAGAATATGATGAGATTAAGTTTGCCAAGGTGTCTGTGCACTCCTACCTGAACTCCTTCCCTTACAACAAAGTAGCCATCGGGATCAGTTTCTGATGAAACTTCGTTGGGAGTTTGAGACAGTTCGATCTAACTTAATGAGCAGGGCTTCTCTTCCTAGCTTGGATGACTGTCTTCAGGAGCTTCTGCGGGAAGAACAGCGCCTGGTAACAAAAACTACTCTAGAACAACAAGGTTCTACTGAGGCTCCACTTGCCTATGTTTGTAGAAGATAATAGGCCTTAAACAAGCTCAGCCCATCAAGGGCCCATGGTCAACCAGCTCAGCCCATCAAGGGCCCATGGTCTATAAGATTGTAACTGTATAGTCAACATTGTGTAGCTAAATAAGTCTCCTTTTTATTTTCCTTATTTTGACTAGGTTACATCTTTTCTATTCATTTAATTGTATTCTCAACACAATTAGGGCCTTGATTGAGGCACAACATGATTATAAATAAACTGTCGATACTCTAAGAGAGTAAGACCTTCTCCCATTCTTCTTCTTTGATTATTTCTCTCATTCTCACATTATTTCATGGTATCAGAGCCATAGTTACCTTCTCAAATTGATTCAGTCATTCTCCCTGACTTGGATCTTCTTCCTGATTGTGTCTGATCATCCCTGATAGTGTCTGATCATCCCTGATCAAGACGTGGCCCACTTCGGATCAACTTCAACCTCTCTCAAAACCACCTCCATCATGGTCGACCAGCATTGCTGGTATTTATGAGCATTTTTCTGGATTTTTTCTCCCATCAGAGGTGAGGTTTCCAGCAACATTTGTGATATTTCTAATTCTTGCCTCTATTTTCATCAAAACTGTCCAAATTTGTGGATTTTGATCCGATTTGAGTAAAACTTTGGCCTGGAGTTGCGAAAATATCTTATCTCTGCATCCCCTACCTCTGATCTTGCTGTTGATCCTCTCATGAAGATCATGTTCAAATCGATGCACTGACGGATAGCACGATTTTTACCGGTTTTCATTTCTGTCTCACTACTGGCCCACAACCGATGATCACAACATCACCAACAGTTCTCTCCATGTTGGTCAACTCACTTCTCTGGGAATTATAGTGATTTTTCATGAATTTTTCAATCACCTTCGAGGTAGTTTCCAACCTCTTCTTCATCTGACGGTTTTCTCAGACAGATTTCATCATCACCGTCCAAATTTGTGGATCTTTTTTCAAATCTCATCAGATTTGGACTGCAGGAAGCCTATTTGATCCACTTTACAGAGATCATACCTGATCTGTTCTTTGACAAATCTGTGGGACCCACACACAGTATCTGCCCAGGAAATCCAGTTCGTCTGGCTCTATTTATTCTCTGTTCTTTACTATTTTCTGCTGCATGCATATATCAGCCATTCCAACAGCATCTTTCATGCTTGGTTAGTGAAATCATAGCAGATTACATCTTTCTCTACATTGAGAGTTGTTTTTCTTCTCTGCTGCTGCTGGATTTTTCACTCTACTGCTCTGTTGTTCTTCTCTGCTGAAATTGCTAACAATGGAGAAATATGATGTTATTCCAATTAAGTTTAATGGGCAAAATTATATGGCCTGGTCCTTCCATCTGAAGAATTTCGTAGAAGGACAGGGGCTATTTGGTTATCTAGATGGAACAGTTACCATCCCTTCTACTACAAGTACCACAGACTCCAAAGTCATAGCCACCTGGTCCAAGAAAAATGCCAAAGTAATTACTTGGATTCTGAACTCCATTAATTCTTCCCTTGCTGTGGCTCTTCAAGCTTATACTACAGCTGCAGCTATGTGGGCCCATCTCAAGAAAATCTACCATCAAACCAACAAAGCCCGTAAATTTCACTTGGATAGTGAAATCGCTAAATTTACTCAAGGGGATAGATCTGTGCAGGAATACTATAATGGCTTCCTCACTTTATGGACGGAACGGGATTCCATGTTGATTCAGACAGTCTCTCCTGGCTTTCTCTCAGAGGCTCTTAAACTCCAAGAAGAAACTCACATTAGCCAGTTCCTTATGAATCTACGGCCAGAATTTGAATCGGTTCGGTCTGCCCTCATGAACCGAGAACAGTCAGCTAATCTTGATACCTGCCTTCAAGAAGTACTTCGCGAAGAACTTCGTCTCACCTCCCAGCGGGCTATTCTTGACGAACCAAAGGCATTCCTTGCACCCCTTCCGGCTGACTCTGCTCTTCTAGCAACCCCCAATTCGAAGCCCACTCAATGCTATGAATGCAAAGGCTTTGGTCATATTACCAAGAATTGCCGCAAGAAGTTGAGTTGTCGCTACTGCAAGAGGTCTGGTCATCTCATCGATGACTGCCGTAGCCTCCAGCGTAAGAATGAGTGGCTGCTTAAGAAGCCTCCCTCCAATCTGCCACGACAGACAAATCCTTCCGCCTTCCAGGCTCAGGCACCATCCACTGATGCAGGAAGCACTTCCTCTGAAGCCGTATCCATGACTCCTGCTCAGATTCAAGAACTGATCCAGAGCACGGTTACTTCTGCATATGCGTCTATGGGAATATCTGGTGGTCGGTATCAAACTCATTCTCATATAGCATCTCCTGCTTTTCATTCCTCTGCCTCTCTTTCTTCTCCTATTACCTCTTCCACTTGGTTTTTAGATTCAGGAGCCTCCAATCACATGCCATCTGTCGAACATGGCTTCACATATTCCCACCCTTACCTTGGAAAAGAAAAAATAACCACTGCTAATGGTGATCAACTACCCATTTCGGGAGTTGGTACCATTACTTTATCTAGTATTTCTGGCCAGTCCATCACTCTTCCCCATGTTTACTTTGTTCCCAAATTATCAGCAAATCTTCTTTCTGTAGGACAACTTATTGATGATGGCTATCTTGTTCACTTTTCTTCCTCTGGTTGTGTTATACAGGGGCGACAAACTGGGAAGGTGATCGCGACAGGGAGTAAACATGGAAGCCTGTTCTTGCTGGACATTGGACATCATTCTTTGTTTGCTTCTTCTTCTAACTTCAATAAATTGTGGACTGTTTGGCATAAACGTCTTGGTCATTTGCACAATGCAAATTTAATTACCTTGTTTAAATTTGGTTCTTTGGATTCTACTATTGATAATAAACTGATGTCTTCTTTATCTCAATCAAAGTGTGAAACTTGTTGCCTTAGTAAGTCATATTTTGCCTTTTCCTGTTCATAATACTCGTGCTTTGGCATCATTTGACATCATTCATTCAGACGTTTGGGGAATTACTCCTACCTTGAGTAGAACGGGATTTAAATACTATGTGACATTTATTGATGACCATTCTCGTTATACTTGGATTTACTTTATGCGTGTGAAATCTGAAGTATTCTCCATTTTTCAAAACTTTTATAACATGGTCCAAACCCAATTTCAAAAAGCTATCAAAATTCTTCGATCAGATTCCGGTGGAGAATACATGTCTCATAATTTCTCTGCATTCCTTTCTGATAAAGGAATTCTTCACCAAAAATCTTGTCCGCATACTCCTCAGCAAAATGGGATTGCGGAAAGAAAGAACAGACATATTCTTCAAACTGTTCGGACTCTGTTGCTTGCATCCTTAGTCCCTCCTAAATTTTGGTGTGATGCTGCACATACCGCTGTGTATCTTATCAACCGTCTTCCTAGCACTGTTCTAGGAAAGACTACTCCTTTGGAGTTCTCTTTGGTCACACCCCTTCATACTCTCACTTACGTGTTTTTGGTTGCCTGTGTTTTGTTCATCTTCCTCCTACTGAGCGCACAAAGTTATCTCCACAAGCTGCTAAATGCATTTTTTTGGGTTACAGTAATGAACACAAAGGCTTTTTGTGTTATGATCAATTGAACAAACGCATGTGTATCTCTCATAATGTTATTTTCTTGGAACATATTCCCTTCTTTTCGTTACATTTGGATAGTCATCCTATTGCTGTCTCCTATCTGCCACAATTTTCAGAGTCTACTTCTCCATCACCTCCTCTCAAAGTCTATGTCCGGCGGAACCAGGTCTCTCCTTTGGCGACTTCCTCTCCTGATCCTCTCCCAGCGCCGCCTACTGAGTCTTCAGGTAATGATACTTCTTCTAGCACCATTTCTCTGCGACGCTCTAGTCGTCTTTCTGTTGCCCCTAACCGCTATGGATTTCCTGCTCTTCTTACTTCCTTGGATAGTACTCCTATACCCACCTCATATTCACAGGCCTCAAAGATTGCTTATTGGCAGGATGCTATGACTGAGGAATTGGTCGCTCTTAAAGCAAACCAAACCTGGGAATTGGTACCGGCCCCGGATAATGCCTCTGTGATTGGCATCAAATGGATATACTCCATCAAAGTACATCCTGATGAGACTCTTGATCGCTACAAAGCCAGATTGGTTGCACAAGGTTATACGCAGGAATACGGAATTGACTATGAGGAAACTTTTGCACTAGTGGCAAAAATGACCACCGTTCGTACTCTTCTTTGTGTCGCGGCTGCCCGCAATTGGCCTCTTTGGCAAATGGATGTCAAGAATGCTTTTCTACATGGGGACTTGAGAGAGACTGTTTATTTAAAACCTCCTCCTGCTGTGTGCAAATTGAGGAAAGCTCTTTATGGACTTAAACAAGCTCCTAGGGCTTGGTTCGATAAATTCCGGACAGCAATTCTTCAGGCTGGATTTCGTCAAAGTCACTCTGATAGTTCCCTCTTTCTGCGATGGACATCGAAGGGCTGCACATTCTTCTTAGTCTATGTTGATGATATGATTATCAGTGGTAAAGATCATGCAAGCATTACGGATCTCAAACACCACCTTACTCGCCACTTCAGAATGAAGGATCTTGGTCCTCTCACCTACTTTCTGGGACTTGAGTTTGTCCGTAACAATTCAGGCATTAGGGTTAGTCAGCGCAAATATGCAATAGAGTTGATCACATCGGCCAGGCTTGAAGATGCTCTCCCGTTTGATACGCCTTTGGAATTGAACAGCAAAATCAGTTCCGATGATGGCCCTCCCCTGGATGATCCATCTGTTTTCCGGAAAATAGTTGGTAGTTTACTCTATCTAACTATGACTCGGCCGGATATCTCTCATGCCGTTCATACGGTTAGCCAGTTTGTTAGCAACCCCCACAAACCGCACCTTGCTGCTGCATTACGTATCCTCCACTATGTTAAAGGAACTCTTCATCATGGACTCTTCTTCCCTTCTGATACTGCTCTGCAATTAACAGCTTATGCGGATGCTGACTGGGCTGGCTGTCCGGATTCTCGGAGGTCTACCACTGGCTGGTGTATGTTTCTTGGAAAATCTCTAATTTCCTGGAAGTGCAAGAAACAAACCACCGTATCTAAGTCTTCGGCTGAGGCAGAATATCGAGCGATGTCATCCGCCAGTGCTGAAATAATCTGGCTCCGCCGCCTTCTGTGTGAATTCGGTGTTCTTGTTAGTCATTCCACCACTCTCTATGGGGACAACACCAGTGCTAACAGAATTGCCAACAATCCGGTTTTTCATGAAAGAACAAAGCACATTGAGATTGACTGTCACTTCATCCGTCAACATATTGTTACTGAGAAGATTACTCTGCCTCACGTTTCTTCGTTTAACCAGTTGGCAGATATCTTCACCAAAGCTCTTCCCAAACCACGTCATCATGATCTAACTAGCAAATTGATGTTTTCTGCATTACCACATCAATTTGAGGGGGAGTGTAGAAGATAATAGGCCTTAAACAAGCTCAGCCCATCAAGGGCCCATGGTCTAAAAGATTGTAGCTGTATAGTCAACATTGTGTAGCTAAATAAGTCTCCTTTTTATTTTCCTTATTTTGACTAGGTTACATCTTTTCTATTCTTTTAATTGTATTCTCAACACAATTAGGGCCTTGATTGAGGCACAACATGATTATAAATAAACTGTCGATACTCTAAGAGAGTAAGACCTTCTCCTATTCTTCTTCTTTGATTATTTCTCTCCTTCTCACATTATTTCAATGTTGCTACCGCCAGACCATCTTCCCGAGATATCAGTAAAGTTTAGTGCCATAACTGCAAGAAATATGGTCACTATGCCAATCAATGCAAGGCAAAAATCTGCCGATATTGTAAGGCAACTGGTCATGTTATTGAAGAATGCCGGAAGAAAAATCGCAATTCTACTTCCCGCAATTATGTGCAGTCCGGCCCTGGTACTTCCACCGTGTCGTCAGCTCCTACTGCTTACACAATGACCACTCCACCTTATGCATCATCTGACTTCAGTGGTTCTCTGCAATATGATTCATCCTCACAGCCTGGTTCCTCATCACAATCTGCGTCCCTAGCTTCTCTCACCCCTGAGATGGTTAACCAAATGATCATCAATGCCTTGGCATCCATGAACATCGCAGGTACTGATTCCTCTCTTTCCAATACATGGTACTTAGTTTCTGGTGCAAGTAACCATATGACCTCTTCACCCATAACATTAAAGAATGTCGTTCCATACACTGGTCATCTCACTGTTCAAGCTGCCAACGGAGATCATCTCCCCATCACCTCTGTTGGTGATACCCCTGGCCCCTTACCCTTAACCAATGTTTTTGTTTCTCCTCATCTTGCTACTAATTTGGTTTCTGTGGGTCAACTTGTTGAAAATAATTGCAATGTCTCCTTTTCTTCTTCTGGCTGTGTTGTGCGGGACCAGGAGTCGGGGGCAGTGATCGCGAGGGGGCCTAAGCGTGGCAGACTTTTTTCCTTACCAATGTCTTCCGTTATTGAGAATAAAACTTTACATCAGTTATTTTGTTTTTTTATTCAGAATAATTCTCGATTGTGGCATAATAGACTTGGTCATCCAAATGCCTCTACTTCGTCTACTTTATTTAAATCTAGATTGTTACATAAACCTATTGACTCTGCTTCTTTTGAATGTGATGCTTGTAAATTAGGAAAGAGTAAAACTTTACCTTTTCCTGACTCCAACACACGGAGCACTGCATGTTTTGACTTGATTCACAGTGATGTTTGGGGCATTGCTCCGACCCTTTCCCATAATCATTTCAAGTACTTTGTAACTTTCATTGATGACTACAGCAGATTTACTTGGATTTATTTATTGCATTCGAAGTCTGATGTTCTTAATGCATTTAAATTTTTTGTTAACTATGTTGAAAACCAATTCTCTAAATGCATTAAAACTTTGCGCTCAGACTCAGGGGGGGAGTATGTTTCTAAGGATTTTCAATCATTTCTAAACAATAAAGGAATCATTTCTCAACGTACATGTCCGTATGCTCCACAACAAAATGGAGTCGCGGAACAGAAAAACAGACATCTTCTTGATGTAACTAGAACTCTTCTGATTGAATCCTCCGTTCCCCCTCGTTTTTGGATTGAAGCTCTCACCACGGTTGTCTATCTCATTAACCGCCTTCCATCACATACTATTGCTCATTTCACGCCTCATTTTAAGTTGTTTGGTCATCATCCTGTGTTTGATCACCTACATACATTTGGCTGTGTTTGCTTCGTTCATCTACCTCCCACAGAAAGAACGAAACTAACAGCACAATCTCGCAGGTGTGCTTTTTTGGGTTATGCCACTAATCAAAAAGGTTTTGTTTGTTATGATCCCATTGGTCGTCGTATCAGGGTTTCTCGAAATGTTATTTTCTTTGAAAATCAATATTTCTTCCAAACTCACATAGATTGTCCTTCCCCCTCTTCGCCAGCTCTCTTACCAGGTTTTTCGGATCAAACCTTTGTTAATAGGTTTAATCCTACTTTTGTATACCACCGACGGGAGAAACCTCCCATTGCAGATGGCCCTCCCCCTGATCCTCCACCGACAACTGGTTCCGCGCCTACTCAAGCTTTACGTCACTCCTCCAGAACTTCTAGACCGCCTGCGCGATATGGGTTTACCCATACTTCTTTGATGACCACTTTATCTTCTCTCTCTATCCCAAGTTCTTATTTGCAGGCTGTCCAACAAGATTGCTGGAACCAGGCCATGAATGAGGAATTAAATGCATTGGATCTGAATCACACATGGGATATTGTGGAGTGTCCTTCAGCAGTTAAACCCATTGGTTGCAAATGGGTCTACTCGGTCAAACTTAAATCTGATGGGTCGTTGGATAGACACAAAGCTCGACTTGTGGCACTCGGAAACAGACAGGAGTATGGCATTAACTATGAGGAGACGTTTGCCCCTGTGGCAAAGATGACATCTGTTAGGTTACTTCTCGCCATTGCTGCATCTCAGTCTTCGCCATTATACCAAATGGATGTCAAAAATGCATTTCTCCATGGGGATTTGCAGGAAGAAATCTATATGCGTATACCACAAGGCATACCCTCTCCCTCCAAGAAGTCCGTCTGTCGGCTGCGAAAATCTCTTTATGGACTCAAGCAAGCTCCTCGGGCATGGTTCGATACCTTCAAGGGTCGCTTATGCGATATTGGCTTTACTCAGAGCCCTTACGATTCCTCTCTTTCTCTGCCACACATCTACTGGGGTTATTGTGCTTCTGGTGTATGTTGACAATATTATTATCACTGGCACAGATGATGGTATGATCAAATCTCTCCAAGATTCTCTCCGGACTTACTTCAATATGAAGGATTTGGGCCCTTTGCATTATTTCTTGGGCTTAGAGGTGCATCAATCTCCCAACGGTCTCTTTCTTAATCAACAAAAATACACATCAGACCTTATAGAGTTGGTTGACCTCCATGATTCTTCGCCTGTTGATACTCCTGTTGAGGTAAATCTTAAACTAAGTAAAGATGATGGCGATCTCCTTCCTGATCCTCATATATACCGGCGCCTGGTGGGCAGTCTTATATATCTCACCATCACTAGACCTGACATCTCTTATGATGTTAATCTTGTGAGCCAGTTCATGACAGCTCCTCGCCACCTTCATTTGGCAGCTGTGAAACGGATTATTCGCTATCTACTGCGAACTGTCCCTCGTGGTCTATATTATCCAAAGGATAATCCTCTTCATCTAACCGCTTATGCGGATGCTGACTGGGCGGGCTGTCAAGACACGCCGTTCTACTACTGATTGGTGCATGTACCTTGGAAATTCTCTCGTTTCTTGGAAATGCAAGAAACAAGAACGTGTGTCCAGATCTTCCACGGAAGCTGAATATAGGGCCATGTCTTCTGCTTGTTCTAAGATCTTATGGTTACGTGGACTTCTTTCAGAACTCGGGTTCGCTCAAACTGCTCCTACTCCATTGCATGCTGATAATACTGGGGCTATCCGCATCATTGCAAATCCAGTCTTTCATGAACGCACCAAACATATCGAAGTCGACTGCCACTTTATTCGAGATGAATATAAGCGTGATGTCATTCGGCTACCTCATGTCCCTACAGAGTTTCAGTTTGCTGATATATTCACTAAGGGACTTCCTCGGCCTCGACATCAATTTCTTGTCTCCAAATTGTTGCTTTATAACTCCCCAGCATCAATTTGAGGGGGGGTGTCAATCCAGTCCCATCTATTTTGGCCCATTTCTTGCTTTGTAATTAGTCAAAGCTGTACCTACTACCCACTAGTCAAAGCTGTACCTACTACCCACTTATTGCTTTGTAATTAGTCAAAGTTGTTAGTCATACCTACTACCCACTAGTCAAAGCTGTACCTACTACCCACTAATTGCTTTGTAATTAGTCAAAGTTGTTCCTTAATTTTAGGATCTAAGATTTGTAATTGATTGTAATTAGGGTATTAAGCCCTTATATATACATCAGTTGATCCAAGGAGGGGAGCACATTTTCATGTCTCTCTCTTGTTCTGTGTTTCATCTCTCTCTCTCTAAATTTGTCAAATTCTACGGAAAAAAGTATGTTATGTAACGAAGTATCTTCTCGTGTTCTTATATCTCATATATAATCTTTATTTAAAAGTTTGCTAAAATACTTCATCCACCTTCCTTTGATAGGACAACCATTTAATTAGGAATATTTGATTAGGAGTTTTCTTAGATTTGGACTATTAAACAAGTTTCTAATTCTCAAGAGAGATTGTAGAAAATGAATTAGAAAGTTTGGTTGGCATGGGAATTCCAACCTAGGAAGGAATGTCCCATCCCATCCTATATAAGTATGTAAAACCTCATTAGGGAAGAAAGACATTGATTATTGAAAATCTATTTGAGTGGTTTACATTATGGTTGTGAGTTTTTCTCTGGTTTGAGAATGCTCGTGTGTGGGGATTCAGCAAAGCCTCTTTGGAGCTTTTGGACCTACAAATGAATTCTTCATAGATTTGGCCAAAACCTTTTGTGGAAATTTGGTCCGCTTTCACTCACAGATCCGAAGTTGCGCCATGCAAGGGCTACAGAAACTTGTCTAGTAAAAGGAAACAGAAGTTGAAAAGGTGTAATACTAATGAAGACATCTAACCAAGAGATATTCGCTCTTGCAGAGCCCATAATGTTATTCAACAAAAGGATGAACTAATGATATATAGCCATCTTATGCAAGATAAAGGAAGAAGTATCTAATATACCCTGATACTTCAAAATAGGTAATGTCTTAGTACTACGTTGTGTCTGATACTCATTCTTATATGCAAACTCCTCATATCTATTGTATGTTAACCGTTCTAACGAAATGGTTGTTTCAAAATTTCGAGCTTATCCAAACAAGGTGCAATCAGGTAACTAACTCCCTCTTAAAATAGATATCCTGTCTAAATGCATGCTAAGGTGAATCTCTTTACATGTATGTATACTTATTGCATCCTCATTCCTCATGGAGAATCCATCGTGAGATTGACAATTTTCACCATAGCAGTGCTTCATCTTTATTTGCTAGTAAGATTGACAATTTTCACCATAGTCGTGCTTAGTCTTCATTTTCTATGAAAGATCTTGAGCCCCTAAATTTTTTTCTTGGGGTTGAAGTTCATCGTACGCCTACAGATCTGTATCTTTCGCAATCCAAGTATATTTATGATCTCCTGCTAGACCAAAATAGATAGTGCCAAGCAAAGCTCCTCGGCCAATTCCGGGCCTCTTGCTCCACTGTCAAAATTTGATGGCAAACCATCGCTTATCCGGACTGAGTATCAAAGTGTTTTTGGTGCTCTTCAATACATCAAATTGACATGACCCAATATAGCATTTGCTATCAATCAAGTTTGCTAATTTATGCATTCACTATTACCTCCCAATGGACCGAGATCAAATCCATTCTAGGATTCCTTCAAGGAACCACACAGTGTGACCTAAGTTTCAAACATGGGGCCCTTTTTTTATCAGCTTTCTCAAACGCTATCTAGGCAGGAGATCCTGATAATTGGCTCTCTAACACTGACAATGGTGTGTCTCTTGGTCCATGGTGTATCTCTTGGTCCATGTCTCTGTTGACAAGTATATATATTTGATGGATCTTCATGGAGGAATACATCGTGAGATTGAAAGTTTCCACCATAAACATGCTTAGTCTTTATCATATACATCACATGTCTTTGTTGCATCTATCCCATATCTGGCCGTCATAGCAAATCACTAAAGAATAAAATGGCTTGAAAGTTAGCCAATCTGATACATCCTATGGAAGAGCCCTTTCACCATTGGCAAATGTAAGTCATCAGCCATTTATAGTAGTTGATAAAGGTTTTAATATCAAATGCTGATGGTAAGTAAATATACATGGATCATCAAGAAATAAAATTCTTTGGAAATTAGCTCTGTATGCTACCTGTTGAAGCCTTGGTTGGAGAGGAATCATAGAGTTTTCAGATATAATTCTTCTTTTGTTGAGAGGTTGTGGAGTCCATTTTCTGGACAGTGTCTCGATGGGTGAGCAAGCAAAAGGAATTTCTTAATGTTTTGCTGGAAAATCTTAATTTATCTTAGAGAACAGTTTTTAATGGGGGCTGGCCTGCTTAAGCGGTGCATAAGTTATTGTGGAGTCATCCTCCAGTTGGTATTCTTAAATTGAATTTTGATGGTAGTTACTTGTGTAGAGCTCAGAGAAGATGTTTTGAAGGTTTTATTAGGGTTTGGAATGGAAATGTTGTTAGGAACTTTTCTGGGCATGTGGATTCTTTGAATGCCAATGAAGCTGGAGTGTTTAATCTTCTAATTGGGTGTCATGAGTTGCTTAGGATGGAAGGTTTCAATCATATTCTTGAAGGTGGTTCTGTTTCTGCTATGCAATGGGGTTCTGTGAAGGCTTTTCATCTTTGGAGGCTAGCTGATTAGGCGGATGAAGTGCACGATATTTCAAGACAAATGGAGGCCTGTCTTAATCATATTCGTACAGAGGCAAATGATATGGCTGATGGTCTTGTAAGGGAAGGAGTTTTTCGTTCTTCTATATCTTTTTATGCATAGTTTAAGGTTAAGTCTTGTTTGTGGTTGGTTGCTGTGTTTGCTTGGTTAGCCTTTTTTGTGTCCCTATTTTGGTTTTGCATGTTCTTTTGGTGAATTAAATTTTTTATTGTATAAAAAAATAAAATATTTGGTAGCATTATGGTAAGGAAGAATCAGTTGTTAGTATATATGCAAAGGATAGATGGGAAAGAGGAAGAGGGTTCAATAGAAGAGGCCGACAGAGCCAACATGAAATTCCTTCAAGAGATGTTCCGTAGATTGATCTTCCAGGAGGAGATCAAATGGAAGCAACAGTCTAGAATTAAATGGTTGAGAGCAGGAAACAGAAATATGAAGTTCTTCCATGCCATTGCTACTGCCCGTCACCGTGTTATTCGAATAAATGTTATTGAGGCTGAAGAAAGGATATGGGACAAAAGGCAGGATATAGAAAGGGAAGTTGTAGAATTTCCCAGCATTTATATACTGGTGATGGCCGATCTAGGCCTCAGATAGATGGAGTTTCATTGAGGCAGCTGTCAATTTCCAGTGTTGCTTCTCTTGAGTTTCATTAAGAAAGAAGAGATCAGGGAAGCAGTGTTCAGTTTAGGTGTGATCGTGCTCCGGGGCCGGATGGATTCCCAATTGTATTTTACCAACATTTTTGGGATATCTTAGAAGATTATATATTAGTCTTCGTCAATGAATTCCATGCTAATGGAGCTATACCAGGAGAATTGGGTGCTTCTTTTATAGCTTTGATTCCTAAGAAGGATGGAGCTGTATCAATTAAAGATTATAGGCCGATCAGTCTAATTGGAAGCCTCTATAAGATGTTAGCTAAAGTTCTTGCCAATCGCCTTCGGAAAGTACTTCTTGAAATAATTTCGGAATTCCAAGGCACTTTTGTAGAAGGTTGCCAAATCCTTGATAGCATTCTTATTGCCCACGAGTGTATAGACTCGAGAAGTCGGCAGCAGCATCTGGGTTTACTTTGCAAGCAAGATTTAGAAAAAGCTTATGAAATGGTGGATTGCGATTCTCTCCAATAAATGATGACAAGAATGGGATTTGGTGTGAAATGGAGGAAGTGGTTTCATAGTTGTATTTCATCAGCTTATTTTTCTATTTTGGTGAATGGTTCACTGAAAGGTTATTTCAAAAGTTCGAGAGGCCTTCGACAAGGAGATCCTCTTTATCTCCTATGCTCTTTGTTATAGTGGCGGAATCTTTGCATACTTTAATGGAGAAAGTCAAGCATAACAATCTAATCAAAGGTTTTGCAGTGGAGAATGCCAAAATTGAGGTAACACATTTATAGTTTGTAGATGATACCATTATGTTTTGTGATGCTTCTTTGGATCAGTTGCAAAATCTTTAGTGTATTTTGAAATGGTTTGAGTTCCTTTCGGGGTTGAAGATTAATTATGGTAAGTGTGAATTGAATGGAATTCGAACGGAAGAAAGTCATGTTGCTTTTTTGGCACATGTTTTTGGGTGTAAAGTTGGTAAGCTTCCAGCTAAGTATTTGGGGATACCTTTATGTTTGGGACTACAAAGAAACATCTTTGGGATCTGATTGTAGAGCGGATTGAAAAGAAATAAAGTTCTTGGAAGGGTAGATATTTGTCTATGGGCAGTCGTGTTACTCTAATTAAATCAGTTCTATCCAGTATTCCAATCTATTTTCTTTCTTGCTTCCATTGTCCTAAAACAATTTTATGAAGGATAGAAAGAATACAGCGGGATTTCCTATGGAATGACTCTATTGAGAAGAAAAGGTACCATATGGTCCAATGGGATAACGAGTGTAAACCAATATCTCAAGGGGGTTTGGTATTCGATCTATTGAAAAAGTCAATAAAGCTTTATTGGGTAAGTGGCTTTGGAGCATGGGAGAACCACGACAGTGCTTGTGGCAACAAATTATTATTGGTAGTTAAAAGGAGGGTAACGGTGACTGGTGTGTTCTGTTCCAAGCTAACAGGATTTCTGGTTTATGGAAGTCCATTTTACTTGTTCAGGTGGAGTCTGCTCAATGGATTCAGTATAGGATCCATGATGGTCTTCGGGTCAAATTTTGGCATGATGAATGGTGTGGACAGGTGGTGCTGTCTAATCAATTCCCAAATCTTTTTTTGTTGGATCGCAGACAACAAGGTTTTGTTGCTGACAATTTTTCTATGTAGGCTGGATGGGCTGTTTGGGATTTCTCTTTCAGAAGGAATCTTACAGATATCGAGATCTCTGACTTTGCTACCTTGTTGGGTATGCTCAATAAGATTTATTTGTCAATGGAAAGATCTGATGTAATAATATGGAAACCAGATGCTAAAGGGCAGTTTTCAGTTAAGTCATTTTATAATGTTTTGAATGACAGAATTGGACCAATGGCAGGTTGGAATTCTTTTTGGGACCCTTCAGTTCTGCCTAGAGTGTTAACTTTTTGTTGGTGGCAAAGAAGCATAAAATATTGATGATAGATAAGTTAAGGAAAAGAAATCATGTTATAGTTAATGGATATCCTATATGCTTACAACAAGAGGAAACTGTGCATCATCTGTTAATTCATTGCAAGTTTGCTCGTAAAGTTTGGTCTTTTGTGCTTAATTGTTTTGATATGAAATGGGTTATGTCGGGGACTGTCAAAGATCTTTTCCGACAATGGCGTTTTGGAAGTAAGGGTTGAAGGGGTAAAATTTTATGGAAACTATTTTTATATGCTACAGTGTGGAAGATTTGGTTGGAAAGAAATAGAAGAGTATTCAGAAATGTTAGTAAATCATTCTAGGAGACCACTCAATCCATTGTTTGGAATGTATCGGAGTGGGCTTCTATCAGAAAAGAGTTTAAAGAAATCTCGGTGACAGATCTTAATCAATCTTGGGCTGCAGTTTTTAATGGGCATTGTCGTACTAAAGTGGTTCACATAATTGAATGGCCAAGTCCTCTTGGAACATTCAAGTTGAATTTCGACGGCAGTTTTTCAAGGAGTATGAATCAAGGAGGTATTGGAGGTGCGATAAGAGATTGGAATGGCAATGTTATTAGAAACTTTTCTGGGCCTGTGGGTTCTACGGATGCTAACGAAGCTGAAGTGTATGCTCTATTTATTGGGTGCCGAGAGTTGGAAAGGATAGGCGGGGCTCAACCTATTATTGAAGGAGATTCTTTTTCAATTATTCAGTGAGCTTCTGGGAAGGCTGTTTATCCATGGCGGATAGCAGATTGGGTGGAGGAGGTGTAGGATATTTCTAACAAAATGGGTGCTTCTTTTCGTCACATTGTACAGGAGGCTAACTCAATGGCAGATGGTTTGGCAAGGGAAGGAGTTTCTCGACCTTTTATTATGTTTGATGTATAGTTATTATTCATTTTTGCTTTTGTTGTCTTTGGTCTTTTGTTCTGTTGTTTTTCCTGGTGGAATAAAATTTAACAGTTATAAAAAAAATCAGGTAATAGAATACGCATTAAAGAAAATGAGAATAAAACATAGATTCTTGGTGGTGATTCAAAAATTCAGTAATGCAAGCTACAATTTTACTTAATACCAATAAAGAATAATTTCCTCATATATGAATTACATAGAAGTTAACAGGAAGTGAGCCATGTGAAAAAGGACGAACCATACCTTTTGAACCCGAGCGGTCAACCCAGTCATTGCACTTTTCAACTTACGTACACGATCCAAGTTGCGACTACTAATCTGCATATATTATGGCAGTTGCTGGAAAACATATTTAGCACGAAAAAAAATAGGAAATTGTGCACACAATAAACAAACAAAAATAAAACCAATTTCAGGAATTAAATACTACACTGTTCTAGAAGGATATATATAGGGAAATATTCATGTGCATCCATCCCTCACCATGTTATGGTGAGGGACAACATAGTAGGGTGGGTTGACTTTATAACACATCCGAACTATCCACACACATGGAACCCCCTTAAGTACACTAGACCAATTGAATTTTCGCCTATCCAAATGGATTGGACCGTTGGATCAAGGGTCAAATTTTTTCCTTTAATATAAAGTCATTAAATTTGTGGGCCACGGATGAAGGGGTTAGAGGCATGGGATTGACCCCAAATTTGATATATGGTCTCATCCAAGGTGTCTCTTCCCATCCCCCACAAGTCCCATTATTAGTGGGTCCCTAGGTGGGCCCCATTAAGTTTGTCCCTCACCAAGGATGCACAGGAATATCCCCCATGTGGGATATATATATTTGCTTTGTGGCGCTCGATGAACTAACGATCCACGCACACTATACATGTTCCTAACTAGCTGACCAGCAGCTCGAAATTAGGGACAGATGATTTTCCATTAGGACATCACTAGAAGTGGTAGCAACTTAGTTTCTGTAATAATTTCATGAAAATTGGTCATTTTGAATTTTAAAAACATGGAGTTAATAAACAAGTTCTACCAAACCAAAATGAAGAAGGTCAAAGAAGGTCAAGTGGTCAACATTATATTAACAAAGAAGACTCTAGAATCCAAACAACACAAGAATGGATCAAAGTAACAGTATTGTTTCAGATATTACAATATGAGCCAGATCCTCTCCCGCAGTCTCTAGGCGCACTTCAGACTAGCAACAAAAAATAAGACACGTATTATCAATCCAGGTCCATCCATTTTGGCCCATTTCTTGTACCCACTTATTGCTGTGTAATTATTCAAAGTTGTACCCACTTATTGCTTTGTAATTAGTCAAAGTTGTTCCTTAATTTTAGGATCTAAGATTTGTGATTGATTGTAATAGTCAAAGTTGTACCCACTTATTGCTTTGTAATTAGTCAAAGTTGTTCCTTAATTTTAGGATCTAAGATTTGTGATTGATTGTAATTGATTGTAATTAGGGTATTAAGCCCTTATATATAGATCAGTCGATCCAAGGATGGGATACGACATTCAGCTCTCTCTCTCTAAAACTGTCATTGACATTCACCTCTCTCTCTCTAAAACTGTCATGGTATCAAAGCTAAATCAATCATCTGATCATCTCCAGAGTCATCTTCCAAGCCTTGGAAGCCATCTGTGATCGTCATCTTCAAGTCGATCCAAGGATGGGATACGACATTCAGCTCTCTCTCTCTAAAACTGTCATTGACATTCACCTCTCTCTCTAAAACTGTCATGGTATCAGAGCTAAATCAATCATCTGATCATCTCCTGAGTCATCTTCCAAGCCTTGGAAGCCATCTGTGATCGTCATCTCCAACTAGATCCTCTCTATTCATCCCTGATCATCTCTGATCAAGCGTGGCCCACCTGTGATCAACATCACCAATCTCAGCGGATTCTTCCCTCTTGGTCGACTGAAAATCTTCTTATTTATGAAGATTTTTTCCAGATTTATTAATCATCAGAGGTAGGTCTTCTACCTATTTTTGTGGAAATTCAATTTTTTCCATTTGTTTTTATCTCGGCCGTCCAAAATCCAGGATCTGGATCTGATTTGACCGGGACCACTTTCAAAAGTTAGGTGATTATCCTGTTCACCCATCCCCACTCTCTGATCTATCAAGAGATCACCAGGTGGGGCCCAGGTTCTGTTTCTCTCCCTGCCGACCTGGACAATTTGGCGCTGCTGTCTGGCCATTTTTTCCGAGTGTGTTCACTGTTCATCCAAGCCTTCTGGGAACTATTCTGGGCTACCAATTGACCTTCTGCTTGTGTTCCTAACCACTGATTGTGGTCTGATCAGTTTGTCCCACTGTGCTGCTGCCATCTCTAAGCTACTTATTGCTTTCTCTGCAACAACTGGGTGCCGATTGCTGATTTTTGCTGCTGTTCTACTTATCATTCATCATTCTGATTGTTTATTACTGCTGATTGATCTAGATACTGCCATTTTCTGTCATTCTGGTTGTTTACTGCTTTCTGAATTGATTACTTATTTTGAGTAGTCATGGACAAATTTGAAATTACCCTGGTTAAGTTTGATGGAAAAAATTATACCTCATGGGCCTTCCAATTTCAAATTTACTTAGAAGGAAAGGAACTCTGGACCCACATTAATGGATCTGACCCTCAACCCGAGGAAGATGACAAGAAGATTTTAGCTTGGAAAACTAATGATGCTAAAATAAAATCCTGGTTACTGGGCTCAGTTGATCCACATTTTATTCTCAATCTCAGACCTTGCAAAACTGCCCGTGAAATGTGGGAATATCTTAAAAAGATCTATCAACAAGGCAATGTTGCTCGTCAATTTCAGTTAGAACTTGATATTTCTCAATTTACTCAAGGCACCCAGTCTATTCAGGAATATTACAATGGATTTCGCAGACTGTGGTCCGAGTACGATGAGATTAAGTTTGCCACGGTATCTGAAGCTCTCCTTCCCGAACTACTTCCTTTACAGCAAAGTAGCCATCGGGATCAGTTTCTTATGAAACTTCGTCTGGAGTATGAGACAGTTAGATCTAACTTAATGAGCAGGGCTTCTTTTCCTACCTTGGATGACTGTCTTCAGGAACTTCTACGGGAAGAACAACGTCTGCTCACTAAAACTACTCTGGAACAACAGAGATCTGTTGAGGCTCCCCTTGCCTATGTTGCTACAACCAGACCTCTTCCTCGGGACATCAGTACAGTTCAGTGCCATAACTGCAAGAAATATGGTCACTATGTAAATCAATGCAAGGCAAGAATCTGTCGGTATTATAAGGCCACTGGTCATGTTATTGAAAAATGCCGGAAGAAGACTCGCAATTCTACTTCCCGCAACTATGTGCAGTCAGCCCCGGGTACTTACAATGTGCAGTCAGCTCCTAGTGCTTACACAGTCACCACTCCACCATATGCTTCATCTGACTTCAGTGGTTCTCTACAGCATGATTCTTCCTCCCAACCTGGTTCCTCACGATCTGCGTCACCAGCTCCTCTCACTCCTAAGATGGTAAACCAAATGATCATCAATGCCTTAGCTTCCATGAACATCGCAGGTAGTGCTTCATCTCTTTCCAATACCTGGTACTTAGATTCTGGTGCAAGTAACCATATGACCACTTCAGCCCTAAAATTACAAAATGTCGTTCCTTATGTTAAGTAGTTGTTCGTGCAGTTTCCTATCACCAATTGGTTTTAGGATTACTGGCTAGCAACGTTGACATGGTATCAGAGCCTGAGGTCTCGAGTTCGAAACCACGCAGGGCAGAAATGCCCCATGCCGCGTTGTGTGTTTGTGCGGGCGCAAAATGCGCAGGGCAAAAAGGCCCCATGCCGCGTTATAGTCTTGTGCGGGCGTGTGCTTCGGATCCGGGCAGTGTCCCGCCCGAGGGGGGGTGTTAAGTAGTTGTTCGTGCAATTTCCTATCACCAATTGGTTTTGGGATTACTGGCTAATAACGTTGACACCTTACACTGGTCATCTTACTGTCCAAGCTGCCAATGGAAATCATCTTCCCATCACCTCTGTTGGTGATACCCATAGCCCCTTACCATTAACCAATATTTTAGTTTCTCCTCATCTTGCTACCAATTTGGTTTCTGTGGGTCAACTTGTTGAAAATAACTGCAATGTCTCTTTTTCTCCTTCTGGTTGTGTTGTGCAGGACCAGAGGTCGGGGGAACTGATCGCGAGGGGGCCTAAGCGTGGAAGGCTTTTTTTCTTTACCAGTGTCTTCATTTATTCCAAATAACTCTTCTCATCAGTTATTTTGTTTTTTCCTTAAGAATAATTCTCGGTTGTGGCATAATAGACTTGGTCATCTGAATGACTCTACAATGTCTACTTTATTTCAATCTGGATTATTAAATAAACCTATTGATTCTGCTTCGTTTGAATGTGATGCTTGTAAATTAGGAAAGAGCAAAACTTTACCTTTTTCCACACTCTAACACACGGAGCACTGCATGTTTTGACTTAATTCACAGTGATGTTTGGGGCATTGCTCTGACTCTTTCTCATAGTCATTTTAAGTACTTTGTCACCTTCATTGATGACTTCAGCAGATTTACTTGGCTTTATTTATTACATTCCAAGTCTGATGTTCTTCATGCTTTTAAAAAAAATTTAAGCTATGTTGAAACCCAATTCTCCACATGCATTAAGATTCTACGATCAGACTCGGGGGGGGGGGGGGGGAGTATGTGTCCAATGATTTTCAATCTTTTCTGACCAATAATGGAATCATTTCTCAATGCACATGTCCGTATACTCCACAACAAAATGGAGTTGCGAAACGGAAAAACAGACATCTCATTGATGTAACTAGAACACTTCTCATTCAATCTTCCGTTCCCCCTCGTTTTTGGACAGAAGCCCTCACCACCGCAGTTTATCTCTTCAATCGTCTTCCATCACCTACCATTGATCATTTCACACCTTATTTTAAACTGCTTGGGCAACAACCTGTGTTTGATCACCTTCATACATTTGGATGTGTTTGTTTTGTTCATCTTCCTCTCCCGGAACGAACAAAACTAACCGCGCAATCTCGCAGGTGTGCGTTTTTGGGTTATGCCACTAATCAAAAAGGTTTTGTTTGTTATGATCCCATTGGACGTCGTATCAGGGTTTCTCGCAATGTTATTTTCTTTGAAAATCAGAATTTCTTCCCGACTCACATAGAATGTCCTCCACCATCTTCACCAGCTCTCTTACCTGGTTTCTCGGATCAACCAACGGATCAAACAACTGTTACTAGGTTTAGTCCTGATTTTGTGTATCACCGACGGGAAAAACTTACCACTGCAGATGGCCGTCCTCCTGATCCTCCGCCGACCAATGGTTCCGCACCTACTCAAGCCCTGCGTCGCTCCTCCAGAGATTCTAGACCACCTGAGAGGTATGGATTTACCCATACTTCTTTGATGACAACTCTATCTTCTGTCCCTATCCTTAGTTCTTATTTGCAGGCTGTACAACAAGATTGTTGGAACCAGGCCATGAAGGAGGAATTGGATGCATTGGATCAGAATCACATCTGGGATATTGTGGAGTGTCCTTCAACAGTTAAACCCATTGGTTGCAAATGGATCTACTCGATCAAACTTAAATCTGATGGGTCCTTGGATAGACACAAAGCTAGACTTGTGGCACTCGGCAACCGTCAGGAGTATGGCATTGACTATAAGGAAACATTTTTACCTGTGGCAAAAATGACATCTGTTCGGTTACTTCTCGCCATTGCTGCATCTAACTCCTGGCCTTTATACCAAATGGATGTCAAAAATGCATTTCTCCATGGGGATCTGCAAGAAGAAGTCTATATGCGGATACCACAAGGTGTCCCCTCTCCCTCAAAGAGGACTGTCTGTCGCCTGCGAAAATCGCTTTATGGTCTAAAGCAAGCTCCTCGGGCATGGTTCAAAACCTTCCAGCGTCGCTTATGCGAGAGTGGCTTTACCCAGAGTCCTTATGATCCATCTCTCTTTCTCTGTCGCACATCTACTGGTGTTACTGTGCTTCTCGTATATGTTGACGATATTATTATCACCGGCACGGAAGCTGGTATGATCAACTCTCTCCAAGCTTCTCTCAAGGATTCCTTCCGTATGAAGGATTTGAGCCCTTTACATTATTTTTTGGGCTTAGAGGTGCATCAATCTCAGAAAGGTCTATTTGTTAATCAACACATATACACATCCGATCTTATCGAGTTGGCTGACCTCCATGATTCTTCACCTGTTGATAAACCTGTAGAGGTCAATCTCAAGTTGAGTAAAGATGATGGCGATCTTCTTTCTGATCCTCATACATATCGGCGCCTGGTGGGAAGTCTTGTCTATCTCACCATCACTAGACCTGACATATCCTATGCTGTTAATCTTGTGAGCCAGTTCATGACAGCTCCTCGCCACCTTCATTTGGCAGCTGTGAAGCGGATTATTCGCTATCTACTGCGAACTGTCCCTCGTGGTCTATATTATCCAAAGGATAATCCTCTTCATCTGACCGCTTATGCGGATGCTGACTGGGCGGGCTGTCAAGACACGCCGTTCTACTACTGGTTGGTGCATGTACCTTGGAAATTCTCTCATTTCTTGAAAATGCAAGAAACAAGAACGGGTGTCCAGATCCTCCACGGAAGCTGAATATAGGGTCATGTCTTCTGCTTGTTCTGAGATCTTATGGCTTCGGGGACTTCTTTCAGAACTCGGGTTTGCTCAAACCGCTCCTACTCCATTGCATGCTGATAATACTGGGGCTATCCGCATCACTGCAAATCCCGTCTTCCATGAACGCACCAAACATATTGAAGTTGACTGCCACTTTATTCGCGATGAATATAAGCGGGATGTCATTCGTCTACCTCATGTCCCTACAGAGTTTCAGTTTGTCGATATCTTCACTAAGGGACTTCCTCGGCCTCGACATCAATTTCTTGTCTCCAAATTGCTGCTTTATGACTCTCCAGAATCAATTTGAGGGGGGGTGTCAATCCAGGTCCATCCATTTTGGCCCATTTCTTGTGCCCACTTATTGCTGTGTAATTAGTCAAAGTTGTACCCACTTATTGCTTTGTAATTAGTCAAAGTTGTTCCTTAACTTTAGGATCTAAGATTTGTGATTGATTGTAATAGTCAAAGTTGTACCCACTTATTGCTTTGTAATTAGTCAAGGTTGTTCCTTAATTTTAGGATCTAATTTTTGTGATTGATTGTAATTGATTGTAATTAGGGTATTATGCCCTTATATATGCATCAGTCGATCCAAGGATGGGATACGACATTCAGCTCTCACTCTCTAAAACTGTCATTGGCATTCACCTCTCTCCCTAAAACTGTCACGTATCACGACTGTGGGTCCCACTCTAAAAATGGTTATATGGATTAGAATTTTGGAACCTACTAAAAATGGAATCTGCTGGACGCTGCTGGCTGTCTAATTTGAGGACATGAAATGGACAGTCAGGGGTTTAGAGGAGGCAAGCACTAACCCGACCCATATCCGATCTACATTTGACCCGTATTTAAAACGAATCGTCCATGGGTCAAATAAACTTAACCCGCATCAGAATGGGTCGGGTTAGGGTTGACACAAATAACCTGTCTGAACCATTTATATTTTCTTCTTTTTTGCTCCTTATCTTTTACCTGATCAGCAAGAATGGAAATCTTCGACTTCTACTATTCTTTCTTCCCAAATCCCTTTAAAGTCCCTCTAGGACCTTTGTAACAAGCAAGCTCAGCTTCTTGGTGTAAGAATATCCAGAACACAAACTAGAAGCATACAAGAGAGAAAGTTTGCAAGAGAATTTCTATCTTGATTGAATGGACTAAGTATACATTTATACACATTAAGGGGCTGCACAAGTCAAGTAAAGGGGCTGCCCAAGTCAAGTAAAGGGGCAGTCAAGTAAATGGGCTGTACAATTAAGTATGTACATGTGGTACATGTGGCTTTGACTAATGAGCCTAATTACAATCAAAGTCTAATCTTCTAGATACTAGGCCTAAATGGGCCTGCAAGTTTGGGCCTGAAATAATTGACAGCTGAACTGGGCTTCTTAACACCCCCCCTCAAATTGATGCTATTGAGTCAACAAGCAACAATTTGCCAACCAAGAACTGATGACGTGGTCTTGGTAGGCCCTTGGTAAAAATGTCTGCAACTTGAAGTCCGGATGATATATGTGGAAGGCTAATGGTGTCATTTTTAAATTCATCCCTGTTATAATGACAATTGACCTCAATATGCTTTGTACGCTCATGAAAAATAGGATTTGAGGTAATCCGAATGGCTCTAGTATTATCAGCATAAAGGGGTGTTAGAGAGGTTTGAGGAAAGCCAAGCTCAGAAAGCAATCCACGAAGCCAGACGATTTCTGAAGAGGCGGCAGGCATAGCACGATATTCAGCTTCAGTGGAGGATTTGGACACTTTATCCTGTTTTTTACATTTCCAAGAGACCAATGAGTCTCCTAAGAACATGCACCATCCTGTCGTTGATCTCCTGGTATCTGAACAACCAGCCCAATCGGCATCAGAGTATGCTGTAAGAGATAGTGTGTTGCCAACGGGAAAGAACAAACCACGAGTCGGAGTGCCAAGAATGTAACGAATGATGCGCCGGACAGCAGTTAGATGTAACTGACGTGGTTGCGTCATAAACTGGCTAACTGTTAAGTTTGGCCCATGACCCATTAAGGGATCCAAGGCCCATCAGTCAATCCAATCCAGCAAGATACATATCACGTGGATTTGGGATCTGATTTGGTCAATAGTGTATATAATTTAGTGATTGATTGCCTTCCTTTCTTAGATTAGTGATTGATGTAATTTAGTTAATTTCCTTTGTAAAAGCCTTGATTAAGGCATGTAATTCCTATATAATGATGGTGATTCTCTAAGAGAAGTCACACAAGAATACAGAAAACTTTCAGTCTCTCTCGTTTCAGTCTCTCTCATTTTCATTCTTGTAATTCAGAATTGTGAGAATGACATGGTATCAGAGCCTTGTTCAAGAAAACCTTATTTTTTGATCTTACATATCATCAAGGCAATCAAGATATAGAGAAATCCATCTCTATTGAAGAACGACAGATCAGAGATCTGTTTCACAGAATCCAGACACTGCGGCAGTGACCTGTTCATGGTGGCCCACCTCTGATCATCACATCTTCCTCAGCAATGCTTATAGACATGGTCGCCTGTTTTTCCTAAGTATATTGGAGATTTTTTCAGAATTTTTCAACACCTTCAGGTTGGTGATTTGCTCATTCTCGAGATTTTCCAGTTTTATTAAACTGTTTCCATCTAGACCGTCCAAAATCTTGGATCTGCGAGAGAATCAGTTCATTCTTTTTTCAGTAGAACCCAAATTACAGTGCTTCTTCAGATCAGTGATCTGATACTTGTTCAGATCCATCAGTGGGGCCCACGTATCAGATCAGCAACAAAAATTCTGGTCGTCTGGGGCATTTTTGTGGATTTTTTTTCTATTCTGAGTTGATTTATCTTACTGATTGGTGGATCTTTGCCCCTGCATACAGCATAGTGTATTATCTTCTTTAAGGCTTCTTCTCTTCTCTGTTACTATTACTGGATTTCTTTTTGCTGCCTGTTTCACTGTTTCTCTCAGTCTTGGCCAATCTCAATTGACGATGGAAAAGTCTGAGATTACCTTAATCCGGTTCACGAGAAAAAATTACCCCGCCTGGTCATTTCAGTTCCAAATTTATCTCGAGGCTAAGGAATTGTGGGGCTATATTTCTGGATCTGACCCTAAACCCACGGAAGATGAGAAGAAGATATCCTGGCTTACTAAAGATGCAAAAATTAAAACATGGATACTGGGTTCTGTCGAACAACATCTGATAATGAACCTCAAACCTTACCCCACCTCTAAAGACATGTGGGGATATCTGAAGCAGGTGTACCATCAAGATAACTCAGCACGTCAATTTCACCTTGAATGTGCGATTGCTGAATATGCACAAGGGACCTTGTCAATCCAAGACTACTATTCAGGATTCCGAACCCTATGGTCAGAATATGATAGTATCAAGTATGCAGATGTAGCTGCCGATGTTCTGATAGTGATTCACGATCTTCAGGCCTCTAGTCAGCGGGATCAATTTTTAATGAAATTACGCCCTGAGTATGAAAGTGTCCGATCAGCCTTGATGAATCGGACGCCTTTACCTTCCTTGAATGTCTGCCTGAATGAACTATTACGCGAGGAACAGCGCATTTCAACCTCAGCCCATATAGCTCAACAAAAGGCTGAGACCTATTCCGTCGCGTTTTCAGCCACTAAGGCTTCTCAGCCTCCTCGTGACTTGAGCAAAACACAATGCTACAGTTGTCAAAAATTTGGACATCTTGCATCTCAATGCAAACAGAAAGTCTGTAGTTATTGTAAAAGGTCGGGACATATCATTTCTGAATGTCGCCGCCGGCCACAACGTCAGAATCCACCGCAGCAGACTCCCCAGCATCAGATTTCCCAGCATCCAGCTCCACAATATCAGGCTATGCAGTATCAGCCTCCGCAGTCTCAGACTCCGCATGCTTATGTTGCTTCTTCAGATATGCCTGCTTCTACATCTGCACCCTCACAGTCTGGGTCCTCCTCTTCTCTTACTCCTGAATTGGTACAGCAAATGATTGTTAATGCCCTTTCTGCTTTCGGTCTCTCAGGTACCTCTCCACCCTCTTCTACTTGGTTTCTTGATTCTGGGGCATCTAATCATATGACATATTCCAGTAACCCTCTCTCAAATGTGACAAACTACAATGGTAATCTTCAAATCCAAACTGCTAATGGAGGCACTGTTCCCATTACTGCCCTCGGGGACATTCCTGGTCCAATCCCATTGAAAAATGTTTTCCTTTGTCCCAATTTAACTTCAAACCTATTGTCAGTTGGGCAACTTGTTGAAAATAATTGTAACATCTCTTTTTCTTCTTCTGGTTGTGTTGTACAGGACCAGATGTCAAGGAAGGAGATCGCGAGGGGACCTAAGTGCGGACGCTTGTTTCCGCTGGATTTTTCTAATCTTTCTAGAACTAGAATTGCCAATGATGTGTTTTGTCTTTCTATTAGAGATAATTGCCAATTGTGGCATAAAAAACTCGGACACCCTAATTCCAAGGCTTTGTCCCTTATGTTAAATTCTGGTTTATTAAATAAATCTATTGGCTTATCTTCTTGTGTACCTTTTGATTGTGCTACTTGTAAATTGGGAAAAAGCAAAATTCTTCCTTTTCCTATTTCCACTTCACACAGCACTCGATGTTTTGATTTGGTTCATAGCGATGTATGGGGAATTGCTCCAGCTCTTTCTCATGCTCACTACAAATATTTTGTGACTTTTATTGATGATTTCAGTCGTTTCACATGGGTTTACTTTCTGCATTCCAAATCTTATGTTTTTACAGTTTTTAAAAATTTTTTAACTTATGTTGAGAATCAATTTTCCACCTGCATCAAAATCCTGCGATCTGATTCAGGTGGGGAATATGTGTCTTCTGATTTTCAAAATTTTTTGCAAAACAAAGGCATTATTTCTCAAAGAACTTGTCCTTATACTCCACAACAGAATGGAGTTGCTGAAAGAAAAAATAGACATTTGCTTGATGTCACTCGTTCTCTTCTTCTTGAATCATCAGTTCCTACCCGTTTTTGGGTTGAGGCACTAGCTACGGCAGCTCATCTTATAAATCGTCTGCCTTCAACCTCTCTTCAAAATCAGAGCCCATATTACCGATTGTACCAGACCTTTCCATCTTATGATGATCTTCATGTTTTCGGATCTGTTTGCTTTGTGCACTTGCCTCCTTCTGAGAGAACCAAACTAACCGTACAATCTGCTCAATGTGTGTTTTTAGGCTATGCGCCCTTCCAGAAAGGGTTCCTCTGCTACGATCCTCACATTCGTCGCTTGCGGACCTCTAGAAATGTCGTTTTTTTTTTAACATCAGTATTTTTTTCAAAAACACATTGAATCTCCTCACTCCTCACCCTTGGTGTCTTTACCTGGTTTTTCGGATAACACTTCAGTTGTTCGCTTTAATCCTAATTTTGTGTATCACAGACGGAACAAAGACGCGCCTCCTAGGGACCCCCCTCCTGATCTTCCTCCAGCATCCGGTTCACCCCCGGCTTTTGATCCATCAGGACATCATTCCTTGCGTCGCTTCTCTCGCATTTCAGTACCACCTGACCGCTATGGGTTCTCCCACACTTCCTTAATGGCCACTTTGTCCTCTTCTTCCATTCCCCAATCCTATTCTCAAGCTGTGCAGGACAAATGTTGGAACCAGGCTATGCAAGATGAATTGAATGCTTTGAAAAAAAATCATACTTGGGATATTGTCTCCTCTCCTGTGGGTGTAAAACCAATTGGCTGCAAGTGGATTTTTTCTCTCAAGTTGAAATCAGATGGCACTCTAGATCGATACAAGGCGCGCCTTGTTGCTCTCGGAAATCGGCAGGAATATGGCATTGATTATGATGAAACCTTGGCTCCCGTCGCTAAGATGACCACCGTACGCATAATTCTTGCTGTTGCTGCATCTCAGTCTTGGCCTCTCTATCAAATGGACGTAAAAAATGCGTTCCTTCATGGTGATCTCAAAGAAGATGTTTATATGCATCTGCCTCCGGGGTCCTCATCTGGTAAGGGTATGGTTGCTAAGCTCCGTCGCTCCCTCTATGGTCTGAAGCAAGCGCCTCGCGCATGGTTTGAGAAATTTCAGGATGCTCTTCTACGATTGGATTTTCATCCGAGCCAATATGATCCTTCCATGTTCTTACATCATGCTCCGTCAGGGATTACTGTCCTTCTGGTCTACGTTGATGACATTGTCATTACTGGTCCTAATGCACAAATGATTCAGGCACTTCAAGCTTCTCTTCATCAGATTTTTCAAATGAAGGATCTGGGCCCCTTACACTATTTCCTTGGCCTTGAAGTTCATCAATCGTCTAAAGGTGTAGTTCTTAATCAGCACAAATATACGGTTGATCTTATTGACTTGGCTGGGCTTACTTCTTCAGCTCCTGTTGATACGCCAATCGAGCTCAATGTTAAACTCAGAAAAGAAGAGGGTGACCTTCTTCAGGACCCCACCGCATATCGCCAGTTGGTAGGTAGCTTGATCTACCTCACGATCACGCGTCCTGATATCTTATTTGCGGTCAATCTCATGAGTCAGTTCATGACTACTCCTCGTCATCTTCATCTTGCTGCTGTTCGTCGCATCATTCGGTATCTTATTCGCACACCGACTCGCGGGTTGTTTTTTCCTTCAGACAATCCTCTTTCTCTCAGAGCTTATTCAGATGCTGATTGGGCTGGTTGTCCGGATACTCGCAGATCAACTACAGGATGGTGCATGTTCTTGGGTGATAGTTTGATTTCCTGGAAATGCAAAAAACATGACAAAGTTTCAAAATCTTCTACCGAGGCTGAGTACCGAGCTATGTCTGCTGCATGCTCCGAAATACTTTGGCTCCGAGGTCTGCTCTCTGACATTAGATTTCCTGCAAAAGGAGCTACCCCGCTCTACGCAGATAATACAAGTGCAATTCGGATTACTGAAAATCCGATTTTTCATGAACGTACTAAACACATCGAGGTTGATTGTCACTTCATCCGTGATGAGTTTAAGCGTGATGTCATTAGCCTTCCCCATGTCTCCACTGAGTTTCAACTTGCTGACATTCTTACTAAGGGTCTTCCCAGACCACGCCATCAATTCTTGGTTGGCAAATTAATGCTCGTTGATTCTCCCGCATCAATTTGAGGGGGGGGTGTTAAGTTTGGCCCATGACCCATTAAGGGATCCAAGGCCCATCAGTCAATCCAATCCGGGTAATTGTGAGATATACCAAGCTGCCTACTAATTTGCGATAGAAGGTGGCATCCGAAAGGAGATCACTCGTCTCCTGAGACAATTTAACATTGACTTCAAGAGGAGTATCAACCGGGGTAGAGTTCTGTAGACCGGCCATCTCAGTGAGGTCCAATGCATATTTATGCTGATCAAGAATTATGCCTTTTTCTGAGTGATGAACTTCCAAACCCAAGAAATAGGTAAGGGGACCTAAGTCCTTCATATGGAATGATTCATTAAGTCAGGCTTGAAGCTGGCGAATCATTGATGAATCAGTTCCAGATATGATGATATCATCCACATAGACAAGTAATACAGTAATCCCAGCTGATGTGCAATGAAGAAAGAGAGAAGGGTCAGAGGGACTCTGTTGAAAACGAAGTCGAAGAAGGGTATCGCGAAATTTTTCGAACCAGGCTCTAGGTGCTTGTTTGAGACCATAGAGGGATCGACGTAAGTGAGCAACTTCATCGCTGGAAGAACTTGAAATGCCAGGTGGTAGTTTCATATAGACTTCCTATTTTAGATCCCCATGCAGAAAGGCATTCTTGACGTCGAACTGATAAAGAGGCCAGCATTGTGAAGCTGCAATTGCTAGCACCATGCGAACTGTAGTCATTTTTGCGACCGGAGAAAATGTCTCATCATAGTCAATACCATATTCTTGGCGATTACCAAGTGCGACAAGGCGCGCCTTATGACGATCCAACGAGCCATCCTGTTGAAGTTTGATGGAAAAAACCCATTTACAGCCAATGGGTTTTACATGAGATGGACAGGACACAATATCCCATGTGTGATTTGCCTGAAGAGCATCTAATTCTTCCTGCATGGCTTTCTTCCAATAGTCATGTTTTACTGCCTGCGAATATGATTTAGGAATAGTAACAGTAGATAAGGCAGCAAGTAAAGAAGTGTGAGTGAAGCCATATCTGTCTGGGGGACGAATGTGGCGAGTGGATCGCCTAAGATGAATCGATGTTGGAGTAGGAGCAGGAGCAGAAGAAGGATCGGGTTCTGGTGGCGGATCAAGCGGCGGGGAATGATCCGTAGGGGATTGTAGATGTGGAACATCTTTGTGACGACGCCTTTCATAGACGATGAGAGGTGGAGTAACATCATCAGTAAAATTGGGTAAGAGTGAGACAGAGGGAAATGAATCTTTGTGATTTGAAAAGAAAATTTTATTTTCCAAAAAAATTACATTCCGAGAAACTCGGATGCGATGAATGACTGGATCATAACAAAGAAAACCCTTTTGGTGAGAGGCATAGCCCAGAAAAGCACACTTCGCAGATTGGGAATATTATGGAGATTGATAAGATAGCATCGGTGATGAGAGACGATTGATTAAGTGAACTGCAGTAGCTAATGCTTCTGGCCAAAACTTAGCCGGAACTGATGATTCTAAAAGAAGGGAACGAACGGTATCAAGAAGATGCCGGTTTTTCCGTTCGGCAACTCCATTCTGTTGAGGAGTATATGGACATGATCTCTGGGATAAAATCCCTTTGGTTTGCAAGAAATTTTGAAATTGTTGGGACATATACTCCCCCCCTGAATCAGAGCGAAGAATCTTGATACTTTTAGAGAACTGATTCTCAACATAAGCAAGAAATTTTTTGAAAACATCAAAGACTTCCGATTTGGAATGCAAAAAATACACCCATGTGAACCGACTATGATCATCTATAAATGTGACAAAATATTTGTAGTGAGTATGAGAAATTACGGGAGTAATTCCCCATACATCACTATGAATAATGTCAAAAACATGCAGAAGCCACAGAATGATGCATAGGAAAAGGAAGTATCTTACTTTTACCAAGTTTGCAAGCTTCACAATCAATAGAACGAAAGGAGACTTCATTATGATGAATGATCCCATTATTCAACATGAAAGATAACATCTTAGCGTGAGGATGGCCTAATCTGTTATGCCAGAGCCTCCAAACATCCTGAGAAGATAAACTAGAGAAAGCAAAAACATTGTTATGATGAGAGGGAGAAGACAGGTGAATAGGAAAAAGACGACCACATTTAGGCCCCTTCGCGATCACTCTCCCCGACGCTTGATCCTGCACAACACAACCAGAGCGAGAAAAATGGACATTACAATCATCATCAACAAGTTGTCCCACAGAGATAAGATTAGTGGTTAAAGATGGAGAAACAAAAACATGTTTCAGAGGTATAGAATTTGAAGCATCACCAACAGCAACAATGGGAAGATGTTCACCATCCGCAGTATGAATTTGGAGATCACCGGTATACTTTTGAATATTAGAAAGATGAGCGGGAGATGAAGTCATATGATTGGAAGCACCGGAATCAAAATACCAAGGAGGGTAGATTCTTACCTGAAATTCCAAGAGCTGAAAAAGCATTAATGATCATTTGTTGGATAGCCTCAGGAGTGATTGAAGGAGGGGGGCTAAAAGCAGGTGGTTGAGAAGACATGACTGGTGGAGAAGCAGCAGCACCGGAAGAGGCAGTTGCAGTGGTAGTATGATAGGCTCGAGAAGTGCGATTTTGTGGCCTCTTTCTGCATTCAGCAATAACATGCCCATTGGCTTTGCAGTAATTGCAAAATTTCTGTTTGCACTGTGATGCATAATGACCAAACGACTTGCATCCATAGCACTGAACTGTGCTTAAGTCACGTCCCTACGAAATTCCTTTAGCAGCATAGGCCACCTGATCTGAAGAGTGGCTATTAGTAACATAAGCAACCTCGAGAGGAGGAGTGGAGACATGCTGTTTCAATGCATGTTGAGTTATTTGGCTCTGTCCTTCACGCAGAAGTTCATTGAGACATTCATCTAAGGAAGGAGAAGGGACCCTGCTCATAAGACTAGAACGGACAGCTTCATATTCTGGCCGTAATTTCATAAGAAACTGGTCACGATGACTGATGTCCTGTAGTGGCTGAATCTCTAAAAGTGTTGTATCAGACACTTTAGCATATTTTATTTCATCATATTCAGCCCATAAATTCAGAAAACCGGAGTAATAATCTTGAATGGAAGAGGTGCCTTGAGAATATTGAGCAATCTCAAGCTCAGGTTGATACTGACGGGCAGAGTTCCCTTGATGATAGACTTTCTTCAAGTACTCCCACATGCCCTTGGAAGGTTTGTATGGTTTGAGATTGAGTATGTACTGAGGTTCCACAGATCCAAGTATCCAGGTTTTGATTTTGGCATCTTTAGTATTCCAAGATAAAAAAATTTTGTCATCATCTTGGGGCTTCGGTTCTGTTCCAGATATATGTCCTCACATTTCCTTGCCTTCCAAGTAAACTTGAAAATGGAAAGACCATGAGGTATAATTTTTCCCATTGAACTTAATTAGTGTAAGTTCAGATTTCTCCATTAGACGCAATGGATTAAGACAGATCCACAATAAAGTTCAGAATAGTGAAGAAGCACGCACAGAACAGTGTAGAAAACCCAAAAAGAGCCTTGTCGTCAGTGGAAGAATTTCCACTGGGGCCCCACCAGATGATCTATGGATAGATCAGAGGCTGGGGATGGAAGGGTAGATGATTTTCGCAACTACTGGAAGAAGTCTCACTCAAAACGGATCAAAATCCACAATTTTGAACGGCTGCGATGAAAACTTTGGGACAAAACTGAAATACCAAAAGAAATGGTAGATGGCTTACCTCTGATGAGCCAAAGTTGCTGGAAAAATCACCATATGATTCACAATGATCGGAGAGTGATGAGAGAGTTCTTCGAGGGCTTCCAGAGATGGAAGATGAACTAGGAGGGATCTATGGACCCCTATATCTTGAAGAGAATGAAACACCAGACCATACTATTGTTGTTGAAGATGGCTCTGATACCATGTAAGAATATCCAGAACACAAACTAGAAGCATACAAGAGAGAAAGTTTGCAAGAGAATTTCTATCTTGATTGAATGGACTAAGTATACATTTATACACATTAAGGGGCTGCACAAGTCAAGTAAAGGGGCTGCCCAAGTCAAGTAAAGGGGCTGCATAAGTCAAGTAAAGGGGCTGTACAATTAAGTATGTACATGTGGTACATGTGGCTTTGACTAATGAGCCTAATTACAATCAAAGTCTAATCTTCTAGATACTAGGCCTAAATGGGCCTGCAAGTTTGGGCGTGAAATAATTGACAGCTGAACTGGGCTTCTTAACACTTGGCATCCTCTTCATTTCTCTTGCCAGCAAAACACACACGAACCATTATGTGCATACGATAGATTGTTTGATATACTTCTTCCATTCTGCTCATGATGTTTCTCGTTCAAAGATGTTCTTTGATCCATGTCAATAGACACCTTGCTTGTAAACGTAACTCAACCTTCTACAGAAACTGTAGGTTTGCATCTCATCTCTTGTAGTACATACCCATTCAAACATCCCTCCAAACAGCACAAACTTGTTGGCAAAGAAAATGCCAGAACAGTCATAGATGGAAGCAGGTGTCTATCATCCTTCAATGGCACATATGCCGGAGGAAATGCATGAGGCTAATGAACTCAAGTGCTATCGATCAAAGGAAGTGAATAAACCATGTGAACCGCTGTTAATGGCCCCTACACTACTGTGTTTGAGTAAGGATCCTCAAGGCTTATTGTCACTTGATGGCTGGGTGAGTCAATTGAAAATCTAAGGCGAAGCCCACGTTTTGTAAATCAAAATGGATCAACATGAACGCACTACCTTTCTATTGGATGTAGTTAAATTTTAAATTAATGGGTTGGTCCCACCCTGATTGAGAAATATTATGTAAAACACATGAATCTCTTATATTTTATTATGTGCTTTGTGCATGCTCAATCTTACAATGTGATTTGAGGAGCAAAACTTGGCCACAAACACACAAGAAAATAGAGATCATTTTGAACAGTTTAGAGTTTTGACAGGCAGGGTCCCATGCTCTCCCACTCTCGTTTTTTTAGAAGAAATCATCTCTTAAAAGCTTCAAACAATCTGCAATATCCTGTGTGGCTAATCCTTCTCATTTTATAAAATGAGATAGCACATGCTTACCTAGTACCTAGTACCTACGAGGCAACTGTGGCTAAGTTTCAGAGATGACACATCTCATGTTTACGGCAGTAGGCATTGAAAGGACACTCCTTGCTTACTTGGAGTTGTGACTTTAACGGTGGAGATTTCATTTTGAATTAAAATATCGAGATATATATCCTTTAGCAATCTGCTGCCTCTTTCATTTTCTCCTTGCCGATTTCTCTTAACATATTTGCCAGTTCTTCTCCTTTGAAACTCCAGTTGTTCTTCTTTTGCTTCTTCTCTCCTTTCTTCCTCTTACTTTCCCCTCCCCATCTTATGTACCCATTTGCCGCCCCTAAATTTATACCCTGCTTCAACCTTTTGTAGTATATGTTTTGCTTATTATAATGTAGTTCTCATACCCAAAAATAAAAAAGAAAAAAGAAACAAAAAGAAAAGGGCAAAAAAGAGCCAGGATTCAGGTGAAACAGATCAGTTCGGGTCAACCTGACCCAACCTGCACCAAAATGTGGGTTAGACAGGTCAACCCGACCCACCTCACTATGGGTGTGGGATGGGAGATCACGGCCCGTTTTCAAGACGGGATGGCTACAGGCTGTGGTCCAAAAACCCGAACCCGCTGCTGACCCAACCCAAAATGGCACGACCCGGCCTGTTTGCCACCCCTATTTATGGATTAGAATTTATGCAACAATTAAAAATGGAATCTGCTGGACATTGCTGGCTGTCCAATTCGAGGAAATGAAATGGACAGTTACGGATTAGGATTTAGGCAACAATTAAAAATGGAACCCGCTGGACATTGCTGGCTGTCCAATTTGAGGCCATGAAATGGACAGTCAATAGATAAACAAGCTTCTATGTCAACCATACATTTCATGGCCTTAGATCTAATGGGCTATAAACACCCGACGGATCCAATTTTTTGTGGATTGATACACGAACCCCTTTTGTGTCTGGTGGGGTCAATGGGCTCCACAAACCATGCTCCCTTCTTTTGTGCCGGTACAAAGTCTATCCAGTGACCACTAAAGGGAACCCTGACTCCTATCCTCAGGTTAGCATGTATTTAGTTCAGAATGTAAATATCGAGGCTTGTACATTTTTATAACATCCAGCATTCTGGCATCAAGGACAGGTGCAATAGTGTGACAGATCACAGATGTAGGCAAGGGTAATAATTGGTCGAAGAAGAGTTATTGCAGACATTAGTCATCCATCACAGTGTGTGGGTGGTGCTTTAGGCTAAATATCCAATTATTTAATGCATCATCATCATATCCTTCTAAGGTCCGCTTAAAATTCAATGCATGACTAATGAACCTTAATTAATTTTATTTTTAGCCCAGATTATTCCCAGACCTCGTAAACAGGAAAAACATCATGCAAGGCACCTTTATAAAACAGAAAATATCATCCTCCAAAAGTTTCCAAAAAGACCACTATTTTCTGTAATGGTGGAGTGGTCAAGACAGCTCCCCTTGAAGGCAGGGGCGCAGGTACAGACCCTTGGTATGTTGTTTTCATGCTCCCTTCGGAAACCACTGGAGAAGCACATCAAAAGAAGAGAGAAAGAACAGTAAATGCTTTACCTTCGAGGTCAGCTCATCTAAAGCTGGGTAAGCAGCAGTCTCCAATTCTGTGGTGCGTGCATCAAGAAAACTGCAGATGGCTTCCAAAGCAACCTCCAGGGCCCTAAATTCAAAGGGAGACTCTAGAATGCAACAGTCAGCACCGTGATGAAATAAAGCGACCACAAAAATGAAACACAAAAGAACTGATATAATAAAGAAAAGATATACTAGTAAACAGTGGTATGTTAATCTTCCTTTTTTCTGGATAAATAAAAGTAACTCTTTAAATGATTTTTGTAGATGGATAAAGGAGACTATTTTCAAATAAGATATACCATCTTCTTCACCAAGTTCAACATCATTCTGCCCACTTGATTGCTCCTTCCCATCTCCTTGTGCCTGACGAAAGATATTTGCAGGTGGCAAACATCTACGAAGTTCCTCGACAATGGGAATAACCATTTCATCGGTGGGATCTCGAAGTAACACCTGCTCTTTAAACCATAAATTGTAAATTGTTTAACCAAGATGACTTTTCCTTATAAATTGGTAAAATGAAGACAATAAATAAAGACATTTTCAAGTTCAGTAAAACACCAGGGTTCATTTGCATGGAAGTGAAATCCTAGGAATTCTAAGAAATGTATTCCTACCAAACTGTCTACATTGAATAAATAATGTAGAAAACCACAAATGGCCATTGCATAATTTCCCCTTCGGAAAGTGAATGCCCGGCCAATACCCTAGTAAATCAAATCCTAGGATAGTCGGGGTCCTATCTATATTTCTACCTTACACCCCTGACCTCTTTATTACTACTTCCGGGCCCGTTTGGTATTTTTACTGTAAAATAAAGATAAATTAATGCATCAAATCAAGAGAGAGTAAAATACAAGTGGGTTATGATGGTATTTTATTTTTAGTTGTTTGGTATGGAATCTTTTTGACTTTTTGTGTAGAAAAGTGGAGTTTTTTTGTCTTTTAGTGGAGAAAGGAGGTTGCTTTTTTACTTTATTTTTAAAAAAGGAGGAAATTTTGAAAATTTGTACTTTTGATGTGACCCCTTTGTCTGAAAAATGAAGGCTTTACTTGACTTTTACTAAACTAGTAAAGTGCCAAACGGGCCCTTAGACCCATTTTACCAGGAATACCTCGGAATTTAATCCGATGCAAACAAATGTACATAAATGTGAGCTATGTGAAATACAAGCTCATCTCAAAGTTTTGCCTTCCAAAAAAAAGAAAAATAAATAGGAATAAGAGAGAACCAGATAAGGAGAAATGGCAAGGAACTAGATGACTGTGCAGCAAAGAAGACTCAGAATAACTGAAGAAGCTTAGAGGGGAACACTACTAGCTTCATCAACTTGCTGGCTGGAATGTCATGAACAAGGGTTCTTTTTTCTATTTCCATTTTTTTTTCCTATCAGATCAAGAAGATTGTGAATGTGATGTCTACACTCTCGCTAAAGAGAGGTAAAGGGACATATCAACATGGCTCTGTGTTTGTGTCTCAAATTGGAAGGTGACAGTGCTTGTAAAGCCCTCGATGGCAGCCTCCTGGGGTAGAGAAGAACAATGGCTAGGCACGCATCGTTTGGTTACAGAAGGGAAGGGAATTACGGCAACAAAGAAGCAGTAAATGGCCTAACAAAACAGTGATGTGGATTCTAACAAAATTAAGAACATATGAAAGATGAGAAGTTTCAGAATTCTATATTCTCTTGTGTTCTCCTTTGGAGATCGACACTTAATTTATAGGTATATACATCCCTTTAATCAAGGGCCTAGGATAGGAAAACAACTAATTACATCAATTTGGGTTCTAAGTTAGGAAGAGAAGCTAATTACATCAATTAGTAAATCTCAGTTAGGAAAGCAACTAAAGAAGGAGATATGTACAACTGTATACAGCTGGATATAAAGTTGACCCAATCTAAATCCACGTGAGATGAATGGGCCTATAGATGAGCTGGGCCTTGGGCCTGTTTAACACCCCCCTTCAAATTGATGCGGGAGAATCAACAAGCATCAATTTGCCAACCAAGAACTGATGGCGTGGGCGCGGAAGACCTTTAGTGAGAATATCAGCAAGTTGAAGTTCAGTGGAGACATACGGAAGGCTGATGACATCACGTTTAAATTCATCACGTATGAAGTGACAATCGACCTCAATGTGTTTAGTGCGTTCATGAAAAATCGGATTTTCAGTAATCCGAATAGCACTTGTATTATCGGCATAGAGAGGTGTAGCTCCTTCTGCTGGAAAACCAATATCAGAGAGCAGACTGCGTAGCCAAAGAATTTCGGAGCAGGCAGCAGACATGGCTCTGTACTCAGCGTCGGTAGAGGATTTGAAAATTGTTCCTTGTTTCTTGCATTTCCAGGAAATGAGACTATCACCCAAAAACATGCACCATCCTGTCGTCGATCTGCGAGTATCCGGACAACCAGCCCAATCAGCATCTGAATAAGCTTTGAGAGAGAGAGGATTGTTGGATAGAAAAAACAGCCCACGAGTTGGTGTGCGAATAAGATACCGAATGATGCGACGAACAGCAGCCAGATGAAGGTGACGAGGAGCAGTCATGAACTGACTCATCAGATTGACCGCATAAGAGATATCAGGAAGAGTGTGATTGTGAGGTAGATCAAGCTACCAACTAACTTGCGATATGCAGTAGGATCTGAAAGAAGATCACCCTCCTCTCGACTGAGCTTGACATTCATTTCGACCGGCGTATCTACTGGAGTGGAAGCAGTAAGGCCAACCAAGTCAATGAGATCAACAGTGTATTTGTGTTGATTTAGAACTATACCTGTAGTCGATTGATGAACTTCAAGACCAAGGAAATAGTGTAGAGGGCCGAGATCCTTCATGTGAAATGTCTCACTAAGAGAAGCTTGGAGCTCCTGAATCATTTTCGCATTAGGACCAGTAATGACGATGTCATCTACATAGACAAGTAGTACAGTGATCCCGGATGGAGCATGATGTAGAAACATAGAAGGATCATACGAGCTCGGATGAAAATTCAAGCGGAGAAGAGCAGCTTGAAATTTCTCAAACCATGCACGAGGAGCTTGTTTCAGACCATAGAGGGAGCGACGAAGTTTGGCAACCATACCCTTCTCGAATGAGCATCCCTGAGGCAGGCGCATATAAACATCTTCTTTGAGATCACCATGTAGAAACGCATTCTTGACATCCATTTGATATAAAGGCCAAGACTGTGATGCAGCAACAACAAGAATTGTGCGTACTGTAGTCATTTTGGCAACCGGAGCAAAAGTTTCATCATAATCAATGCCATATTCCTGCCGATTTCCAAGAGCAACCAGACGTGCTTTATAGCGATCTAAAGTACCATCAGAATTTAGCTTGAGAGAAAACACCCACTTACAGCCAATAGGTTTGACACCCACAGAAGACGGAACAACATCCCACGTATGATTTTGCTCTAATGCATCTAGTTCTTCTTGCATAGCCTTATTCCAACATTGGTCCTGCACAGCCTGAGAATAGGATTGGGGAATAGATGAGGAAGACAAAGTGGCCATTAAGGAAGTATGTGAAAACCCATAACGGGATGGTGGTACCGAAAGACGAGTGGAGCGACGCAATGAAGGATGTCCCGAGGTATCAAGTGCCGGGGGTGGATCAGATGCCGAAGGAAGATCAGGAGGGGGATCCCTGGTAGGGGCTTCTCTGTTCCGTCGATGATACACAAAATTTTGATTAAATCGAACAACTGATGGGTTGTCAGAAAAACCAGGTAAAGACACGAAAGAGGGGGAGGAGGCAGGAGGATCAATATGTTTTTGAAAAAAATATTGTTGTTCAAAGAAAACAACATTCCTAGAGGTACGTAAACGACGAATGTGAGGATCATAACAAAGGAACCCTTTTTGGAAGGGTGCATAACCTAAAAAAACACACTGAGCTGATTGTTTGGTTAGTTTTGTTCTCTCAGAAGGAGGCAAATGTACAAAGCAAATGGAGCCAAAAACATGAAGATCATCATAGGATGGAGAGGTCTTGTACAATCGGTAATATGGGCTTTGATTCTCAATGGAGGTTAAAGGCATACGATTGATCAGATGAGTCGCTGTAGCCAATGCCTCAACCCAAAAACGGGTAGGAACCGATGATTCAAGAAGAAGGGAACGAGTGACATCAAGGAGATGTCTATTTTTCCTTTCAGCGACTCCATTTTGCTGTGGAGTATATGGACAAGTTCTCTGAGAAATAATGCCTTTGTTTTGCAAAAACTTTTGAAAATCAGAGGACACATATTCTCCGCCCGAATCAGATCGCAAGATTTTGATACAGGTGGAGAATTGAGTCTCAACATAAGCTAAAAACATTTTAAAAACATTGAAAACATCAGATTTAGAATGTAGAAAGTAAACCCATGTGAACCGACTGAAATCATCAATAAAAGTGACAAAATATTTATAGTGAGCATGAGAAAGAGCGGGAGCAATTCCCCATACATCGCTATGAACTAGATCAAAACACTTAGTGCTGTGTGAAGTAGAAATAGGAAAAGGAAGAGTTTTGCTCTTTCCCATTTTACAAGTAGTACAATCAAAAGGCACACAGGAAGAGAATCCAAGAGATTTCTTTAATAAACCAGAATTTAACATAAGGGACAAAGCCTTGGAATTAGGGTGTCCGAGTCTTTTATGCCACAATTGACAGTTATCTCTAATAGAAACAAAACACATTATTGTCAAATATATTCCTAGAAACTTTAGAAAAATCCAGCGGAAACAAGCGTCCACACTTAGGCCCCCTCACGATCTCCTTCCCGGTCATCTGGTCCTGCACAACACAACCAGAAGAAGAAAAAGAGATGTTACAATTATTTTCAACAAGTTGCCCGACAGACAATAGGTTTGAAGTTAAATTGGGACAAAGGTAAACATTTTTCAATGGGATTGGACCGGAGATATCTCCGAGAGCAGTAATGGGAACATTTCCTCCGTTAGCAGTTTGTATTTGAAGGTGGCCATTGTATGGTTGCATATTGGAGAGAGGGGTACGAGAATACGTCATATGATTAGACGCGCCGGAATCAACGAACCAAGTAGAAGATGAAGATGTGGTACCTGAGAGACCAAAGGCAGAGAGGACATTGACAATCATCTGTTGAACCATTTCAGGAGTCAGAGAAGATGAAGGCCCAGGCTGTGAGGATGCTGATGTAGGAGCAGGCATAACAGAAGAAGCAACATAAGCATGCGGAGGCTGAGACTGTGGAGTCTGATACTGTGGAGTCTGGTACTGTGAAGTCTGATACTGTGTAGAAGAACGTTGTGGGCGGCGACGACATTCAGAGATGATGTGTCCCGACCTTTTACAGTAACTGCAGACTTTCTGTTTGCATTGAGAGGCAAGATGCCCAAATTTTTGACAACTGTAGCACTGTGTCTTGCTCAAGTCTCGAGACGGAGGCTGAGGGGCTTTATTTGCTGAGAACGCAACTGAATAGGTCTCAGTCTTTTGTTGAGCTATATGGGCCGAGGTTGCCATGCGCTGTTCCTCGCGTAAGAGTTCATTCAAGCAGACAGCCAGGAAGGTAGAGGCGTCCGATTCATCAGGGCAGATCGAACACTTTCATATTCATTCCGTAATTTCATCAAAAATTGATCTCGCTGACTAGAGGCCTGAAGATCGCGAATGACGATCAAAACATTGGCAGCCACACCTGCATACTTAATACTATCGTATTCCGACCATAATGTCCGGAACCCGGAATAGTAGTCTTGGATCGACAAGGTCCCTTGTGCATATTCAGCAATCGCACATTCAAGGTGAAATTGTCGTACAGAGTTGTCTTGATGGTACACTTGCTGGAGATACTCCCACATTTCTTTAGAAGTGGGGTAGGGTTTGAGGTTCATTATTAGGTGCAGCTCAACAGATCCCAGAATCCAGGTTTTGATTTTGGCATCTTTAGTAAGCCAAGAGGAGATCTTCTTCTCATCCTCAGTGGGTATAGGGTCAGAACCAGAAATATATCCCCATAATTCCTTAGCTTCAAGGTATATTTGGAACTGAAAAGACCAAGCAGGGTAGTTCTTTCCCATGAACTTGATCAAAGTAACCTCAGATTTTTCCATCTCAAAATTAGATTGGAAAAAAAATTATTAAAACAGTGATAAAGACAACAAACAATCCAGCAACAGTGACAAGAGGAAGTCTAAAGTGTATAATAACTTTGCTGTGAGTAGGAGCCAAGATCTAACCAAACAGTGAAGGAAAAACAATCAACGCATAACAGAAAAAGTGAAAAAAACAGCCCAGACGACCTTAGTTTTCACTGTATAATGTCCACGTGGGCCCCACTGATGATGCTGGACAAAGATCAGATCACAGACCTAAGGAAACACAATAATCTGGCTTCTAATGGAAGAAAAATGATCCAAATCTACTGAGTATCCAAGATTTTGGACGGTCCAGATGAAAACAATATTAAAAACTGGAAAATCTCGAGAATGAGAAAGGATCCAACCTGGAGGTGCAGAAAAATCCTGAAAAAATCTAAAAAACCCTTAGAAATTCCAGGCGACCAAGACTGTCTAAGTTTCTGAAGTTGCTGTGATGATCTGAGATGGGCCACCAGCCACTAGACGATATGGCTGTAATGTCGTCTGGATGTGTTTGGACTTTCGAAACAGATCCTTGATCTGTTGTTTTTCAAGAAGCTTTGATATCTGTCTACTCAGATTGCCTTGATACTATGTAAAAAAATTTCTTGAAAAAGCTCTGATACCATAACAAAATTAAGAACATATGAAAGATGAGAAGTTTCAGAATTCTATATTCTCTTGTGTTCTCCTTTGGAGATCGACACTTAATTTATAGGTATATACATCCCTTTAATCAAGGGCCTAGGATAGGAAAACAACTAATTACATCAATTTGGGTTCTAAGTTAGGAAGAGAAGCTAATTACATCAATTAGTAAATCTCAGTTAGGAAAGCAACTAAAGAAGGAGATATGTACAACTGTATACAGCTGGATATAAAGTTGACCCAATCTAAATCCACGTGAGATGAATGGGCCTATAGATGAGCTGGGCCTTGGGCCTGTTTAACAGATTCATCAAGATGAGGGACAAAACTGGGTGCAAGAGTCTCAAAAGAAGAGGGAAGAGAGGTAGAATGGACAGTGTGGAAGATAAGGCCATAAATCGTATCATTAGTTTCTAGGGTAATAGGATGATAATGTCTGCAAAGATAGAAGAAAATAAGAATGGTATAAGAATCTGGGACTCGAGGGAGAAGGGAAGATTTGAAACAAGGGGAGTTCATAACCTAGGTGGAGTTTCATTCTGTTAGTAAAGCTGTTTGTGTTTTTTGGAGAGAGAGAGAGAGAGAGAGAGAGAGAGAGAGAGAGAGAGAGAGAGAGAGAAGAAGAAGAAGAAGAAGAAGAAGAAGAGGAGGAGAAGCGGCACTAGATGGAGAGGCTCTTCTGCATGGAGCCTTGGAGCCCTACTGATGCAGATGGCCCAGTACAGATTGAAAACCATTCAAATGAAAAGGCCTTGGTGTTCATGGAGGCTTACGATCGGGCACTGGGGTATGGACCCATGTGAGATCGATTGATTTCAGAAAAGAACCCAGAAAGTTCAAGGAATTGTCAATCAGGGGTTGTTTCAATTCATGGGCACCCATTTGAAGAAAAGACAAGGGAGACAAAGGCAGCACGTGCTTCGTCTTTGGGGCATGATTTCATGAGCCATACCAGGTCCAAATCCCCCAGGACCTGAACCAAAAAGGTCACCCAAGACCCCTCTTCAATTTAGTTGAGATGGGCTCATCAGAAGGCCATGTGGGGCCTGTAATTAGTTTCAGGGAATTGGTCTGGGACGACTATGCTTTAGAAAATTTCTTATTTCTTGCAAAATTTCTTCAATTTAGATGCTAATTTCTTGCCATTAGAGTCTCTTTCATGGATACAAATATCGGCCGATACGAAGCGTATCGGCCGATATATCGGCCGTATCGGCCGACAGCGATACGATAAAATGGTTTTATCGTGTATCGCTCCGTATCGGCCGATACTATATCGTATCGGCCGATACTATATCGTATCGGCCGATACATGCCGATACGTATCGTATCGGCCAATACGTACCGGGGGTTTTAAAAACCCCCCATCCGACCCATTTCAACATTTCTTACTACTTTTCACTCACTTCTCTCTTTCACTCATCTTTCTATTGTCAGTGTGAGTATGAGAAAAACCATTGAAGACATTTGAAATGCCCTAAACTTTAAATCAAGATTTTAGTCATTTTACCACAAGAATACAAGATCCACTACAACAAACATCAAAGAAAGGAGAAATAAGAGAAACATCAAGCTTCCAAGGTTGAAGGTTCAAGGTAAAGTAGGTTTTTTTTCTTTTAGATATTTTGTAGTTGACTTTTGAGATCATCAATTGAATCTCTCTCTAACTACTATAAATGCTTGTGAAACCTTGTGATATTGTTAGATCTATGTTTTCCTTTGATGATTTACACATTTTTTTAATTTTTCTCTATTTTTTATTTTCGGATTTATTTATTTTTTGAAAAAAAAAATGTGAATACTAATGGACAACCCATGAAACCACTTGGAGATGCATTCTAAATGATAGATCTATGTTTCCCATAGATCAATCCATCACATTTTGAATGTTTTCTTATTTTTCTCTATTTTTTATTTTCGGATTTATTTATTTTTTGAAAAAAAAAATGTGAATACTAATGGACAACCCATGAAACCACTTGGAGATGCATTCTAAATGATAGATCTATGTTTCCCATAGATCAATCCATCACATTTTGAATGTTTTCTTATTTTTCTCTATTTTTTATTTTCGGATTTATTTATTTTTTGAAAAAAAAAATGTGAATACTCATGGACAACCCATGAAACCACTTGGAGATGCATTCTAAATGATAGATCTATGTTTCCCATAGATCAATCCATCACATTTTGAATGTTTTCTTATTTTTCTCTATTTTTTATTTTCGGATTTATTTATTTTTTGAAAAAAAAAATGTGAATACTCATGGACAACCCATGAAACCACTTGGAGATGCATTCTAAATGATAGATCTATGTTTCCCATAGATCAATCCATCACATTTTGAATGTTTTCTTATTTTTCTCTATTTTTTATTTTCGGATTTATTTATTTTTTGAAAAAAAAAAATGTGAATACTCATGGACAACCCATGAAACCACTTGGAGATGCATTCTAAATGATAGATCTATGTTTCCCATAGATCAATCCATCACATTTTGAATGTTTTCTTATTTTTCTCTATTTTTTTTTCGGATTTATTTATTTTTTGAAAAAAAAAATGTGAATACTCATGGACAACCCATGAAACCACTTGGAGATGCATTCCATAGATCATTCCAACATATATTGCTTGTGTTTTTACTTTTTATATTTTTTAATTCTTTGTTTTTTTAATTTTTAACATGCTACTTGTCCATATTTAATTATTGATAGCCAGGTATTCAGTCTTCTATTGAAAAGTTAAAATGCCTCGTGATATTGATCCCGCATGGAGCTTTGGTGAGGCAGTTGATAATAACAGGTTGAAAATCAAATGCAAGTTTTGTGGGAAAGTGATCCATGGGGGCATTACAAGATTCAAGCAACACTTGGGCCATATTTCTGGTAATGTTGCTGGCTGTACCGAAGTACCAAGGGAAGTCGGGGAACAAATGAAAGCATTGCTTAGCCAAAACAAAGCTAGAAAAGTAGAGATATAAGAAAAGAGGCGGCAAGAAGTTGATGATGCCCGTTATGAAGTATTTGGGGATGAATACTTTGATGAGGAGGAAGATGCACAGATGGAGGCTGCACGCCGAGAGTCCATCATGAGTCAACAAGAAGAATATGAACGTCGTGCATTTGCTGGAAGCAAATTTTATGATGCAGGGGGCTCATCATCTGCTGTGCCAAGCAGGGGCAAGGGCATTGGGGGGGCTATGCGTAGGGCATTTAGCACCCAGGAACGTGATGTTGATGTAGAAGTTATCTCTACTAGAAGAGCAGTTCCTCCTCCTCTTGATCCTCTAGCACATAGAAAAGAGGGTGCTAAACAACCAAAAATATCGAGTGTTGTGAAGGGGGTAATGAAGGCTGCAAGAGATAGGTTAGCCAAAGCTACCGCAAAATAGCTAATTCACAAGAACATACCACCTACAGCAGTGGATTCCCCATATTTTCAGACTATTCTTGATGTTGCCGCCGAAGCTGGGCGGGGTATACAGGCGCCCTCCGTATATGATGTGGGCACTAAATACCTTGAAGAAGAATATAGAGAAATAAAAGCATGGGTGGAAAAGTTTAGGCCCATGTGGCAACAGAATGGTGTTACTATCATGTGTGACGGGTGGACCAGCTGCACTCAAACACAATTAATAAACTTTTTGGTGTATTCAGTCGCAGGGACCATTTTTGTGAAGTCCGTTGATGCAACTGAACATAGACGGACAGCCGTATATATATACACTCTTATGGATAAAATTGTAGAGAGTGTGGGAGAGGAGCATCTTATACAAATTGTTACAGATAATGGTGCCAATTTCAAGGCAGCTGGTAAGATGTTGATGGACAAGAGGGAACATTTATTCTGGACCCCATGTGCAGCACACTGCATAGATCTCATGTTGGAAGAGATTGGAAGAAAGACAACAGTGGCTTCATTGATCAAGGCATGTAGAGGAATTACAAGATTTATATATGATCATTCATGGGTGTTAAACTTGATGAAAACATACACAAATAACCATGCCTTGCTGCGTCCAGGATTAACTAGGTTTGCAACCCATTTTCTGGCTATGGAAAGCATTGTAAGGTTTAGAACAGAGCTGATTCAGATGTTTGCATCTGAAGAATGGCTTCGTTCGAAATGGGGCAATGCAACTCATGGTCCGGAGTTTGAAGTCCCATACCTGATGAGGGACAATAAATTTTGGAAGAAAGTAAAGAAAGTATTAAAGGTTTTTGAGCCTTTAGTTAAAGTGTTGCGTCTTGTAGATGGTGATGACAAGCTGACAATGGGCTTTATATATGAAGCAATGGATCGGGCAAAGCGAGCCATAATGGAAAATGTTAGATATCACCAGAAATATATAGACATTATTGATGCCCGTTGGAACGATCGGTTGCACCATCCATTGCATGCTGCAGGTAATTAATATATATCTTTGATAGTTGATACTCTTTTGTTTTCCTAAGTCTAATGTATTTATTACATTGTTTGCTCACTGTACATTCTACATATTTTTAATGTAGGTTATTTTTTGAATCCCGAATTCTATTACCAAAATGCCGAACTACACACCGAAGCAATAGATACGGACTTGCGGGTAGGATTACGGGAGGTATTGAAGAGATTGTTAAGTCCAGATGATCAAGTTGATGCCATACAAGAGGTGAGTGGGTGGTTACTGGTTGGTGGTTACTTAAGACTTAAGAGAATTTAATTATGCTGCCAAGTGCCAACTGCCAACTGCCAATTGCCATACATGCTGTGTGCCTGTATGGGTTTACTGACTTATTTTCAATTTTCACATTGTAGATATCTATGTATACACAAAGGAGAGGAACCTTTGCTGACCCTCTTGTGATACGATCGATTGGAAGGATGCCACCTGGTATGACTATGAACAAAAGACCACACCCAATAGTCTTGATCTATTTATCTTAATTGATTAGAATGATTTGAGGGTTACGAATATCTAACTTTTTATTTAATTTTTGCATTTCAGCTGATTGGTGGATGAATTATGGAGAGAGTGCTCCACATCTAAGGAGAGCGGCTGTTCGCATCCTTAGTCAAACTACAACATCTTCCAACTGTGAAAGAAATTGGAGCACTTTCTCTTTGATCCACACGAAGGCCAGGAATCGGCTTACCATGCAAAAACTCAATAAGCTTGTATACTGTCATTACAATTTGAAGTTGAGAAACAGAAATAGGGAGAGAAAAGCAAGGGATGATCCTGCTTATTGTCCTATTAATTTGGATAACATATTCAGAGATGACGATCCCTTACTCCCATGGCTAGCCGAGATAGAGGATCCACTGCTAGATTCAGATCCGGGGTTTCAAGGAACGATTCAAGAATTGATAGATGAGGATATGGGTGAGGCACCTGCAGAAGGCCAGCCACCTCAAGGAGAAGGTACTAGTACCAGGTCCAGTAGGTCTAGGAGTGGAAAAGAACCTGCTCATATTGGATCTTCTGAGAAAGCTAGTTCCACCATTGTCTCTTCGAGTAGCCATGGTGGAGGAGATGTAGGAGGAGACAGTGGGACAGGCGGAACTAGTGAATACTACCAACATGATGAAGATGATGTCGTTCCTGTAGAGGAAGTACAGGAGTTACCATCTGGAAGATTTGATCCAAGCCGTGGTTATCAACGGCGCCGAAGAGACTCACCACCTGGGGTTGGAGATGGTAATGGGCAAGGAAATATGGGTGGAGATGTTGGAAGACAACAAGCGGCATCATGGATTGATTCGTGGAACCCTAGTTACAGTGGACAAGGATCCTCACATTATTTTCCACATGGTCAAGTACAAGAACAAGAACAGTCTTCAACTTCAGGGTCCTACTCATATGGTGACTATGGTGAAACACAACATGGTAGATATCCACCTCCACCTCCTCCAATTTCCTATGATGATCCGACTGCCTTCTTTGGATTTGTGGATGCCAATGCTCATCAATATCAAATTCAATATGGTGCCAATAGAAATGAAAACACTGATGAGGATGAGGATAACCATGGCGCCTTGAATCTTGGTAGACATTCCTTTTGGTGGTGATTAAGGTATTCCTAATCCTATTTCCTTCACTAACTCTCTACTCTATCATTTGACTCATTTCTAAATTGGTGTTGAATGTTGATTGTTGATCACTTCATAGTTCATTCACTTGATTGAATTTGAACCTTGAATGTTGAAGTATTTATATTTGATTGTTCAATGTTCAATTGTTTAATAATGAGTAATGAGTAATGACTAATGACCTAAAGTCTTATGCCTTTATTTCATGTTCTATTTTTTTTATGAGTTTTCCATTACTTTCTAAATTACTATCACTAAGAAACATGAATACATGTGAAAAAACTAATCATTACTATTATTTTCTATTTATACAGCGATACAAGACTTCATATATTGAGGGCACCGATACGCCCCCTTTTCTTACTTACTTTTGCAAAAGAACCACATATTCTTTCATTTTACAATTTTCTGGATTTTCTGGAATTTTTTCAGATTTTTTGGGCGATTTTTTCAAATCGCACCGCTACGCCGATACGTATCCCCGATACGCTACGTATCACCCGCTTCGTATCGGTTTGGCGGCGGGCCGATACGCCCGCCGATACCGATATTTTTATCCTTGGTCTCTTTGGATGGAAGGAAGTGATTAGGACTTAGGAGCAAGAGATTTGGTTTGATTGCTTGTAATGGAGGATTATTGGGGATTTATGCATGTCTACTGTGTCATTCCCATGCACAGTCAACAGCAGCAGTCAGCAGTTTTTTTTTTTACACTTTTCCTTTTAAGCAATTTGAGGTATTATTAGCCATAGTTAGAAAGTATGATTACATGGATCATTGATTTAGGGTTTAAGCCTTATTTAATAATGTATGAGTCAATTGATGGGGAGTTGGTAGTCGACATACCCAAGACAGAATAACGGTGTGTTATTTTTCTGAATTTTATGCATATCTGTGCATTGCTTACATCTGCCGTTTACATTCTTGGTGTTCTTGGAGTGATGATGAAGATCCAAATAGTGTGATTCGATGTCCGACAGTGTAACAGTCCAGTTACATGTTTTACTACAGTCCTTTGGAACAGCCAGTATACTGTTCTTGGATCCTTTTGATCCCGTGACTGCATCACCTATGTTCAATGGATTAGAAAGGATGGTTTAGATGAATGCTCCAGAGCTCCCTTGCAAGCATCATCAAGACATGTATTTGATTCAACTGGAGGATCTGGCTGATGTGTTGCTCAAAGACCAGAAGGGTAAGAAAACACTGATTTTTCAGAAGGCAAGCAAACTCTATTAAACCATCTAAAGGGGGCACAACACAAAATAAATAAATAAATAAAATAAAGGAAATGGCAAAACTAGGTCCTCAAAATGAGAAAAATAAAAAGTGAACCCCAATCTCCTAAGTAGAGGAGCCCAATACTGCGAGGATGTTGCAGGTAGCAAGCAACACAACTACAAGGAAGTATAACATCTACTTGTTCTGCATGCATAGACATTCCTACACCAAGTAAAAGCACAAGAGTGGAATGAACGATCCCTCAAGAGGAAGGAACCCACAGGATAGCTTAGCCACTAAGCTGGCGCAACCCCAAATCCACGATCGAAAATTAGACCAATCTCCAAGAGATTGATCGAATCCAAAGATGGATTCCAAGCACTAGGGAACACAAAGTCATGAAACACTCGATAACTGAAGAGAAACTCAAAATTCTTTAATTAATTGATACTAGCATAAGCAACTACAAAGGGGATTCAACTATATATAGATGAGTAGGATTGTTTCTTAGCAAATAAGACTTACTAAATAAAATAGGAAACTTGTAATCCTAATCAAACAATGAATAAAAATTAGAAATAGTCTCTAACTAGAAATAGGGATAAATTTAGTTTCCGTAGTAGCTCTCGGTCACAATTGGGCCTATGGGCTAAACCCAATGGACGGGGTTAACCCCTGGGTCAATGTGTGGGCCCAATTTCTTTCTTGGGCCTGGTCCGTACTGCATCAACTCTCCTTGACTTGGAAAGACTCGACTCTAGAGAGTTAATAGCTTGATGATATTTATAGAGATCCGGATTAAGGCGCTGGAAGTCAGTAGCAGCAATCCATGTAGCATCGGAGATCGGGCGGTTCTGCCAATGGACAAGGAACTTCTAGAATCCTCCTTGATGAGTAGAAACAATCGGATCATCGAGAACATCAATGATTTTATCTGTCGGTGGAGGAGCAGTTGGTAAGGCAATGGCTTGTTCTTCAAGGTATTCATCATTGACATGCCCATGGTAGAGTGTGAGATCTGCAACATTGAAGGTGGGACTAATGCCAAGATCTGATGGTAATTCCAATGCATAAACATTGAAGCTAAGCCTCTTCAACACTTTGAATGGACCCACATGACGCGGATGTAACTTCTTATTAGCTCATGGTGGTAATCGTTTTGGATTGATACATACTATAACCATATCTCCTTTAGAAAACTCAAGGAAACGATGACATTTGTCCGCATGATCCTTGTAGCTATTATTGCTAGTGTTGATATGGTGTCGAACTTCGTCATGTAATTGTTGCATGTGCTCGATGAAATTATCCGCTTCGCCACTAGGTCGCGCTTCAAGAGGTAATGAGACTAGATCAATAGGCAAGCGTGGACAAACACCTATGACTGCTTCAAATAGTGAGATGCTTGTGGAGTGATTGACTGAATTGTTATAAGCAGATTCAACCATGGGTAGAATTTGATCCCATGTTGTGATATAATTGCGAGCAAGACATCGTACTGTCCAAGGCTTCGATTAACTACCTGTGACTGGCAATCAGTTTGCAGATGGTAAGTAGTAGAAAAGTGAAGTGTTGTCTTTGTGTCATCCACAAAGTCTTCCAAAAGTAACTCATGAACGTGGTGTCACAATCTAAGACGATTGTCTTGGGAAGTCCATGAAGACGGACTTCTTTGAAGAACAATTGAGCTATCTTGTAAGCATCCGCTCTGTTGGCACATGGAATAAAATGTGCCATTTTCCAACATTAGGCCTACATTGTATTGGAGCAAAATTTCTCATGAAAAATGGGGTAACTTTTTGTGGCGCAATAATGATTTCAAGGCCCATAATATCATTTATGTAGTAGAAATAATAGGGAAAAAACGATAAGTCGCAAAAGAGTTCTACAATAGTAGGCCCACTTAAAACATTTAAATCATTGATAAAATGGCCTCCCCATGCAGTATATAATCCCCATCAAACTTTACTCAACTGACCCACTTTCAAATTAATATCTCATACAAAATAATATAAGCAATTCAAATATTTTATATAAATTAATTTGACATAGGGCCAAATTGTATTGAGTCAAAATATTCATAGAAAATAGAGTATTTCTTTTTGTAAAGTTTAGTTTTTGACTAAGGGTCCCACTCAAGAGATCAACTCTAGAGGATCCACATTTTGACTCGATTTTCATTTTTTTTAAGTGGACCCTACTCAAAAAGTCTAATAAAACTCTACTTGAATTAAGTCTGCATGTGAGAAGAATGCCTTAAAATGCAAGGAGAATAACAAACAAAACTACCTGGCCAAAAGAAAAGGGGATGGGATAATCTAGTTCCTTTTATATCTCTCAAAGAAAGGAACAGACGAGAATAGCCATTTTATTTGGTAAAATTATCTCTTCTTTGAAAGAGCAAAAGAACATTTGTGGTGCAAAAAGGCATAAAATTAAAATGCCCACTATGATCCCTAAAGTTTCTTTTCTTTGTACAAAGTGGAGAGAAAATTGAGGGGGGGGCACCCCTTCCCTCCGCCACCGTTGATATCTTCCCATGGGGCATTAGGAATTGGCAATGGCTAATATAACCTGCATTCTTTTTTTTTTACCTTTAGCCAATTGATAGGTGCGACATCCTTCACAAATGTTGATAACATTAAGCTTCATGTGCAGCCAATAATAGAGATCATTCACAAGAGCAAAGGCCTTGTCATGTCCCAAGTGACCTACAGCCTCCTGAATGTAATTCACGAACAAGTTCTCGAATAGAAGTTGCAGGCAGGAAAAGTTGGATACCTCTGAACAGGAAGTCATCACGTATGCTATAATATATGTGCTTGTCCAGGTTACCATTCAGAAGATATGAATTGATAGTACCGAAATCTTTGTCGTATGCATACTCCTGCTTGATCTGCTCAAAACCTAGTACAGTGACTGCCATAGTGGTGAGGAGATGTTTTCGACGACTTAATGCATCAGCCACAGTACTGAAAGGGGGATGAGAATTGAAATTCATGCAATAAACCATACAAACGATTACTAGTGTTTTCCAATATTAATGCTTTCTCTAGGCTTTTTAAGGGAAAGGGGGATGAGAGTTGAAATTCGTGCCAAAATAAGCCACAGCAGCCACAAACTGCTGCATATCATCATCATAATAATGGTATCTGTTTTTCATGTCAACCACAATGCCACCTGCGACCATTTGTGATGGAGAGGCACTGCCACATAACGGGCTCTTGGATCATGAGTCAGATCCAACCATGGCCAGCTTGTGGTCCAATAAAAGCCCTATTGTGCAAGGGGAAGACCCAATTGGACCCCCTAACCATGTCTACCCACTTGGTTTCAAGTGCTGCAGTTTATCACATACCTAATGCTCTAACTAAACAAGCGAGCCTAGACAACTTCAACAGTTTAATTATGCAAAAATAATGTAAGGCTCATTTGGAAACTCTAATTTGATCTAAGAAGAGCTAGTTAGATTAGGTATAGAACACTAGCTCAAAGTTTGAAGTTCTAATTTACTTTTAGTTCGGTTGGTAAAATTCTAAGGAAATGCTCTTATTTCACAGCAGCATGTCAGGTGAACATACAAATAAGACCTTATTAGAGGGGCATTTTTTGTTAATTTCAAAAATATAATTTTAACCAGAGAAAAGATTTACCTATCTGGTGCTTCCTCTAGTGATTATAACACAAAAGGAGGCAATTGCCTAATGGGTAGCAAAAAGACCAAAATAGTAAATAGAGAATGACCTAATCAAAGAATAGAAGTGAGATTTTAAAGAAAGCGTGAGAGATCATTATTCTCAGTAATTTAGAGTTTTCCCGTATTATGTTTTCAAGCACGAGAAAGTTTTCCAAATATTGAAACCCTTATCATTTGAAGAAGGATATTCCTCAAAGATTTTTTCTTTTCTTTTCTTTTTCTTTTTTCAATTTGTTTGGAACAAGGGGTTTGGAGAGAGAGCTGAAAGGACCTGACAAATAAGAAAAAAAAAAACACAAGCCTAGTTTTTATAATTCACCAAATCCTGATTGAGATGATAGGAGAAAGTTATATATACATAGAATATTCAAACCTATTTTATCATAGGTATTTTTATCGAAAACTTATGTAATTCAACCCTTTCCTCTTCTTAGCACTTCAAACAAGTAAGGTCTCGTTAAAAAACTAACCAGGAAACCACTTTTTTGTTTAGAGGTTTTCCCTCTAAATATAATTTAATTAGAACTCCATTCAGAGGTGATCCAAATACTCTAAAATATAAATAACCTCTAAAGCTCTAAGTAAGCTCTTAATTTTAGAGTTACCAAACAGGCCTCAAGTGTTCTAGTTTATAGAGAGTATTATTCTTTACAAGTAAATAGTTTCTAAAAATGAAAATTGGGACTCTTGGAAAGTTTCTAATTACGTCAATGAGGATTTTAGAAATATCCATTGGGATTTTTAGCAAGTCATGCCAATATGTACTTGTAGTGTCTTCTCTATTTATACATTGACTATAAAATTTGAGATTTCCTCTTCCACGGTTAGACGGTCATGATTTTGCTATGTTGAAGCTTCATTGTAGAAGGTTGGCCCGTTGGTCAATTAGGAGTCTTAGAAAGTTCCTAATTGTGTTGATTAGAATTTTTAGAAATCTCCAATGGGATTCTTAGCAACTCACACCAATATGTACTTGTTGTGTCTTCTCTACTCATACATTGATTAATAAAGTTTGAGATTTTCTCTTCCATGGTTAGACATGTAATACTATGCTAGACCAATGATGTTGAATCCATACTCATGATTTTGCTAAGTTAAAGCATTGGCTTCAAACTTTGACCCATTGGTCAATCTCCCCCTGGATCCATAAACTATTTTTAATCATATCTGATATCAATTTCTAATAGCTTTTGTAGTGCCCTTCTTATTTAAGCTCTCAACCCCGAATCATCCAGAAATTCAATTTCCTAACCCCAAATGACACACCATTCAGCTTTATAACTGCTTCCACGGACCACAGTAAAACAGATAAAACTACAGATATCCATTCCAAACTATCTCAACACTGAAATGTGGGTGCCGCGAGTCTCCCCACCTTGCTAAAAGGTCTGTGCTTTTTACAGTAACTCAACACAATACTACAAAACCGAAATTACTCGTCTCCATCAACAAGCCATTTGTTTGCATTCAGAACTTAAAATCGCAGTTGGGCTGAACATTGGCAGAACGGATGGACATCCATTCCTCTACACATAGGGAATAGTGTAGAAAAAAATAATCATTCAAGTGAGATACAACGCTTCTGCCTTTCTGTTTTCAACCAACTTCCCATCACAGTAGAAAGGTCACTAGCAGTATCCTTCCTGACATCATTTCCAGTTTCCAAGCCACCTCAAACTCACAGCAGGATCAAAAAATATAACACTAGGGCCCTGTCTGAACCCACAGAATTCAGTTGCCCAGCAACTGATTCACTTGTAACTCCATTCACCTGTATTTAGTAATAGCAACATAACAAAACTAACTGTCACTTAAATGCAACTCAGGTTATCCAATGGCAGCGCAAATTATAGGAAAACAATCCAACAAACCCAAAATAAAAACCACACTTGCAATACCATACAAGATAAAAAGCAACATTAAATTATAGAACAACAAAAAGGAACAAAAACCCAATTGTTTAAGACTGCATACCTCCTCCGCAGTAATGATGGCCTTGATATGCTGATTAAAAGAACCAAAACAACAAACCCCAAAAAACATCAAAACCAAATCATCAACCAACAAAATTAAAAAAAAAACCACCCAAATCAAAATTTAGAAAATTTTCACCTCCAAATTGAGAACGATTGCTCTTTCTCGCCCTAGAATCTTGGAGGGGTACGAAAGAAGCGGATCAAGAATTCGGAGATCTCGCGCATGGATGTCAACCCGGTCCATGATAGCATACTTGTCCACATCCAAAATCGTGCCCTCCTCCCCAGTGCAATCCAGCTGAACCCAGCTCCTAGACACGACCGTCTTCTTCTTCAGAGATGCTTGAGGATCTGCTGGGACTACGTATCCGTCTCGGGCCATCTCAACCGTCTAAAAAATCAACAAAATGAAATCAGATTCAGATCTTTAGAGTAAAATCTCAAATGCAGATGATTTGATACAATGATATGAGATTAGGATCATTACATCCGAAATTCACATCAGCAGAAACCCAAGCTGGGATTCATCAAAACCCTAGGAAGTAGAAGAAGAAGAAGAAGAAATGGGGGTTTTTTGAAATCAGGGTTTGGATTCGGCCATGGAAGAGCTGTTGGAGGAGGATCTCAGTGAGACAGTTACATGGTTAAATCATGGCGGGGAAAGAAAATATAAAAAAAATCGGGGAAGGTTCAAGCTCGGCTCGGCTCGAGCCGATGTTTAAGGAATTGGATCCGTAGTTGTAAGATGAGTTGTTGTTGGATCGGCATCGGCTTGGCTAAAGTGGAGGTCGGCTTGATGGACGGCTGTTTTTTTGAATTTTGTTTCCTGGAGAAGTCTACAGAGGTCGAGAGGAAGTGTTCGTCACTTCGTCTTATTCTATTCTTCTGAAATTCCCACTTGCAAAAGGTCTGACCAAGGACGGCTATTTTCTTTCTTTTTTTGAGAATCCTTGTTGGGGGAGAAACATTGGATGGTGGAGAAACTGTTTTTTTTTTAACCTTCTGAGAATTCTTGTTGGGGGAGAAACATTGGAGGGAGAAACATGTAATGGTCAACCATGGGTGGGGTGGGGTGGGGTGGGGTGGGGTGTGTTTGTGCACAAGACTCCTCTCATTAAATAAGCCCACCATAAGAGTAGAGATGCCAATTATACATAGGCTTCGACCCCTAAAAAAAAATGGGGGTTTAGAACCTATTATAGGTTATGATTAATAAACAATATCGGAACCATAATTCAATTTAAGTTTGGATATTAAATGGATTTGGCTTCTCATCATCCATGCAAGTTTCAACCCATGGACCTGAGACGCATTTCTTAACAGCATTGTAGATGCATGCAGCCTTGCCAACCTGTGTAGACTAAGAACTCAAATATAATATAGAAAAGGGAAAGGGAGTAGTTTTGAGAGTAGTAAAATTGGTGGGCCCTCTCAGGCGATGGGCAAAAAGAATAAGGATTGTAATGGCCCTCCTCTTTCTATTTGTGGACTCAATGAGAATCTACAATCATATTCATGTTTAAAGTAGTGTTGGTACTTGCTTTCAAAATGTTTTTGAGTCAATATTTAGCAAATGATTCATACATTTCTTGGCTCAAAGAGTTTGGATCTGTGTTTTTAAGACTAAGATATTAACTTTGTAGGGGTTAATGTTAAAAGCTTCATGTAACAACATATATAATGGTTTGGAAAATATTGGGTACCATCAACCTTGGAAGGTAAACTTGATGGATTGTTACTAGGTTGAATGATATCTCTTTTTTATTTTCAGGTTAAATGATATCCTAATTTAAGGTAAAACAAAATAAAATAAAAGTTGGAATTGGTTCCAAATCCAATTCCGAAATCGGATCTAGTACTCTTTTTGGTATTGGGTCCAGAACTAAAAACAGGTTCTGAGACGGAACCAAAACTATCATTTACAAAATGATTCTGAATCTGAGTCAAGTATGGTTCCAGCCTAGAACTGACACGTTGATCCCTACCTAAAATTGACTTTTTGAAGTCGTTGATATTCAAAAGTCTAATAGTCAAATAGAGAATTCCAAATGCTCCACAGTCATAATCTGACACCAGCATAATGTAGATTACTTGCAACAACCTTTCAAAAAAAGATAAACTGCGAGAAACCTTCTACTAGTTTTTGTATCATCAATAGCGTATGTCCACATTTAGGCCCAAGTTTCTTAGAGAAGTAGCATTGGATTACAAGATTTAGAAAAAATTCAACTAAGATGTTTATTTTGTTTTTAAATAAGGATATCCTAATTACTATAAACAGTAAGAGAGAGGGTAGCGAAGACATTATTTTACTTCAACTATGTCAATAGGTTACATTTGATGGGTTACATTAACTTCATAATAAAAAAAAAGCTGAAATTCAACTTAATGTCAGCAAGTGTTGATCTTCAATAAGTAGATCTTTATACTGATATTGTGCAAGCTCATTACATCAATGCAAATACCTCATTATACATATATTGTGGTCTCTCTTTCAACTAATGAAAATGCCCCCCATTTCTAAATCTAGACTACATAAAGACATATACAATGTACATATTCGAATCCAACTAATATTTAGTTTAATACAATCATATTTCTTATAGATATATATATATATATATATTCTCATTCATGTTTTTTTTTTGTAAATGTTCGATCCAATAACGAATTAGAATTATGTAAAAGCTGATACAAATGATAATAGTAGAGTTTGGAAAGTTTCTATAGAGATGGAGATATGTACGTAATATAAGTTGATATATAAAAGAGGAATTTATCCGTAAAATCCCTGTAGGACCGCATACGTCCCAACAGGACCCAGTTCAATATTTTATACGGGGAGGGATCCTCGTATGGGCCTTTTTTTCTTCTTTTTTTTTCGTTTTGCGATATGGTCGATATCTACCATTAAAAGGTCGATATCGACCATTATGCGAGAATGTGTTAAATCTCGCCCCCGATTCCACTTTTCGCATTTCTCCATTTAGGTCGTCTTCAACACTGCTCTGGAGTTTTTCTCTTCCAGAAACCACCATAAAACGCCATCTCCATGGTGGTTGAACTCCATTAAGACAAAGGTACATACATTATCTACCACCTTAGACTGATTTATGTACCCTAAAACACCATCACCTAGATTCTTCTCCAATATTTAATTGTTGGAAACCCTAGAAACCGTGGGAAATCTTCTTTCTATGCCCCAGACAACTGCGGTTTATGGGGTTTTAAGGGTTTGTTTTGGAGTTGTCCCTCTTTTCAAGCGTTTGTCACTTTTGGAAGAAAATCATCAACAGTTTTAATGAATTTGAGTTGATATTGTGGGTGAAAGTGAATCTGCACATTGGTTTTGTTTTGGACTTTAAAGCTGTATTTCATAGAATTAATATAATTATAGTTGGTTCTCTTGATGATTTTTGAATAACATGAGAATGGGTGGAATAATGTGTGAGGAATAGCACTCAATAGCTTGGTTTGAAAGCATTGTTCCAAGCGCTATAATAAATAGACTATTGATCAAAATGTCTTTTCTTTCTGTTGATAGAACTATTATCCTAAATATTTAGTTAGTTGTAAACGTTTGAGAACAGCTGCTTAATCTTTTTATTTGGCATGGTATGCAGAGTTTTTATCAATGTGAAGATATTTTCTCTACTCTAATTATATTACAAATGTTGTTAATACAGATCTGTATTAACTGTCATTCTGAAAGTACCTAATTTTCACCGATGTCTTTATGAATATCTTCTGATATAATGACAGCATGTCAGATAGAGAGGTGTTGTTCATCTTCCACTATGGCGGTGACTTTGAATTCGATATAAGTCGTCCTGTGTATAATGGAGAAAAACAAAAGATGAGATTTTTAGCTACAGACATAACATATGAATATCTGGCTAAAGAAGCAATCGAAGCATCTAATGGGGACTCATCCATCCAGAATTTAAGCATGCAATACCTACATCACAGTGGACGAGCATTCTCCATGACCAACATTGATGATGATATTGATGTTAGGAGTATGTTCAAAGCATCGGGTGATGAATCGAATGGGATATATTTATATATCTTCAACGGTCGGAACAAGGAGCAGTGCATAAGAGGAGATAATTGGAAATACACTTATAGATTGCATAAGTAGATTTTACATCACCAAATACTATATTTTTCTTCCTACTTGCTTATTTATGTAATGATTCATGTAGGTTTCAAAGGAGCTCTGTTCGTCGCTCTTGTCCGGAAAAGAGATGGAATTCATCAGGAACTTTCATAAAAAAAAAAAAGCTCTAAACTCAACTAGTTATGGATACGTACCTACCATTGACATCCTTGAAGACAGAGACATGTATTTTCCTACTGTGCGGGTTGATTGCAGTCCACGTCAGACGGTCGGACAAGACACTATCGATGATGATCTGGTATTTGGTACAAACCGTGGTGATGATATCCATCTTGATGGGCCTCCCTCCAAAAGCCAAATCCATTCGATTCCAATGTCGAAGGCCGAAAGTAAAGTTGAAGGAGCCAATCCAATCAATGAGGCATTTCGTTGTAATGGAACTCCGACTTAAGTTGCAGGAGCCAATCCAGTCAATGAGGCATTTTGTTGTAATGAAACTCCGGCTGTTGATCTTGGGGATAAAATGGAGCCCGGGGACATAAACACAGATGTTGGCAACAACTCGGCACGGGAAATGTGGCTCGGCCATGAGTTCCAAGATCGACAAACATTCCAGAATACTTTGGCTAAGTTCGCAATTTATGGCAACTTCACTCTTAGACCCTTGAAGACCAACATGACCAAAGTAACTGCACGCGCAGAGATCAGGAATGCCCATGGCGTATTCACACTTGCCCACAATTTAAAGTAAGGACGTACAATCCTAACCATTAATGCTCAAGGCCAATGATGGGCATGGCACATCGACAAGCATCTTCGGCACTTATTACAGAGTTCATCATGGATAGAATCGGACAAAATATCAATTTGAAACCGAAAAAGATAATGAATGACTACCAGATGGAGTTTGGGGTGACCATTAGCTACAGGAAGGCTTATATAGCAAGGGAGATGGCACTGAATGTTGTTCGTGGATCGTATGAAGACTCCTTCCAGCAACTACCTCTGTACTGTAAAGAACTTCATATGAGCAACCCTGGCACTGTAACAAACATAGACACCACAACAGAGAACCATTTCAGAAGATTTTTTTTGAGCATTCAGACCTTGTTTAAGGTCTTTCACATCTTCGTTGAGACCGGTGATTGCTGTCGACGGTTCACATCTCCGAGGCAAGTATCCAGGTGTCTTGCTTATAGCAGTAACACGTGATGCCAATCAAAAGCTGCTTCCAATCGCCTTCGGTTTTGAGGAAGCTGAGCGCCATGACAGCTGGGAGTGGTTCCTTGCTAATTTGTTCATAGTGCTGGGGGAGCCGGCCAACTTGACTATTGTTTCAGACCGTCAGAAGGGCCTCATTCCAGCACTGGAGAACACCATGCCATAGGCAATTCACTGTTATTATTGTCGTCACATTGCTGAAAACATCAAGGCTGTTTTCAATGATGGGGCAATCGTGATGAAATTCTGGCGGGCAGCAAAGTCGTATAGGCCTTATGAGTATGAGGTTTACATGATGGATATACTGTTAGGAATTTTGTGTATTGCAATTTGATGGATGCATTATCATTTTCATCATCATTTGAATTTTCACATGAGCATTGATTTAGAAATCTTGAAATCTTGGTTTTCACATGCATTGTTTTTAGAATTCATGGTTCATGCATGTTTTGATTTTATACTTGGATGAAATTAGTTTTGAAAAGAATTTTTAAGAATCAAGCAAGCCATTGTTTTTAAAAGTTTGAAATCTTTTTGGCTTTTTATATTTCATGTTTTTAAACCGCTTAGAATTGATTTAAAACATGATTCCAAGCTTGATTTATTGGCCCAAAAAATCCCCAAGGAAAAATACTTTAAAATATGCAAAATATGCATTTTTGGGGGAATTGGTCCAGGGGACCCGGTCGACCCGCAGTTTGGCCGGTCGACCGAGCCCATGGACCCGGTTGACCGAAGACACTGCAGGTCGACCGAGAAAGTGTCCGTTGGCATTTTTCCAAACGGTCAGTTTTATGACCGTTGAAGGGTAGGTCGACCGGGGCCTGTATGGGGTCGACCGAGGACACGCAGAAAGTCAGTTTTTTACTATAAATACTAGTTCATTCCTTGAAAATTTTGAGGAACTCTAAGGCCCTCCTTGAGGTGATTTGAGGCCAAACAAAGGGGAATGAGCTAAGGGAAACTTAGGGTCATTAGGAAAGCTAAAGCTTGGGATTAATGAAGTTAAATCACTAAGTAAGCTTGCTTTTCCTAATCATATTTTTTCTTGCTTTATTCTATTTATTGGTAAATCTTTTCTAGCATGTTAATGTATGATTTGTTGTGTCCTTAACATGTTTATGTTTTGAATTGATTCATTGTTTTGGATACATCACCTTGATTCAAACCAAGTAGTACTTAAATTGGTATATCTAAGTAGATCATGTTTTGGAATCATCTTTGAAATCATATGTAACATGATTCCTATACTTGGTTGAATCTTTGGTTGTTGTTTTTCATCATAAGAAAATCTCTTTCAAATCTATCTTATGTTTTGGATTCAACAACTTTACTAATCACATGTATTTTGTTTTAAAGTTTCACAACTTGTTTAGCTTTGATTGGTATATCATCTTCAAGTTGTATTTTTAATACATGAGATTTGACCCTTTATTTCAATCAAATCTATTTGTATGTTTTACTCTTTCAAATGTTTTAAACATACATTAAGCTTCATTGTTAATTTGATTGAAATCCATATGCATCACATGTTTTGTTCTTTGATTTTCACAAACTTGTTTAGAATACATAGGTATGTCTTTTACAAGTTACTTTTAAACATGTGATAAGCATTTCCTCAATCATAAATGTTTTGAGCTAAAACTTTCTAAAGCCTTTGGCATACATTTATAAGCTTTGATTTTCAAATTGATTGAGGACATCATGCATACACTTTGAGCATACATCTTTGCATTCATATAGTGTTTGTATGAATTAGATTTTCACTTTTATATCCGCCTATTTAAGAGGCAATGTATTGAGCCAAAATTGTAATCTCCATCAAGTGTATTATAGACACTACTTAGAGAGATAACCAACCTTTTGGTTGAAGAGGTTATTGCTTAGCCTTGAAAAGCATATTGTAAGAGGTTATTGCTTAGCCTAGAAAAGCATAGTTGTAAAGGTTATTGCTTAGCCTATTGAAAAGCATACATAGTGGAAATCCGGTGGGGTGTGAGGAACACAAGCCGGTAGTGGATGTAGGCGTTGAGGCCGAACCACTATAAATCTTGTGTTGTGGTGATTGCATTGTGATGATTGTATTTGTTTAAGCTTCCGCATTTTGTTTGATTAATCATCACATGTGACTAATTGATTTAAATAAGTTAAAATTGGTCATAGTTGGTCATTAGTTGTAGCTCACCCTATTCACCCCCCCTCTAGGGTAGGGATCCCCAGTAATTACAAGTGGTATCAGAGCAAGGTTACTCCATTTAGGGCTTAAACACCCGGAGTTGATCCATATTTGCTTAAATCTAGATTTGAACCCTAGAGTTGTGTTTTATTGCATATCATTAGAATGATTTCCACTATGGTTGAAAATGAATTTTCTTTCCTAGCTCTTGATTTCCCCTAAGATTCAATCTCACCACTCTAAAACTTTTTCAAGTTAAAACTCCAAGAGTTGGTGGGACCTCAAAGTGAACCCTCAAGGACAACCTTTTCAAGACCTTAGGTGAATCTTCAAAGGTAGACAATTAGACTAACCTTAAGGCCTTGAACCTCACTAGACCAACCTATTCTTTTTAGTCATATCTAATTGTTGGTCATGTTACATTTGCATTTTGTTTCTACATAGCCACATCTCTTAAAATACAATGTTTCTTTGTGATCATTTGATTTTGTCTACATGAACTTTCTTAGTTATATCTTTGGTTTTCAAAATCATTTGATTGCTATATCCTCATATAGATTTGCATTTTGTTCTCATATAGTTATAACTATTGTAGTGCATTTCTAGTTGAGGATCATCAATTGATTGTGATTACAAAAGCTTTCTTAGCTAGATTTTTCATGATCATTTGATGTTGGAAAATCATTTGTTTGGATATCATAGTTAGATTATTTTGTAAAACAAATGATTCAAATCAATTTAGATTTTCCATGAACTTACAAGTTATATCTTTTTGTATGGAAAATATGTGTTCAATTTGTATGAGTATCTATTGTCATATTTAGGATACAAATTGAAAATCTGGTATTAGTTCACTTCATGGTTTTCAAAATCACTTGATCATAAGTTTATAAATGTTTCATTGTTGGATTTTGAATATTGGAATGAATTAAAGATCTTTGGAAAATGTTCTAAGCTTTATTAGTTATATTTTTAAAAGCATTTTCCTTGAGTTTATTTCCGTGTGCTTATAATCTTATCATTTAGAAGGAAATACATTTTACAAGCAATTTGCATCTTTGCTCAACAAAGTTACATTCCTTCAAATGCAAATTGACTTTGTTATTATGTCTTACTTTGTATGGTTGGGTATGATGTCATTGATTTGCATGTTTTTGCCTAACTTTGTATATCGTTTCATTAATGCAAATTGATGATTATTTATATGCTTTATAGTAAAATCTTTTCTTTCATGATCATTTGAGCTTCTTAACTACACATGTGATTTTGTGTGCTAAGTTCATTTGGTATGATTCTCATATCCATTTTCCATTGCATTGTAAGCATAGTACATTTGCTAGAGTGGAGATTTTACATGATAGATTAATGGATCATTTTAGATGAATTTGAATTAAACCATTGTTCTTCATAGGTATACCTTATATGAGATCCATTTTCATCTATATGCGATCCATGACATCGTTCTAATTTCATACCCTCTTGTGCATGCATAGGTATATTCTTTATTGATGATGTGGTATGAGTTAGATCATGAATGTTGATTGATCCTCTCTATGCAAATGTCAAATAGTTCCATGTATGGTTGTGCTCTTAAGTTACATTTGTGGACACCATACTAGAACTCTCAAATCCATCCTTTGTACTTCATAAGCTTTGCTACAGATGGATGGTTGTGATATTGATTTATGCATAATTTCATAGTAATATTGCTTGTGCATTTTTCAATATCATATTTATGATCATATGAGACTCTCATCAAAATCCATTCTTTGTATCTTATAGGCACATCTACTTTAGATGGATTTCTTTCATATTGAGTTCATATGGTTTTTCAAATTGCATACATCTCTAAGTTATATCTTTATATGCAATTTCTCATGTTCATCACTATGCTCATTAGTTATATCATTAAAAGTGATGAATATTCTTTTATGATGCTTGATCTTATATTTGTCACATTTCATTAGCATCATAATGTTCATGTTTGCCTCCTCTCATGCTCATATAGGTAAATCTTATGACCACCATGTTTTATGTGTTAATAATCTTGGTTGGTTAATGGTTGAGGTAGGCTTCATGTTTGAACTTCATTTCATTCATCTTGTGCACATAATAGTCATAATTTTTGATTGGATGAAATGATTTCAAAATTTACATAGCATATGTTTTTCATAGGTATATTGATTGATGCTATGTTGAATAAACCCCATAACATCATGGATAGCTCTAATTTGGATTGATCCTAGTAGTTATATTCTTTTTAACTCCATTTTAGAGTGATTGAGATAATAGTCATATCCTTTAATCTCAATTGGTATTTCTTTATTCCAATTGGTATCCATGGTTGCTTTTCTCCATGACCTTGCTCTTAATCTTGGTAATTTGATCATATTGAGCTCTATAGTTAAATGAATCTAATCCTTTCCTTGAAGTTTACCCTCAGTGGTAAAACCATCTTCTTCTTGAACCAAATAGTTAAATCTTTGTCAAAAGTTTGACAAAAGGAGAGAATGGATTGAGGGGGAGTATAAACCTTCATAGGAAGTATTAGTTTTGATCAAATTCACCATTGAATTGGCTTTATACCCTTAGACTACTACCATACATGATACCTGTTATATATTCCATTTTCGATTTCTTTCGTTAACAGGTGCTACTAAAAGGTATTTTCCTTATTTCATGTGTGTAGGTACCTTTGCAATTTAATGTCAAAGGGGGAGAATATTGTAGATGTCAAAAAGGGAGAGTATAGCCAATTTATCTAAGGGAAGAATTTGTATTATCTTCCAAAGGGGGAGAAGATGCATATCTTGCCAAAGAGAGAGAGTGCATGGTCAAAGGGGGAGAGTTGATAGAAGACTAAGCTTGGGAGTTAAAGAAGTTGCTTGGCTAAAGAAGAAAAGAAAGCTTGAAGAATGATCAAGCTCCAAGCATCAAGAATGAAGAAAAAGAACAAGAGCCCAAGCTAAGTCAAAGTAGCATCCAAGAGATTTCAAGACTTGTCCAGCTAAGGGGGAGCTGAAGACTTAGTGTGTAAATTCGGTGATGAGTGAGTTGCCATCAAATTGCAAAGGGGGAGATTGTTAGGAATTTTGTGTATTGCAATTTGATGGATGCATTATCATTTTCATCATCATTTGAATTTTCACATGAGCATTGATTTAGAAATCTTGAAATCTTGATTTTCACATGCATTGTTTTTAGAATTCATGGTTCATGCATGTTTTGATTTTATACTTGGATGAAATTAGTTTTGAAAAGAATTTTTAAGAATCAAGCAAGCCATTGTTTTTAAAAGTTTGAAATCTTTTTGGCTTTTTATGTTTCATGTTTTTAAACCGCTTAGAATTGATTTAAAATATGATTCCAAGCTTGATTTATTGGCCCAAAAAATCCCCAAGGAAAAATACTTTAAAATATGCAAAATATGCATTTTTGGGGGAATTGGTCCAGGGGACCCGGTCGACCCGCAGTTTGGCCGGTCGACCGAGCCCATGGACCCGGTCGACCGAAGACACTGCAGGTCGACCGAGAAAGTGTCCGTTGGCATTTTTCCAAACGGTCAGTTTTATGACCGTTGAAGGGTAGGTCGACCGGGGCCTGTATGGGGTCGACCGAGGACACGCAGAAAGTCAGTTTTTTACTATAAATACTAGTTCATTCCTTAAAAATTTTGAGGAACTCTAAGGCCCTCCTTGAGGTGATTTGAGGCCAAACAAAGGGGAATGAGCTAAGGGAAACTTAGGGTCATTAGGAAAGCTAAAGCTTGGGATTAATGAAGTTAAATCACTAAGTAAGCTTGCTTTTCCTAATCATATGTTTTCATGCTTTATTCTATTTATTGGTAAATCTTTTCTAGCATGTTAATGTATGATTTGTTGTGTCCTTAACATGTTTATGTTTTGAATTGATTCATTGTTTTGGATACATCACCTTGATTCAAACCAAGTAGTACTTAAATTGGTATATCTAAGTAGATCATGTTTTGGAATCATCTTTGAAATCATATGTAACATGATTCCTATACTTGGTTGAATCTTTGGTTGTTGTTTTTCATCATAAGAAAATCTCTTTCAAATCTATCTTATGTTTTGGATTCAACAACTTTACTAATCACATGTATTTTGTTTTAAAGTTTCACAACTTGTTTAGCTTTGATTGGTATATCATCTTCAAGTTGTATTTTTTAATACATGAGATTTGACCCTTTATTTCAATCAAATCTATTTGTATGTTTTACTCTTTCAAAATACTTTAAACATACATTAAGCTTCATTGTTAATTTGATTGAAATCCATATGCATCACATGTTTTGTTCTTTGATTTTCACAAACTTGTTTAGAATACATAGGTATGTCTTTTACAAGTTACTTTTAAACATGTGATAAGCATTTCCTCAATCATAAATGTTTTGAGCTAAAACTTTCTAAAGCCTTTGGCATACATTTATGAGCTTTGATTTTCAAATTGATTGAGGACATCATGCATACACTTTGAGCATACATCTTTGCATTCATATAGTGTTTGTATGAATTAGATTTTCACTTTTATATCCGCCTATTTAAGAGGCAATGTATTGAGCCAAAATTGTAATCTCCATCAAGTGTATTATAGACACTACTTAGAGAGATAACCAACCTTTTGGTTGAAGAGGTTATTGCTTAGCCTTGAAAAGCATATTGTAAGAGGTTATTGCTTAGCCTAGAAAAGCATAGTTGTAAAAGTTATTGCTTAGCCTATTGAAAAGCATACATAGTGGAAATCCGGTGGGGTGTGAGGAACACAAGCCGGTAGTGGATGTAGGCATTGAGGCCGAACCACTATAAATCTTGTGTTGTGGTGATTGCATTGTGATGATTGTATTTGTTTAAGCTTCCGCATTTTGTTTGATTAATCATCACATGTGACTAATTGATTTAAATAAGTTAAAATTGGTCATAGTTGGTCACTAGTTGTAGCTCACCTTATTCACCCCCCCTCTAGGGTAAGGATCCCCAGTAATTACATATACGTGCAGTAAGCCAAGAAGCATTCAGCTACATTGAGGCAATTGGTCGGCAACGTTAGGCGAATGCATATGTAGAAGGCCATCGGTATGACATGCTTACTAGCAACGCGAACGAGTGCACTAACAGCCTCTTAAGAAATACAAGAGTCTTGCCCATCACAAAACAGGTAGACGAAATACGTGTCAAGTTAATGGAGTTCTATCAGAAATGACACCTCATATCTCAAAGCATAACAACTCGTCTAACTCCATATGCGGAGAAAGTTCCAAGCCAAAAAACGGAGGATGCTCGCCGAGTGCACGTTCGAATAGCTGGCCTCGTTTAATTTCAGGTTCAATCTGCGGAGTACGTGGATGTTGTTGACCTCGAACGGAAAACCTACACATGTCGGAAATGGCAGTTATTAGGCATCCCGTGTTGTCACGCATTGGCTTTAATGAATGTCAGAAATTATGATCCATACGCATTCTGTGAGCATTGGTATTTGTCAAGCGTATACCGTACGTCATACAGTGAAGTCCTACATGATACTTATGACCCCAAACAATGGAGCACACATGTGACGTCAAGGTTCTTCCACCAATAGCCACTAAACAGCCCGGACGTCCAAAAAAGATGAGGATCCGTAGCGAAGATCATGGTCACCAAAGAAGGGTCGTAACGTGTTCAAATTACAAAGGGAGAGGGCATAACCGTGGAGGGTGTGGCAATCCTCCAGTAAGCAGTTGATGGACATAGGTGGAAGTCCTTGGGTGGTATTTTTTGGGTGGACTAAGATGATGCATATAGCCCCATTGTAAGTAAGAACAGTTGTCTGTGAATTTTTTAGTTGCTTCAAAACACGCATACAGGCCGGTTGTAATTAAGAACAGTTGCAAGTAAGAACAATTGTCTAGAAATTTTTTGTGGATTATTACATGATTCATATAGTTCCATTGTAAGTGGAAACTGCTCTAAATAAGAACAACTGTGAGGAAATTTTTTGGGGTATTAGATGATGCACATAATCCTATTGTAAGTGAAAATCTTTGTATAGATATTTTGTAATGGTCGTCCTGTATAGTAAATGGATATTGAAAATATAGCACAGCACTTTGAAAATGATTAGAAGTGGATGTGGGTTTATTTTAGTGGCACTGAAATGGTGGTTTTTACAGCTCCAGTGTACTCATTATTTGTTCTTAACAATATATGTAAATTATGTATGTGAAAACCTAGGTTGTTGTGATCCAGATTACATGTGAATTTAACCCTGAAGAGTAGACCAGCATGTGTCACAAATCCAGCCATTGTAACAACATATTTGTGGGTTCTAAGAAATGGTCGATATCGACTATAAACGTGGTCAATATCGACCACATAAAAATCACAGTAGTGGTCGATATCGACCACTTTTATAGTCGATATCGAGCACATAATTGAAATGCAATTTCCAGCTACATTCACACTAGTGGTCGATATCGATATAATTGTAGTCGATATCAACCACATAACTAAAACTTGGTTTTCACTACATGTTTCAGTAGTAGTCGATATCGACCACTTTGGGTGATAAAGGAAAAAATAGGATGGCAGAGATCAGTGCCACGTTTGGAGAGACAAACCCTGTAATTTAACCCTGTAACTTGATTATTAAAGCATGTTCACATAATTCATCAGCATCTGTAGAAAATATACATGCTGAGTCCACAAATTCTAAACCAAAATAATCCATAACATCAGACCTAACTATACACAAGACCCCATTCTTGATCAAAACCACCAAATCCATTCATTAGCAAAAATGTACACATACGTAAAAAAGACAACTATAAAACTGTTTACAGAAGTCCATACTAATTGGACAGTGTCCTGCATTCCACACAAAGAGTTCCACGAAATGACAAAATTCAAGATATGTACAATTGAATTTCAATCAAAGTGAAGCTAGGAGATATGTCTGCCCAACACTCAGCAAGCTCATCTTGATGGGGAGTCTGTCATCAATTCAGTGAAGCACGGCCTGTTGGCATTCAATTGCCAACTCCTCTTAAAAATCTCTACAACGATTTTGCTTCGAAAGTATGGGATATTTGACTGATTGAATTTAAAGGGCAGTCGGTGCACACAGTGAGCAGTGAAGGCCATTGCAAATACTCCACAATCATTGGAATTTTTCTGACGAGGGATGTCCGTCCTCTCGAGCCATGACCACATAAATGGGTCGTTCCAACCGAAGTGACTGTACCTCTCGTTCAACCATCCCATCTGACAATGTACAAACAAAATGAGCATTCCAATATATCTTTCATGAAAGTAAACACGAGACAAACCCTATCTTGCGCTCCCCAAAGAAACAAAGCGAAACACAAGCTGAACAAAATGAGACGAATAACTTACAAATTTTTCAGCATGCTTCATTGACCGATGACCTTTATCCATGCTGTTGTATAACTCTCATCTCTTCTCATCAACGTACCTGACCAGTCGGGTGAAATGAGACCTGTGATAGATGATGAAGACCAGCGTGCTCATTTCCTTCGCATCCCACACTCTATGCCCTTGTTTCCCGAATACGACTTCCACCGTGGAATCACTCCCATCGCGCCACCAACTCTGCAAGATGGTGGAGGCCCGTCCGCTTCACGTAGTCCTTTTGTTGCTTTGTAAGTGACCATGTATTCCTGTCCGGATTTGTAGGTATGCACCTCAGCCTCCCGAATTCCTAGTGTGTACAATAATCAGCAAATTTTGTTAGCATGTAGAAGATGTCATACAATAACAAAGTATATTGATGCTATGAATTAAGGAAGTATTTAGTTGTGGGAATATACATCTCCACGGCGGATTCCTTCGGATACATGCCAGCGTTGATTGTATGAGCCTTCGGAGCTTCGAGTGCTTGTTCTTCATTCGTCTGCACATATAAAAGCAATTAAGGAACATGAGTATACACTGGCGATTGGAAAAAGAATCAGAAAACATTAAAGCATGATGTTGACCACTAAGCCAGAGTTGAGAGGGGATTCTCAACAAATTATATGAGTATACACATTGAGGCAGGAAATACAATCTGAAAAACATTTAACTAGTTATATGTTGAGGCCTAAGCAAGAGTTTGGAGGGGATTATGAGCAAATTATATGGTTGGAAAGTGATTAGTGCATTCATTATAAGTAGTTTCCATGCCACAATTTTCCTATATTTTTTATTTCTAATCAGAGTTCGTGGACTGATTAGAAAGTTTAAATTCAGAGCCTCTCTTTGGCTGAATGAGATTTCTCTGCATACCTTCAGCAGTTTTGAACACGAATGTATTGGAAAAGTGCGCCACTTGAAAACCAGCCAAATGCGGTTGCTATGCCCTGAAATTATGTAGATTTGAAGTGCACAATGAGTACTTTTAAACCCCCAAATTTCAGCACTAATGTGTCTCGGAAAGCAGGTTAATCAGCGGCCCAAACAGGAGTACACAGTTTATGTGAACTTTAACACTTTTGTGTTGGAAAAGTGAGCGAGTAGGAAACCCCCCAAGGGCGGTTGATTTGTCATGGAAAAAAGAAGATTTGAAGTGCCCCATTTGTATTTTTTAAACCCCCCGAATTCAGCCCTAATGTGTATCAGAAAGCAGGTTAATCAGCGGCCCAAACAGGGGTACACAGTTTCTTAGATTTTAACACTTAACAGTTGGAGAAGTGGACACGTAGGAAACTAGCCAAACGTGGTTCAAATGTCCAGCTTCTACGATGCTGTTGAAGTGCTACATGAATACTTTTAAACCCCCGAATCTCAGCCCTAATGTGTAACAGAAAGCGGGTTAATCAGCGGCCCAAACAGGGGTATATAGTTTGGACATATTTTAACTGCTCTGGGTTGGAAGGAGAGAGGCTAGAGAAAGATAGGCCATCAATTCAGTGGTGTTGTAGGGGATGCAGAGAAGGCCTGATTGGAGAAGGACAAGGTCATTTCAAGTAACAAGAACTTGCACTACAATGTCCTTATCCTTGGCCTTTTCTAACAAATCGCATCTTTATTTATTCATTTGTTTATGCTTTCCATAAATAAAACAGGTGAATCTCTCTCTCTCTCATTCTTTGAGTGAAAAATGACAATTAGTTGTAGCTGCCACTATTATTATTTCATGAGAATGCATTTTGTTTCTTTCTTTTTTGCATACATTTGTCTTTGATGATGAATTATATATGCATCCTATATGATTATCTTGATATTACTCAAAATACCTTTTCAGATAATTCATACCTACATTTTGATAACTTGTAGATTGCGTAGTACTGTTTTTTTTATCTTATGAGATGAATTAGGAATGAAATCTTTTAGGATTTCTTCTTATCAAATGCAGAAATTGATAAAGAAACGCGAAACAATGGGGAGGCACCCTAAACCATTCTTATTGGGGTTCACCAAAGAGATGAAAACATATATGTTTTTTGTTTTTTATTTTCTATATCACTCCCCAGTGACATAAATCTAGTTTGTTTTAGAATTCTTGACAATCCAATTATCCAAACTCCTACAAAAAATCTTTGTTATCAGATGGGCCCTTATGCGGAAAGATCTTTATTTTTCGATAATATAAATGTTGTCAAAACAAGGAAGACAAAAGTAACTGCAACCTTCAATATTGCTTGGCAGATGATAGATGGAGCTTATTGCATTTTGTAGTTTCGTTTTAGAGAGATCTTCTTGTGGTTTGTTTGATTAGGAGCATTGCATATTCTTTTTTGTTGTAGTACCTGCCAAGTTGGTATATTCATGCTCAGATGCTCTGTCAAAGTCAAATACTGTGAATTGTCCTATTGAATGGTAGAGTTTTAAACGCAAGAGCTAAATAGCTTGTTTGGTTCCTAAATTCTCCACATTCTAAGATTCTAATTGTTATTTGTTATGGAAGCATCTAGAAAGTTTGGGTCCTTTTGTATGCATGGTGTCTTGAATTTCGAGGAACTTTAGGAAACTCATTCCTAAAATTGTAGAAACAAACCAGTTCTTATTAATTAATCTCCTCTTTGATGGAAAATTAACCAAGATAACTGGAAAATGAATAACCTGCTACCATCCTCATAAATCAAATCCTACGAAATTTTAGATATTCCATCTTGTATCATTTATCCTCTCACCTCTTTGATAATCATTTGTTGAAACCTAATTTACAATGAAGTCTTAGGCGTTCAATTCCATGTATCTTCAAAAAAGTTCCCTTGGGAAAATAATTATTTGCAGAATTAGAATACATCAACAAAATGGATTTTTGCGACCATTTTACATGCTAAGAAAGACATGAGACGTTTTGCTAAGTCATTTTACAAGACAATGTAAAATTTGATGCACCTTAACAAGAATATTTTGCATTTTGAAACTAACTGAAGCTCTTTCTGTTGGTTGCTATAATTCTTCTTGATTAAAGGTATCCATATATGGACAGATACTAGGTTGGAGGTTGTTGGTGTGATCTGATTTTTAGTTTTTCTTTCCTAAAAAATATATAAAATGGCTTCGTCTCATGCTCCCCTGCCTGGATCTTCATCTCCACCTGTGCCTCTCACATCGCCATCACCACTAATTCCCACACCACCTGTATCACCATCACCTCCACCATCATCACCCCCACCCTCGTCTCCACCTCCAGCACCAATATTAGCCTCTCCACCTCTAGTACCTATACTCCCACCACCCTCTGGTGATGCTCCCTCACCGCCCCCGCCTGACTCTTCTTCTTCACCACCGCCGCCTCCTACTCCTCCCTCACCAACACCGCCATCTGTTGTCCAACCACCTCCAACATCTACTTTTAATGCCTCACCACCTCCACCACAAGCGCATTCTACAAAGGAGCCTTCCAAACACACGCCATTTCAGTCTAAGAGCCCACCGCCATCCTCATGATTGGACAAGCACTCAATTGATATGTAACTAACTATTATCATTGGAGTTGTGGTGGGCGTCGGGTTATTTATTGTTATTCTAGGTTCGGTGTTCTTATTTTGCTGTATGAAGAAGAAGAAAAGGTCTCAAAATCATATGCAGTACTATGCAGATCCACCTAGTAAAGGGACTCAGGGACCCAAAGATACCACTCTAACCCATACTCTATTTCTCATGAAAGTATAGAGAATAAACATGTGTAAGAACTCTCATTGAGATTTTGTTGGGGATGTTTTTGTTTCATCATTGTTTCATATATGTGGCTACATTTCCAATGTTCATTCAGTGCACTTGTTTCGTTTTGTTTTTTTTTTTTTTTTTTTAGAAACTCTTGCCCAACTTGTGAAGTAAGATGTTAAGGCAATATTTGTCTCATAGAATTGAATTCCTAAATTGTATTTCTTCAAGTGGTTAAAAATGAAGAAAGAGAGGTGAATATTAAAAAATAAACTATCTTTACTCAAACAATAAAAATCTTGGAAAGTCAAGGTCCCTTCTGCATTGCTCCCTCAAATCCTTCGCCCCCCACCTCGTGTCTTTCAATCTTCACCTCTTTAATAATCCATCAATTAAGCTCATTTGACAGGAGTTCCTATGTCTTCCATGCAAACAAATAGGCCCTAAGTGTTAATCAAGTGACATGCAAGATGTTCACAAGTGCACTAATCATCTGTACAGAATCAGCTTTACAAAATAATGCTACTGGTCCAATCTAAGAAGATAAATTTCGAACTTCTTTCTAAATCTATTTTAATAAACTATTTCAAACCCTTCGAACAGAAGGCAAACTATGTCCAATCATGTTAATTTTTAGTTTTTACTACTTGACAAATCTACAACTTCCTAGTATATTTTTAGGCCACTCACCTACACCAAGTACCAACATTATAGCAAGTCCTGTGATTATGTGATATAAGATTTAAAATCTCACTTGTCACCTTACATTTGCACGCTTCAATTTTAGTTGTTTAATCATCATCATTCATCATATAATTGTTTGTACAGGTAGTAACTATTACATGAATAACCTAATGGTACAATGTGGCCCAACCAGAACACACCATCAAAATTCCTCCACCTCCTGGTCCGCAAGGGTTCGTCAGGTGCTGGATGGCCCTCACCATCTCCACCAGCAGGCATGCCATGGGCCTCACCGCCTCCTCCGCCACCATCCATGATGAATAGTCACTAGATGAGCTCCAACTTCTCCGATTACGAGCTGCTACAACCATTGAATGATCCTATCTGCCTCATTTTAAGTCATTCTAAATGCAAACTTTTGCTATGCTAAGAGGTATTAACCCAGGGTCAATCTCTCACTAACCTCTCATGAATTTGAACTCTATTCAAATGATTTGATTGAGATAAACTTCACCCAAAATCATAGCTAAAGGAGACCAAACTCATCTCACCATCATCCCATAATTGGAATGCATTCACAAGAGACTTATAATCTCCTCTCTTCTGCAAGTATGAAGAATCTTAAAGGACCATGGAGTATATAGTATACAAAGAGGATGCGTTCAGTTAGCCAACTCCTTCCAAGCTGCTGCATATGATGATCATCCAATCACCCTCCAAAGCATCATTTCCAATTGGATTTTAAAACTAAAAACTTGAAATGTTATAGAACCATTAATTAGAGACCTACTTGTTGTAACCAAATGCAGTCTGCCCTTGATCCCTTGATCCAATAGAGTTATCTATCATGTTGATTTTTACACTAAAAATCATCAAATGTTTCTTTTCATATGGTATGCAAGAATGAGGTAATTGCTCCTTGCATATGACCCTTACTCTTATCGTTTCTGAAAGCCATGTTTACACGCCAACCTCACCCAACATAGTTACTGCAAATTATATGAAAAATATACTAATTAGTTAGGATCTCACTTCTGAATTATTTTCTAATTAAGTTTGGAATGTTCTAACCTTACTAGGAAAACTAGAACAAATAGATTAAAACATGGCTATATTTATTTGCGGTTTCGTTTACGTGCATCTAATTTCATCTCTATATTTCTGGTTCAGGATAAAATACTCTATAAAACATAAAGGACAAAACCAAATGAAGTCTAAAGAAAAGGTAAGAAGTCTCCTACCATGGTTAGATAATCAATCAAGAGAAAACATAACAAAGTGCCCTATCTTGGTCAGATGTTCCAGCGGAATCACTCTCTCTAGTTTCTACCAAGTTGTGACTGAGTGTTTTTCTAAATTTCTAACTTGTTTGTACAACATTGAAAGGAGCATCCATTGTTCATGCTTCCCCATTGTCTTTTTATGCCCTTTTGATGGAAAATGCTATAAGAGTACCACTCAAGATGAATTCACAGCCAAACATTTAAGAAGAAGATGAGCAGGGTTCCATAAGCAGGGATCCGTTTGGATAGGTGTGGAGGAGAAGAACAACTCAGACCATAACAACTCAGATCACAACCCAGACCCATCAAAACGAACACTATCTAAACCACGGTTTCCATTCAAAATCAAGGGCACAAAATAGAAAAAAAAAGAGGAAGTAATGAACGCATCTCCAAGTGAACCAGTTTCGAAAAATGGCGCCAAGCTACTTGGGACCATCTACCAGGGACCACTGGGAAGGGGGGCCTCGACCGCGTGGAGAAGAAAGCAAAAAGGGAAAAGTAGGTGGAAAAGGGTGGTCGATAGGAATGGGAAAAGGACCATTTGTGTGAAGGGTATAAATCGAGGAATGGTCGATATCTACCATACTACTAAATGACAAAAAAAAAATACAAAAAGGCACCCATGAGCCTTATCCATGTCCATGGTGAATATGGCACTTCTGAAGTGGTATAGGGTCCTACAAGGCTCTACGCCGTAAATTCCTCTAAATAAAACTAAGGTAGGTTCTATAGACAATCATATATCAAGTTCTATCTTGCTGGGTGTCACTGACAACATCATATATATATATAAATTTCACAAAACTATAGGTTCTCCAATTTTATTTCTTTGTCTTTCTCTTTTCATGCAACTTGTAACGATCTAGATCCATTGTCCACAAGATATTGTTCATTTTGGCCCATTAGATTCCAACCACATAAAAAGCCCCGGTCCTTGTCAGACCCAACACCCTTCTATAGGGGAGCCACATGAGTGACATACTCCCCCACCGAAAAATGGCTCGGATACCATTTGTAGCGACTCGGGCCCGTTGTCCACGTGATATTGTCCGTTTTGGCTTATGGGATTCCAACCCAATCTTACATCACAGTTTTAAAAGGCCATAAAACCATGTCACACACATATATACCCAAGATCAGAACTAACACGTTTCTGATATAGGACTTATGCACCACTGTATACCTAGTCCTTGTTGGAGCCAACGCCCTTCTACAGGGGAGCCACAGGAGTGACATACTCCCCCACCGGAAAACGGCTCTGATACCATTTGTAACGACTCAGGCTCGTTGTCCACATGATATTGTCCGCTTTGTCTCATGGGATTATTAGGGATTTTGTGTATTGCAATTTGATGGACGCATTATCATTTTAGCATCTCATGAATTTTCACACATGCATTGAGTTAAATATCTTGAAATCTGGTTTTCTACATGCATTGTTTTTAAATATTGTAAACCTTATAGTTTGTGCATGTTTTGGATTTAAATCTTGGATGCATTTGTTTTTTAAAAGAAATTTTACAAATCAAGCTAGCCTATGTTTCAAAGTTTCAAATTATATTTGGCTTTTATGTTTCATGATTTTAAAAGCACTTAGTTGATTTAAAATCATGTTTCCAAACTTGGTTTATTGGCCCAAAAATCCCCACAAAGAATCACTTTAAAAAATGTAAAAGTTGGGATTTTTTGTCTCACGTTGTCGGTCAACCGACGTCAAGCTGTCGGTCAACCGACAGTGGAACCGAGGCCAACCGTGACCTCTGTCGGTCCTATTTTCAGAGAGCTACAAATTTTAGATTTTCTCTGTCGGTTCAAGTGTCGGTTCAGGTGTCGGTTCGCTTGTCGGTTCATGTCGGCTGACTTACACCTATACAACGGTAAATTTCTTGACCGTTGGTATCTGACCGTTGAGGTGTCGGTCGACCGACAGGTAGCCGTTTGACCACTTTTTCTATAAAAGTGAGTTCATTCCTTAGCCATTGTTGATGATCGTTGAAGCCCTTCTTGAGGTATTTTGAGCCAAAAGAAAGGGGATCAAGCTAAGGAATGGTAATGGTCATTAGGAAAAGCTAAAGCTTGGATTAATGAAGTTAAACCACCAAGTAAGCTTTGCCTTTATAAATCATATGTTTTTATGCTTTGTCTAAATTATTGGTAAATGATTTTAAGCATATTAACTATGATGTGCTGAATCCATTCTTCTCTTAATCTTTTATTTTAGTTATTGGATTCTTCACCCTTGATTTCAAACCAAGTTTTGTTTTAAACTTTTTTAATCATGCTTAGCCAAAATCTTTGATTTCTTTATAGCATGATACATTAACTTGTTTGAATCTTTCTTTGTTGTTTTCATTCATTTGAATTTTAGTTAAACTTTGTTTTTGAAAACAACATTGAATATGCATCACATGTTTAGAAATATTTAGTTTCATACAACTTGTGAGATTTTGATTTTCATATCATCATCAAGTTAACTTTTATACATGTGATTTGCATATTGACTTCAATCATATATTTGAGTGCTTTAAACTTTCAAATGCATTAAGCATACATTAATTGAGCTTATGTTTTAAACTTGATTGAAGTTTCCACACACACATATCATGAGCATTCATCTTTGTATTTCATTGTGTTGTGTGAGTTAGATTTTCATTTTCATATCCGCCTACTTAGAGGCATTTTATTTAAGCTTAAATTGTAATCTCTTAGAGTGTTTTGTGAAAACACTTTCTTTAAAGAAATCTCTTGTATAAACGTTATTGCTTAGCCTAAGAAAAGCATTGTGTATAGGTTGTTGTTTAGCCTAGAAAAACAACGTTGTAGAGGTTATTGCTTAGCCTTTTGAAAAGCATATTAGTGAAAATCCGGTGGGGTGTGGAACACAAGCCGGTAGTAGATGTAGGCATTGAGGCCGAACCACTATAAATCATTGTGTAGTGGTGATTGCTTTTGTGGTGATTGTTTTGTTTAGCTTCCGCATTTATTGATATAATCATCACTTGAGACTAGTTAATTTAAAGAAAATTAAAATTGGCATAATTGGTCATATTTTGTAGCTCACCCTATTCACCCCCCCCCCCCCCCCCCCCCCCCCCCTCTAGGGTTAGTATCCCTTGGACTTTCAATTAGTATCAGAGCGAGGTTACTCCATTTAGGGCTTAACAACCCGGAGTTGATCCTTAATATAGATCAAAACCCTAGTGTTTCTTTTCTATGAAAATCATTAGAATGGATTCCACTATGCTTGACCTTGTAGATTCCTCTAGACCCCTTCTTCTTCCATCTATTGGAGATTCTAACATTAAAATTAATGAATCTAAATTTAAATTAAAAGAAGAAGAATATGATGAAAATGAAGCTTATGAGGAATTGTACACATGGTCCTTAGAGCTTTCTAAGAAGAATAAAAGATTAAAAGAAGAATCTAAAAGGCTAAACCAAGAATTAGTCTCTTCAAAAATTGAACTTAGAGAGAAATTTGAATTAATAAATTGTGTTGAATCTAAGTTCTTCATCTCTATGCATAACCTATCTAATATTAAAGATGATCTAAGAGAATTAAAGATAGGTGTTGACACCAAAAATGTCACTTTGCCTTTTCAAGATCCAAAGAGCTACATGAAGTCGCAACCTGCCATAAATAGGCAATGCTGCTTCCAAAAATCAAATCTTGTCAGAATCAAACAAAAACTGCAAGATTCTTCCAGACAGCCAAAAGAGGAGTACACAAGAAGTTTCGGGCCATTTCAAAATCATTTGGCCTAACTTCGCTTCTTCGACAGCCGAAAAGGAGCTCTCGGCGACAAAAGCTCTCCGGGACCATGGTTTCCAAGACAGAGCCTATGGATCATCTTAAAATGACTCCAATAGGTTCCCTGTCAAATTTCAAGTCAATCGGACATCGGTTGACCGCACATCAAACCGCGACATCTTCATCGCGACAAAAAGCAAGTCTACAGGTGATAGGACCCCAAACGGCTTCAAAACTCAAACAAAAGCCTATGGTTGGTCTTATTTATTGCTCAGGAGGCTTCACACCAAATTTCAGGTCATTCCGACATCGTTTGGCCCAGTTTCAGCTTCTGACGGAAAATCGGCAGCTCTGCGCGACAAAGTCTTCGGCTTTCTCAGGAAATTGGAAACTTTGCAAAATAAAATGCAAGGATTCTCATCAGGTTTCCTACAAAGAAATTAGGCCAATAAATGGTCAAAATGTCAAGGAAAAGTACAGGAGAAAAAAGAATAAAAAAAAAAGCAAAAACGGACGCAAAACGGGACACGAAAGGGGGAAAACCCCCCAGGGTCGCCGGCGACCTTGGACCCCGGGGTCGCCGGGAAAGCCCCGGAAACCCCGGTTTTCGCCGTTTTTTCGCGATTCGAGGAGCCCAGCCTCTGGTACTTTCCAAAATTCATGCTTTTGAGACACCAAGTCCTCTAACATCCGTCCAAAACACGGGTAAATCATCAAGAGTATCGAAGACAGTATTGATCGCCACCCGGTCAACCAAAAAAAAGTGTGCTTTCCACCCGACCGATCGAGAAATCGACAAGACAGATGGCACCGACTCGCTGTTGGCAACAAACACCTGAAATTACATGGTCATCTGATGTCGATCTACATGAGGATCCATCGATGATCATCAACAGAAGAATCTCAAAAGACGTGGCACGGCCCGCGACTCTTCAGCTGCTCGGCGACCACTTAATGCGATTAATTGACTAACTTTATTACAGTCATTAATCCATTTCTTTGGACGGCCCAATCAGAAGCAAGCATTCGAGAGTTACAAGTCAAGAAATTCATGGCATTTAACCCATGAAACTCCTCCCATCATGGCGATTAAAGGCGATTAAATGCCCTCAATCTCCTCCGGCCAATCAGAAGCCAAGAAAAAGGAGTTACAAAATAAACAATTCAATTTTGTAACTCCTCCCATTATGCGGCTTAATAACAATAAAAGCCCATAAACCCTCCTAAAAGGCTACCTAAAAGCCTATAAATAGGAGAGCTCTCCAAGAAGAAAGGACAGCAGACAAACATCAGAAACATCAGAGAAAAAAGCACAAGCACACAGACAGAAATCCAGAGAAAGGAAAAAGAGAGAAAACTCTGCGGAAGTTCTGCACCGGCCACCGCAACAAGGTGACAAAAGTCCCTTGGGGGGGTACCCCCCCCCCAAGGTCCTTGCCTTCTCCTCCTGCTTCCAATGGCTTAGATGTGGCTTTTCAGCCCATCTACTCGGTTTTTTATTGGATATAGGACCTCCTTTTGGTCTTTGTCTTCTAAAAACCCGAGGTTATAGCCAAGCCAAGCGAATCAATAGCATCCTCTGTTCTCATCTGCATGGATGATGGCGAAGCCCACATATGGCTTGCGACCGTCAATCTAAACGAGTCCTCCACAATCTCCTGAGAAGTTAGATCCTCCTTTTCTTGCTTTTCATTGTAGTTTGTATTTTTTCAAAAGAGACAAAAATCACAATTCTTGTCTTTCATTGTTGATAAGGATTGTAAATCGGTTATAAATGCCAAAATCGGCTATAAATGCCAAAATTGGCTATAAACGCCAAAAATCGGCTATAAACGCCAAAATCGGCTATAAATGCAAAAAGAAATCGCCTTTCACGGCAAATCAAGAAAATGTCTCTTTTCTTAAATATATGTGCAATGGAAAACTTGAAAGAAGTTGATTTCCTTTTTACTTGCGAAGGTTGATCTCCGGATCACCACTTGCAATTCCAAGTAAAAATAGAAAATCTGGCACACCCACAAAAAAAAGAAATGTTGATGCACGCCCTGCCCCCCGGTTACGAAAGGGTCGGACCAAACGGACTCCCACGTCCGCCGACCTCGGTAGAACCAGCAGGAGCGCGGTCCATCAAGCTGGCATCACACCCGGTGGGACTCGTTTATTTGAGAACACGATGCTAGAAATGAAATATTTGCATATCATATATTTTGCTCTATGCTTATATTTCTTTTCTCATTATTCCTTGGCTACTTTATAATTGGTGGCCTATGTTGATTCCGCATCTAAAAAAAATGAGATGAGATTTTTTGGAAATTTTAATTCTTGAATTTATTTCCACTCTTTCTCTTTTCAAAAAAAAACAGATTTTCTTTTTTTGGATTCAAAATTGAGAAACTTGATCCTTTCCCTTCTGGGACTGCGCTCGCGAAATCGCCGAGACCTGTTCGGATAAGGTTGGGCCATGGTTTCTCTTCGATGAGTTCATTAAAAAAATATATATATATATAAAAAATTTTAGATTTCTCAATTTGGATTCAAAATTGAGAAACCTTGATCCGTTCCTATCGTTCATCGCGCTTGCAGAAATGTTGAGCCTGTTCGACTAAGGTTTTGGGCCATGGTTTCTCTTCGATGAGTTCAAAATCCAAAAATATATATATATATATATATAAAAAAAAAATTTAGATTTCTCAATTTGGATTCAAAATTGAGAAACCTTGATCCGTTCCTATCGTTCATCGCGCTTGCAGAAATGTTGAGCCTGTTCGACTAAGGTTTTGGGCCATGGTTTCTCTTCGATGAGTTCAAAATCCAAAAAAAAAATATATATATATAAAAAAAAAAATTTTTTTTTAGATTTCTCAATTTGGATTCAAAATTGAGAAACCTTGATCCGTTCCTATCGTTCATCGCGCTTGCAGAAATGTTGAGCCTGTTCGACTAAGGTTTTGGGCCATTGTTTCTCTTCGATGAATTCATAAAAATAAAAATAAAAAAAAAATAAAAAAAAAAGACATAGACCACTAAGGTTAAACCAACTGTGTTCTTTGATCATGGTTGATTCAAAGAAAAGCCTTGTCCAGAGTGTGGAGACAGCTTGACTGTTCTAGGCAAGGGTCCTCCAAACGGGTTCATTAAGTAATCCTACCCTTACCTGGGGCAATTCTATCAATCAAGATTTCATAAGACCAGGTTAGGAGGCCTATGTGTACTCTCTCGTCTTTTAAATAAATAAATAAATTTTTTTTTAAAAATAAAAATAAAAATTTTAAAATAAAAAAAAAATTTCAAAAAAAAAAATCTTAAAAATAAAAATAAAAAAATAAAAAAAAGATTTTTTTTTTTAAAAAAAAATATCTTCAAAATCTTCAAAAAAAAAAAAACTTCCGTCATTTTGGGTTTAGATTAGAGAAATCTTGGTCTTCTCCTTTCTGAGCACTGGCGCTCGCGGAAATCGCTGAGCCCGTGTTCAGATTGGAGTGCCTTTTGCTCTCTTTGATGAACCCGATATTGGCTTTTCAAAAAAAAAAACTCGTCATTTTTAGATTCAGATCCGAGAAATCATGGTTCATTTCTTTCTGAGCACTGGCGCTTGCGGAAATCGCTGAGCCCGTGTTCAGATTGGAATACCATCTGCTCTCTTTGATGAATCCAATCTTGACCTTTCAAAACAGAGAATCTCATCTCATAGATGCGGTCTCAAAACATTTGTGTCTAGCGGTACTAGTATGCCCTTTCAGGGTCTACTGTATTGCGACCGGCACATCTGTAACTCCAACTTTATATTCTTCTTACCTCGAGCAAGCTCTGCTTCTCGATAAGTCGAATTTAAGTTCACAATTGCTTCTAGCAGTCACTGGGATGCCCATTCTGGGCTTACCATACCTGCGATCAGAACAATTACACCTTCTATGGCATTTTGCCTTCCTCATATTGCTTGGATCATCTACCTCGAGCGATTTGAAAAGACGAAACCATAGAACTTCCCATTTATGATCATTATATTCTTGTGATTACTAATGGATGTGGTCTTGTTTCAGAAATTTTCGAAAAACTAACAATGGCAGCTTCACTAACCATTACTTTCGATGAAAACAAGCACCAACTCATGCTTCAACAGAAGCAAAGCACGCGCACCTACAAGCGCCCCATCAGCTGCCGAAGTGTCATCTCCCTCGGCAACTCTCTGAACTCCGGGTCGACCTCGACTCCCCGGACTATCGTCTTTGGGACGCTGGGACCATTCCCACTTCCTAAGGAACAAACTGCTCCCTCCAAGAAGCAGAAACTCGCCTCTCAACGTGTCACTACCGTGACACCAAAGGCGAGCACCAGAAGGCTTGAAGCCCGTGGCAGCCCCACGAAGCCTCAACCTGCAAACAACCAGGTCTACCCCAAGACTTGGTCCCCAAGACCTTCACCAAAACAGAGAAGGTCCCAAACATCCACTAAGCCAGCATTCCTGGCCCCACTCAAGGAGAACCAGTTCTATCCTCTTGCTTACATGAAAGAGGAGAGACCCATCTCCAACCTGACTTCCAAGTCATCCCAGCATGAGCCGGCTTGTTCCTACAAGCCCAAAATCAAGTCATGCATCACAAGGCCTCCACAAGCACCTGCTAAGGCCTACAAATCTGCAGTTCGACCCTTCATCTCTACAGGGGCCGAACTTCACAAATTCAAAGCTTCGCTGCAACAGGCGAAGGATAGGGTTCGCATCCTGTCCTTGCCCAGCTACAGAGAAGACAGACTCGGCTGCTGCGCCCGAGGGAGCACATCCTTCATCGTCAAAGCCCAGTCAGAGCTGACCGAAGCTCAAATTGCTCGCCGTATACGCCGCCGCGCGTTATACCGGCAAAAGAGACTACAGAAGCAAAGGACCCAGCCTCCCACACTTCAAGTCTCTCCCAAATGGGTCGAAAAAGAAAGACCCAACCAAGTTGCTGCCGTCCATATGGTTGGAAAAACCAGAAGGCGCCAAAAATCAGCAACAAAAATCCATGTCCGACGTCCAATGACCCGCAGCGTCTCCAGGACAAGAAGACATTCAGAAGAATCCCCTGCTCCTTCAAGCAAAGGACCGCAGAGTGATCCTTCCTCAAGCTCCTCTTCAAAAAGAATGAGCCCCAGCTCAGTCACCTAGGACAGTTTCTTCGTTCGAATCACGAAGGATGAATGTCTTGGCTACAAATTCTGAGCCACCACCCCGCAATCCACCTCCAGAAGATGCGATCACCCGCATCCAGCAGTTGGAACAGGGCCAGCAGAGGATTGAAACTCTGATGGAAAACCTTCTCCTCGCCTTCCAAAATCAGGCGAACAATGAACCTCCTCCGAATCATCAAGACGACGAGGTAAATAGAGAAGAAAATGAGTCACGCGCCCTTACCAAAAAGGACGTAGACGGTATCCTCGCCAAAGCAAAAGAAGAGGATATACTCAAGGAGCATGGGATCAAGCCACCATATCCCTTATGGATGGACTCGGTCCCGTTCCCCACTAAATTCAAGCATCCTACTCTCCAAACATATACGGGGAAAGGATCAGCCAGACAGCACGTCATCCACTTCAAGATCCTGACGGGAGCTATCGCGGATCAAGATGCACTCAAGATTCGCCTCTTTGCAAGTACCCTAAAAGGTACGGCCTTCGATTGGTACTCCACTCTGCCGGAGGACTCAATCCAAAACTGGGCCATGCTAGAGACACGCTTCCTGACTCACTTCAAAGGTGAGGATCACCCCGCTACTATGGCTCAGCTGTGCAGCCTAAAACAGGGGGAGAATGAATCAACATATGACTTCATTCACAAGTGGAAAGCAATGGCATACAAATGCTCTGATGTATTGCCACAAGCGTCGCTAGTCGACATCTGCCGAAACAACATGAGAGCCAGAATCCGCTCCATGATCATCGGCAACAAATCAAAAAACCTGGGAGAACTCCTAGAAGCTTCCATGGAAGCTGAAATGGTGATTAAAGACCTCAACAGTCAGAAATCATCAAGAAAAGAGCCAACCGCCATTACAACCTCAAAACCAAAGAAGAAAGAGGTCCTCAATGTGCAGACCAAGTCAGCTCCTCAGCCACCAAAGAAAGCTGAAAACAAAGCTGTTGGTAAAGAGACCTGAACTCTCAGACGCTTCAAAGAACGAGTAGAGAAGAAATACCCGTTTGATGAAGATGTTGATGAAATCTTCGGGGCTCTTGTGGCAAACGGCAAGCTCACCTTGCCTGAACCAAAAAGACCGGGTGATGTTGGCAAAACCAACGATCCTCGGTACTGTCCATACCACCAGATGATCTCGCATCCTCTCAATCAATGCTTCGTTGTGAGAGAGAAAATAAATGAGATGTGGAAAAACGGAGTCATCACCTTTGACAAAAACTATGGGTCTGCCTCCGTCAACATGGTGACATGTGGACAAACATCAAAATCACCGAAGAAGAAGATCACTACTTCCTTCAAGGTGATAAACTCAATCGAAGCGTCCGAGAAACTGGTTCCTTACCCGACACCAGACGGACAACCGATATGGGTACATCCCGATCTCCTGGAAGATGAAAATTGGGAGGTCGTGAAAACAAAGCCTACAGCTCAACAGCGAAGGCAGGCTAGGAAACATCTCCTCAAGCTCAAACGGCAAGAGAAGACCCAGCCAAAACTAGAGGTCAAAGAAAAGGCAGAGGCTTCCTCTACCGCTTCACTGGAGGTAACAAAAACATCCCTTCCAGAGACTTCAAAGGGGGTAAGGAAATTCACTCTCAGTGATTTCATGCCACCTCAATTCAAAGAAGCCATGCAGGAGGCATCATACTCTTGCAATTCGGTAGTTGGATTCTCCATTGATGGATACGAGTCCAGCGACACCGATGATGGATTCGAACCCAACTACACGGATGAGTGGGAGGAATCCCTTGAAACAGGAGAATATCTCTCCGATGAAGAATGGGTTCCTGAGTCTCATCTTCTGCCAGTAATCTGGTATAACCCCCTACAGCCACAAGGATCCTGGTCTGATGATGAAGAAGACCAAGAGGCTGTACAAGAAAATGCTGCTGACCCAGCACCTCTCATTACTCCAGTGGAAATCAACAATGTTGAGCCACAAAGAGATGATGAAGAAGAAGATCCGGCTCCTATGCCTGATCTTGAAGAATATGCAAGGATCTTGCAGCGACTCGCTCTAGAACAAGAGCAAGAACGCGTCAACGAGCCTCCTCGCAATCCAGAGCCTGAAGTCCCTGAAGACCACCAGGTACATCCTCCCTTAACTCCTGAAAATGGAGAAAATTGCTGGGTAGACGATCCTCTCACATCCGAGGATGAGTCTGACTCCGATCAGGCAACGTCTCCCGTCAGAGCTTCCTGTAATGTGATAATTCGGGATTATAGCTCTTCCGAAGCATCATCTGATGAGAGCACTTACACTCCGGCGACGCCTAGCAATATATCTTCCGGAGCCACCTCGTCTCACGTGACTTTCACTGAGATGACACCCTCTCAGGTTTCTTCTCCTGAGACTGTGACTTCGAAGTTCACACCCTTCCTGACTGAAGAATTCCCAGCCATTGATGCTTGGAACGATGAATTAGTCAACGAAGAGGAAAGATTGCTGGATGCTGTTCAGGACTTGTTCCCGAAAAATGCTCCATGCAACACAATCACTGAGGATGGTAACTCTACTGCTGATGCATCCTCAGCAAATGAAAAACGACAGCCTCTTGATCTTGAAGACAATCTTCCAAACGAAGACCCTTCTCAAGAAGCTCTCGAAGTTGGTAGAGGCACCCGCTCTGGCCGGGACTACCACAAAAATTACAACCAATCTTCCTTTACATATGTAAATCCTTCGGGAAAAGATGTTGTAAACGCCCCTAGTGGCAACAATGATGAACATGCAGGCCCTAAGGAGGCTTTCAAGTATGACTTGATTGAACACTTCAAGCACATACCTGTACGTCTGCACATCCTAGATTTGTTGCGAATGTCTCCGCACACTCGTGATAATCTCATTTCGGAATTACAAAAGCTGAATGAGGATGTCGACAAACATGCCCCGCAAGTGCTCCAAATTGAAATGGATTACCGGGTCAAAAACTCAGAAGCCTCCTCGAAGGGAGAAAAGAAGAAAAACTGAGGGATCATGCATTGAATGCCTCTCGGTTAAAAAAGCAGCCAGTGCAACCATCGCCTTCACAAAGGATGACCTCCTACTTGGAGAAACCAGGCATAATCGACCCCTGTACTTCACAGGGTATATCAAGGAAATGCCTATGCATAGAGTTCAGATTGACCCAGGTTCTGCACTCAACCTCATCTCCACATCGGCTCTTGAAGAGTTGGGCATCCCACCCAGCAAACTGAGCCACACATCTGTATCTATCTTTGGATACGATGGGAGTACTCAAAGGCCTATCGGCAAAATCAGGTTCAAATTGCAGATCGGTGATCTTATCTCTGAGGTCACAGTGTATGCAATAAAGACCCCTTCATGCTACAACATCCTTCTCGGACGCCCTTGGATCCATGAGAATGGTGTTGTCCCTTCAACTCTACATCAATGCATCAAGTTTGTTGGCGACGACGGCATGATACATCGAGTCTTTGCGGACAGAAAACCCTTAAAGGTAAAGAAATCCACTTCGCAGACTCACAGATGTATGAAGGTGAAAAAGAAGAAGAGGAGAAGCATACAGCATCCTTTGCCGAAAATCTCCAGAAAGATAAAGGCAAAGCTCCTCAATAATCACCGGAAGAAAACAAACCATCCGGTAAATCTGAAGAGAGCATGCAAACTCCCTTCATCATCTCCCTCAAATCTTCAAAGCCTTTGGTCATCACAACTAAAGTGAAGAAGGCAAAACAAAAGCCTGGGGGCAAATTTGTTGTTTCTTTCGTGTCTATCATGCAAGACACGGACTCGGATTCAGAGCCAGAAGACGACACATCGTCAAGCCAAGCTGACACTCAGCAAGTTCAGCCTGCTCTTACTCCAATGGAGACAACTTCTGACATAGAAGATCCTACGTCAGCTTCCTTCGTTGTTCCAGCAACTTCGACAAAGGAAAAACCGATCTTCTTCCATAGATCGGATGCTTCTTCATCAAACTCCATGCTTGAACCTTTCCAAAATAAAGGTACGCCTCAACTATCCTTATACAGTTCTGTGGCACAAGCTATTATGAAGAAAATGGGCTATGACGCTCAAAACCCAGTCGGTTTGGGAGAAGGACGCGGTATTCTCACGCCATTGGGGCCCGTCTTGACCAAAAGCCAGCTGGAAGATTGGAGACTCTACGGCTATGTAGAAAAGTCTTCACACGGGTTAGGGTATGATCCTGACACTCCCTTGAGACAGTTGACACAAAGGCTTAAAAGTCATATACTGACCAAGCCTCAACATCTCAAGTCCATGAAGACATCGATCTCCCTGGATATCTCTTTGATGAGTCACCTGACAAAGATCCAGGAAGCTCATCCAATTGGCACGATTTCTCCGAAAATGAAGAGGAGTTGTCCGATGGCACAGACGTGTGGACTTCTGACCCAGAAGAACCCTCATCCTCCAAAAGAAGTAGCCTACTTCGACTCGGTTTCAACAGGCGATTGGGATCATCTCATAGCAAGCCTTGGGAAAATTACCGATCAAGAAGACCCGTGGAAAGGAACAAAACCTTGGTCTGGAAATGCCCTTGAAACCCCAGAAGGTTTCGTTGAGCTGGAAGCCTCCGAAAAATATTGTGGAGGAACCACCTTCGAACCTTCCAACAGAAGATCCTGTTCAAAAGATAGACTTGGGAACACCAGATAACCCACGTCCTGTATTCATAAGCAAGAATATAAAGGATGATGAGTTACCCGAGTATATCGCCTTTCTTCGTGAGTTCGTTGATTGCTTTGCATGGTCTTACGCTGAAATGCCTGGCTTAGACCCCAAAATAGCGGTTCACAAACTCAATCTTCAAGAAGAAACAAGCCTGTCAAGCAAGGCCAAAGAAGATTTCGTCCATATGTGATGGATGAAATTGAACAAGAAGTTCAAAAACTCAAAAGCGTCGGCTTCATCCGTGAGGAACAACATCCTGAATGGTTGGCCAACATTGTCCCCGTGACAAAGAAAAATGGGCAGATCAGGGTCTGTATTGATTATAGAGACCTGAATGGCGCATACCCAAAAGATGAATTTCCGCTCCCCATACCAGAGGTAATGATTGATAATACCTGTGGATTCGAGCGAATGACATTCATGGATGGTTTCTCTGGCTACAATCAGATAAAGATGCATCCTGAGGATGAAAAACATACATCCTTTCGAACCCCATTTGGCGTGTATTGTTACACTGTCATGCCATTTGGTTTGAAGAATGCTGGTGCCACATATCAGAGGGCTATGATGAAAATATTCCAAGATATGCAGCACAAGACGGTTGAATGTTACGTTGATGACCTCGCTGTCAAAAGCAAAAGAAAAGAAGATCATCTCGAAAACCTTCGAGAAGTCTTCCTCCGGCTTCGCAAACACAAACTGCGAATGAATCCATTGAAATGCTTCTTCGGCGTCTCATCGGGTAAGTTCCTCGGATTCTTAGTTCGGAAAGCTGGAATAGAGCTTGACCCCATAAAAGTCAAAGCCATTCTAGAAATGCCCTCTCCAAGAACCTTGAGAGAACTCAAAGGGCTTCAAGGGAGATTGGCCTACATCAGACGGTTCATCTCCAATCTTTCGGGGAAATGCCGTCCATTCTCCCGGTTGATGAAAAAGGTGTAAACTTTGTTTGGGATGCTGACTGTGAAGCTGCTTTCCAAGACATCAAGTCATACCTGACAAAACCTCCAGTGTTAGCTGCTCCTACCACTGGAAAACCATTCATCTTGTACACAAGAGCCCTTGATCACTCTTTGGGAGCTCTGCTTGCGCAAGAAAATGATCAAAGAAAAGAAGCTGCTCTATATTACCTCAGCCGCATGCTAGTAGGTGCAGAGCATCGCTACTCTCCAGTCGAAAAGAATGTCTTGCAGTGATGTTCGCCGTACAAAGCTGCGTCACTACTTGCTTTCCAACACAGTCTACCTGGTCTCGAGGGTCAACCTCTTGAAGGTCCTTGTCACAAAGGCAGGTTCTCTCAATGCTCGACTGGCAAAATGGTCCATCCTTCTGTCATAATTTGATATTAGGTATGTACCACAAAAAGCAATCAAAGGGCAAGCTCTAGCGGACTTCCTCGCAGAGCATCCATTGCCTAAAGATTCTCCACTCAGAGATGATCTCCCAGACGAACCAGTCTACAATGTGGAGACTTTCTCACAAAGTGCCTCCTGGGACATGTACTTTGACGGTGCAACCAGGACAAATGAAAAAAGACAGCTGATCTCGGGAGTTGGCATCCTCTTCGTTAGCCCCGACAAATACATGATTCCACACGCTTTCTCGCTACTGGAACCATGCACAAACAATGTAGCTGAATATCAAGCTCTGATCTTAGGATTGGAACTCGCCATCGAATCCGGTATCACCATGCTGGAAGTCTTTGGAGACTCTCAACTGATCGTCAACCAGATGAATAAGAAATTTGAAGTCAGGAAGCCATATTTGTTGCCCTACTACAACAAGGCACAATCACTTCTGCAAAAGTTTGACATCTGTCACATCACCTACATTCGTAGAGGTGAAAACATACGTGCAGATGCCCTAGCCGGACTTGCCGTATCCATGGCAATCCAGGAAGGGGAAAACATGCAAGTCACAGTGTGCGAAAGAAGAATCCTTCCTCCTCTTAACACACACCAAGCAGTTGCTGAATGCCACCAAGTGGTCGGAAGTCGGATTTCAATCCTTCAAACTTCAATTGGCGACTGGAGGAACCCATTCATTGATTACATTATGTTCGGAATCCTACCTGAAGATCCAAAAGAACGGGTAAGCATCCAAAGGCGAACCCCAAGCTTCCATTTGGATATTCCTTCAAAAATCCTTTACAGGAAATCCTTCAACGGAGTACTTCTACGCTGCTTGTCACAACAAGAGGCTGAAGAAACACTCAAAGAAGTTCATGCTGGTCTTTGCGGAGCTCATCAGGCTGGACCTAAGCTCTATGATCAGATAAAAAGGTTAGGATATTACTGGCCTACCATGGTAGCTGACGCAATGCAATTGCCAAGCGCTGCCAACACTGCCAAGTTCATGGAGATTACATTCACATGCCTCCAGAATGGCTGCATCCTACAGCGATCTCATGGCCTTTCGAAGCCTGGGGTATGGACATCATAGGTCCTATTTCTCCCCCTTCAAGCAAAGGTCATCGCTTCATCTTCGCCGCTACGGATTATTTCTCCAAGTGGTCAGAAGCATTTGCGTTTAACGAAATGAAGACCTCATCAGTCCTTCAGTTCCTACGCACCAACATCATTTGTCGTTTCGGCATACCAAAAGATTCGTCCATGATAACGGACCACAGTTCCGGGATCATCGATTCTACAGGTTCTGCGACAAATACAAAATTCAAAGCCTGTCCTTCGACTCCATACAATCCGCAGCAAACGGGTTAGCAGAAGCTTTCAACAAGACACTCTGCAAAATCCTCAAAAAAAT